>JBAMBL010001541.1:0-352798 GCA_037043405.1 Drosophila subquinaria
CGCAGTGATGCCCTCTATCAGTGTCGATTAAAGATGTATTGTAATTAAATGTTGCCATTTCAACTTATATACAATACTGTGTGCTTTAAAAATAATATGTCGATTTAAAGTACAGAAGATACTCAAGAAAAGTTGTAGAAGAGAGAATCAACGTCAAACTATAACTCCACGGCTGGTTTTCAAATAATTTATGCAAACAATCATTTTAACAACTATTATTATTAATGTACTATTATGTATTTTAGAAAATGTCAATTTGCTTTACCCTTCTGATGCTGCTTATTAACAGAATAAGTACAGGGCCTCTGGCCTTTGAGTTTACCCGACAAAAGTCTCCTTACTGGCTTTGGTTTATTTTCGACAGGGTTCTTCGAATACCATTACTATATATTCTTTTAACTTAACATTTAAATGTTAAACGTTATTTAACCGCATATACAATAAATATATATTTATGAAACCTTATATTTATATGTACAAAAAACAATTTTTATAACAACATATTCCGTTTTTCAAAATACCTTTTCATAGTGACTAATACACGGTATCAAACTTCTGTGTCTTTCGACAAGTTTTTGATCTGCACTTTCCATATTCTCCTTAAGCGTATAAAAAGACTTTAAGCATGAAGGTCGTTTCCCAGACTGAGTTGATCTGTCAATGGACGCGAATGTAACTGTTGATAGAAATAAAAGTGAAATGCTTTTGAGCTACAAGAAAATGTTGATATTGTGGACAATACTTGCGGTATTTGTGAATTTCGCGTTATCTGCCGATAATTCAGTAAGTTATTTTGTAAATTATCATTGAATGTGCGGAGAAAGAATTAAAATTGTTACTTATTGTTTTAGACTTGTGGTCAACATCCTAATGAAAATAAGGCAAAGACTATTTCGAAAGTTAATTTTGGTATGTTTCGCATAGTAAACAATTAAAATTATGATGTAATTGAATTATAAATTATTTAGATAAATTTAACGAATACTGGCCACAGCTGGTGCAGCAAGTAGAGAGGTCAGAGCAATTGAGAGTGTCCCCTCACCTTCAAGAGATTAAAAGTGATCTTCTATACGCACTCAACGAGGCATTTCCAAATAACACAATAGATATCAATTTATTTGGCTCTCGCATAGCGGGAGTTGGCAATGACAACTCCGATTTGGATGTCTTTGCCAATGTTGGTAAGAATTTACTTTGAGACTTGGTTCACAAATGTTAAATCTCATTCTTCTTGTAGATTCGATTCTTTGGGATAAGCCTTTGAAGACAACAGTACAACAAATATACCAGTCAGCTGATGTGATATACAGAAAGGCCAACCAAACTTGGAAATCAGTATGCACTATTATATTCACCAGAGTGCCGATACTAAAACTGATTCACAGTCCCACCAACATTGAAGTAGATTTAAATTTCTCATGTGGAATGTCTTCACCACACGACATATTAGTCAACTATTTATTTGACTTGCAGCCAATTGGTATTATACTGTTTTGATTTTCCATAAAACTGCAAATTACATATATTATTGTTTATGAACAGGTCGGTATATGGTTCACTATATGCGTCGGAGAGCAAAGGACCTTCAACTTCACCAAGTCCTTCGTAGTCACCACCATGCGTTAATGGTTATTTATTTTCTGCAAGTTAAGAACCTTTTGCCATCTGTGGAAAAACTGCAAAATTATATGGAACCTGATATTGGGCGTAAGTATATCTAATTTAATAATAATATGTTCTTTTATAATTGTTCTTTTATTTTAATCAACTCTATAGCCATGATCAGTAAATTTAATCGACTGTCACAACATGATTTAGGGCAGAAAAAAATTAAAATAAACAACCAGAATACATTAAATATGTTGGTGGAATATTTTAAATTTTATTCAAATTTTGATTTCAATAAATATGCGATTTGCCCTTATTATGGAACATGGATGACCAGAGCGATGCTAATACATAACATGCCAAAAGGGTAAGTACGCAACTGCACTGCTTTATACAAATATCTTATAATTGTAATAATAATCGTTCGCTTATATTTAGGTATAACTTCAGCATCACATATTTCATTGAGCCCATTATAATCCAAGACATTTTGGAGCTAGCAGATAATACTGCTCACCACGTTAAGCATCAACATATACAACAATTCCTATCCATGGATTAAACAAAAATTATTCTGACTAATAATAGAATAGTGTTAAACAAAATAGTTATATGTTGCATACTTTAAGAGCTTGAAAAATGATTTTAAAAACAGGAAAAAGTATGCAACAATTTAAAAATATAAACATACATAAGAGAAATCGAACTCAAATTAAATAACAATTGTTAAATAAATACATATTTTAGCAATTAAATGATTGATAGACAACATAAAAAAAGGCCGCTTTATAGCCTTATCCATTGCTTGCGGCAATTTTCATATGATAGGGCCAAATGACTTCAGAAAGCGTGAGTGGTTTTAGCCCTTAAACGGATTAAAGTCCATTTTGTATACCATCTTGCCGGTCTGTGTCACACACACACACACTCACTCACACCTACACACACTCTGCTGTCCTGCAAAGGTGTAGGTGATATTTTGAAAAGGGATAAAGAGACAACAAGTTCAACACACCCAAACAATTGTCGCCATCTCCCATGTCCCAAATGAGTATGTGTGTGTGAGTGTGTGTGTGTGTGTGTGTGTGTGTGTACATGTGTTTGGTAGAACATCCATAAGTGTCATGTTCGGTATCCTCATTCATCCTTGGCGTGCACGCACGTTTTTTGCGCCCTTTTTGTTTTATTATGTGCACGAATTTCTATACATACATATGTACTATATATATATACACACAAGTATGTCTGTATATGCGTGAGTGCGAGCCAAATAAATTCCGTAGCGCTAGAACCAAAGATTTATTATCAAATTAAATTTCTGACAGAATTTATTGCTTTATCTCTCGCCAAACATACTCGTAGTTCTTTTGCCTCTCGGCGGCATCCGCATCAGCATCAGCATCCACATCAGCAACATCAGCAACCCCACCAACAGTCGCCAACATCCGTCCGTCCTATAAACCCACCAAAGCTAACCTAACCAGGCCCAAGCAATCCCAACTAAAACCTAGCCACTTCGAAGTCCGTGCATATCCTGGAATCCTTCCTGTGTTACTTCTCCGGTAAACAAGCAGCGCAAATTTCATTTTACGTTCCATTTTTTCACCTACTTCGTTGTTGTTTTTTCTGTTGTTGTGTTTTGTCTATTAAATTTATAGAGAACAAATTTGGACAATATGCACGCATTATTTTCGCGTGTTTCCTACACTTATTTGCTGTTGATAGCACACACAAACACACTCTCATACACACGCATGTTCATGTATGTGTTCAGTTTATAAAGTTCAGTATAAAGGGGGCCAAATTAGTAAGACCAAAATAAAAGCTGCCTCCTCATTCCGTATAAATATGACAAATTGTCCTTGCTGCATTTCCATAATTAAGCAGCAATAGCAGCTTCTACCAGTAAAAGGAACTGCTCCTTAAAAAGAAAACACTTCATTTCAATTAGACATTAGTTGGAATGAAAATGCTGTAAATAGTTGTATGCATTACGTATTAACTACAATTTAACATATTTGTATCACACCAATTGTATGATTAAAAATTCTTAATCATATAATTTAAGATGCAAATAATAAATGCTTACTCTTAAATAGTGTTTAAATACCCAAAAAAGGGTGTATGGGCTTGTGAAAATTTAAGTAGAAGGCATAAGAATGCATTTCTGATTGCTTTACTGACTAACAAATTAAACATTTTAAATCATTCCCTATTTTAAGTCAGCTAGTAGACTATAAATAAGTAGCTAAAAGTCCTTCAAGTTTTGTAGACAAGTCTACTTGGAATGTCTTCGAGTTGACGATCTGCAATTGGGCTCGTTAATTCACGTGTTGAGGGTATAAATTACCCAATATGTCCGAGGCGGGACACCCACTAAATTAAAAATGATATAAAGATGCCGCGGGTGGCAAATAAAAGTGCCGTCGCGTCGGTCTCTCTGAAGGCAGTTGAAGTTTCCTAATTAATTTCCATTACAACGTGCCACGAGTTGCAAATTTGCAACGCACGCTGGAGAAAAAAGAAAAAAAAAACAAACAAAAAAGTCCAAAAATATATAAGAATACACAGAAAAAAAAATACGGGATATTTAGCCCGGATTCAATCCGAAACGATGTCAAAAGTGGGGTAATCCCGGATTTGCTTAAACCAAGTATGAAATACTTGATTTTTTCAATCCCGAATTCAATCCTAAAATTCTTAAATTCAGGCTAAAAAAAAATAATGCTTTTTGTTACATTTACATTTTTTTTTGAGTTTTTATTTTTTTGCTTTTTTTTTTTAAATTTTTTTTTTACTTTTTTGTTTTTAATTTTTTTTTTTAATTTTTTTTTAAAATTTTTTTTTTAAATTTTGTTTTTAATATTTTTTATTTTATTTTTTTTTATTGTTTTTTTTTAATATTTTTTTTTTTAGTGAAGAAAATGTTTGAATGCAATTGACTGGTGGGAATCGAACCCAGGTCTGTTTCAAACAAGTCGGCGACTCTAACCACTGAGCCACCAGACCAGTTGAAATGAGAGAGGCTAGAGAGAGAATCAAGTAATTTGGGCTTATTTTCCCATTTTAATCCCGATTCAGGCTTGATTGTTCAGCTTAATCCTGGAAACATACTTAAAAAATGCAGGCTTGATTCAAGTATTTTAAACTTGATTTTAGAACGGCATTTTTTTTTCTGTATACATACATGTGTGTGGGGTAAGAAAAGGTGGAATGCATTGGGGTGTGTGTGTGTGTGTGTGTGTGGGTGAAGGCGATTAAATTAAGTGGCGCATTAACAATTGCAGTGGCAGGGACAAAACTAAATCATTTTGACGCCACTCGCGTCGCGTCACAATTCACACAAAATTCGTGTAGTGAAGTTGCAGGCTTTTTGGCCAATTTGTCAAGCTGGCAATTGGCCGCACTTTGAAGGGGTTGATGGCTGAATGGGGGTGCAACAACAGCGACAGCGACAGCGGCAGAGCGGTAAATGTGGCAGCAACAGCGGCAGCGGCAGCTTCTTTAGACCAAAACGTGGCACTCAGTGAAATTGGCTCATTTGCATTCGAAATTTAAATTAATGCAAAACCGCTGAAAATGGCAAAGTTGGGCAAACTTTTGCTACCGGCCGCTGGATGCCGCTTGCCGCTTGCCACTTGCCGCATTTGGTTGTTGGCTACTGACTGGCTGTCTTTTGTGGGGTGTTGGGAGCCTGGTGGGCGAGGGGTGATCATAAATATTCGCTGGCGCTCGTTAGAATGGACGCGGACGCGAACGCGACTTCCTTACTAACTACGCACGGAAAATCAAGTGGGGAAAATGCTGCGGCAGCAGCTGCTAGCGCAGCAGCGGAAAATATGTGGCCAGGGCCAGGCGGCAACTTTCTTGCCGCAGTTCCTTATTTCTTATTCCCAGGAGCCGCAGCATTGCCCATGCTACGACCACCACCAACAACAACAACAGCAAACAGAACAACATTAGAAGCTGTGAATGGAGAGGGGAGTATGAGTGGGGGCGTGGGGTATGTGTGTGTGTGTGTGTGTGTGTGTTGAGAGCGCGCGTAGAACATCTTACTCGCTTTTTAAAATGTCCAATAAAAATTGCCGACACATTTCGCCCATATTTCTTCGGAATCCCATATAAATCACGCGCTGTAATCCCTCATGCTATCGCCGCGTCGTCTTTGGCTGCCGCTGTCGACTTTGCCACAGACCAGAGACGACTGCGTTTGGGTCTGAGCTTGGAGCTGGCCCTGTCCCTCTCCCTGTCCCAGATCCTGGGGTTGGAGTCTACGTCTGGGCTGGGGGGCTTTCGGGTTCGGGGTTTCGTTTTCGGGTCTGAGTTTGCCAGTTTTGGCAATAAGAAAGTTTTTCTTTTCTTTGCTATGGTTGAGTCTGCACTGGCTTTGTTTGGGTCCCGTTTTCCCCTCTATGAAATGAATTTGGGGGATGGCTTTGGGGTTCTCTCTCTAAGTCTGTAAGACTGTGTTTGTGTGTGCGTGCGTGTGCTCCAAGGTCTCATTATGGAGCCTGCGATTATTTGAAATTGCTAAAGTTTATTCATTGTGGGCGGGCAGGAATGTGTGGCATACGTAAAATTGGAAGATGTATGTGTTCTACGCAGATAAATCAATATCAATACATGTGCTGAATTCAGATTTAAATGTGACTGTCTACGACTGCAGTTGCCAGTGTTGCGAGTGTTTATAAATTAACAGTACCATTAAAATGTATTCAAACGTTTCTTAAAGTCATAAGAATTTATTCATCAAAACACATTATAAATAAATAAATGTATTTCGGTAAAATCGAGTCTAGTCATGAATGGGTTAACAATAACAAGAAGTAGGAGAGTCAAAAGTTGGATTTATTTTGAAAATTCTTTTCCAATTCTGTGAACATAAAAAGTCAAAAAAAAGTCTTTCATAATTCCCTTCAAAATATTTCTGTGTAGTTTCATCTACTAACAATTCTTAGTTAATCCAAGCATATTATACTGTCCACTTTCGACCGTATTTCATCTTACATCGTATCTAATCGATGTGGTTTCAGTGCATATACACAAAATTCAAAATAATACTTACAAGGCATACAATATGTAAGGTTGAGAAATAATAAAACTGACCTTCTAATGAATAGAAACAATATCGGAGGTCAATGCTGGCAATATTTATATACAAAACTGACAGGTGAAACATTTGAAAAGCAATGGGAACAATCAGTGACCTTGACCCAAATGGGAAAATAAGTCGCATTGCCAATATGTGTCTGTCTGTCTGTCTGTCTGTCTGTCCGTCCATTGTCCATGTCCGATAGAAATTATAGACATTACGCGTTATTGGGTCACAGCCAACGCACTTTTACTTTCAGTTAGCTCACACAGGTAGTTCCATTAATTCGACCATAAAACAATGTACAATTCCCCTCCCTCCCCTCCCCGGGCAACTGGCAACTGGCAAGGTGAGGACCGGAAAGTGTCCCGCAGCATTTTGAATGCTCGACTCATTGAAGAGGCAATAAAACAGAGATTTTCCTTGCTGCTGGTCTGACCGTACGGTGAGGTCATGCCGAAAATATGCATTACGAGCAGAAAGAGAGAGAGGGGAAGACGCAGGACTGCGCTTTATACGAGAAGAGAAGGCGATGCCAACATCTCGATAAGATAAGTGGACGTTGCCAACTAAAATGTCATAAATCTCGGCGCTAAGGATGCCTGTGAAAACGAAGCGAACGAAGCAAAGGAAAATCAGAAGAAGAAAGCAAAGCTGAAGAAGATGCCAAGTGAAAGAGTTGTCGCTCTGCTTTGGCTCGCGACGCGTCGGTTAGGTGCGCTCTTCTTTTTGGGCGGCAGGCTGACAGCGGGGTCAGTAAAGAGGTCCAAAAATACACTTGACATACGAGTATCGAGTTGTGTCCGCGTATGTGCCACAAACACTCACACACACACTCGCACACACACACTTAAGAGTGCACTGATTTATTTTCCCGTTTTGCAGCAGATTTCTTGATGCAGTATTCGTAAACTCGTAAGCAGACGGCAGGCGGCAAACAAGATGAATGGCACGAATGGCGACCGGACGGCTCTTGGCCGTTGGCGTCGTTTATTTGTAACAAAAAAACATCAAAAGCTAAAATAAAAAAGATCAAAAAAATAGAAATCCATCTTTGTTGTCGTTTCAATTTCTACGATTGAGCTTAAGCTAGCGTTATTAACTTTACAAATATTTAAGTGAAATTATTGTTGTATTTATAAATTACTTTTAATGAAAAATGCATGGAATTAATAAAAATTTAATACTCATAAATTAAATTTGCCCAAGTCCATAATCAATAATGTAGTAAAATGGAATTCTAATCTAATTAATACCGAAATTTCTTCAATTCATATCTCTTGATATATTAGTAGTTTTTAATCTCTTTTAAATTTATTTGCATATATATTTATTTTTATTTGTAAGTAAACGCTACGAAAAACAACTAATATTTTTCTAAAATAAGTATAGGAGTTCAGAGTCTCACATAAGCTAGCATTCAAAGGAGTGAGTGCTTATTATGTTATGTCTGTGTGTGCATTTCCACCCTCGTGGAAAAGGAATGGTGCGGCGGTAAGAACAAGGAGTCGACAAACGACGCCATGGAAACCCCTAATACCTATCATAGATCAACCATTTTGGCCATAAATTACATTTGGAAATCTCTAATTTGTTTTGCTCCAAAAGGTGAAATCCTTTATCAAAATCCCTTTTACTGACTTTTTACTTGTCGCTTTGTTGTTGATTCTCAGCGTAGTCGAGGTGTGGAGAATTTAAGATTAAAGGAAAGTGCATTGTGTATTGATTAATCGAAAATATAAAATAATATTAGCTAGACATTTATTAATTTTAGAGTATTTTCCAAGACTTTTCATACAAAGAGCAATTGTCAAATCAAATAAAATATCTTTATTCGAGAGTGAATACCCGAGAATTAATTGTACAAATTAAAATGCCAATCACGAATAATGCAGCGAATTAAAAGACAATATCATCAATTATGTTATTACCATGAAAATGGAATTGCCAAGGCCTGTTTCACCTGCCACAAGCTGTTGATGATGACGCGAATTCTTGTGCATGCAGAATTCGAGAATTCCAACAGCTAAAACTAAAAGTAAAATTCGCCGACTTGGCATAATTCACGGTGCTATTACGCCGATTCGTGTCTGGCATATTGCATACGGCCAAAGAAGTAAGCCTGGCCAAAAGACCATGCATAAATATAGAAGCGGACATGATGGTAAGGATCGGTGGGCATATTTCAGAGGCGAACAATGCGAATGCGAATGCGACGACTCGGCGAACTTGAGTTATGGGTTGTCACCTGTCTGTCGGGGCTGTCAAATTGAAAGTGGATTGAACTGCGGCGAGTACATGAGTACATGAGTGCGCTGAGTAATCGTAATCTTATCGATTGCCGATAAGAATATCAATTAATGTCAATCGATGCAACTTTTGTGCCCTGTGCTCACCACTAAACACCGAGTAATTCATGTTCCGATCAGCCAACTCGCATATTGCGATCTGTGGAGATCGGAGATCGGAGGAGATCGTGTGTTGCAGTTTCTACAGCTTGCGCTTTTAATGAAAATTAATTGCGCCACCAAAGTCGTGTGTTTTGGTCGCATTTAATTGCATTTTACACTCGCATCCAACGACTTAAGACGACTCCAGACAGCAGCTCGCACCTTGCTTAACTCGACGGTTAATTTATCAAAATGCCAGGAATTTAACCAGACCCATACCCAGGCTTAAACCCATATCCAGACCCAGCTCTGCGTACATGTATGTATGTATGTGTCCGTAGGAACAAGCACATGATAAATTTCTGACAAATGTGCGACACAAAAGAGATGTGACACACCTCGCAGTCGGATCACTGGACCACAAGATGGCCGCACTGGCCACAGGCTCCGGTCTACCCGGCATTTTGATCACATCTACGAACCTCAACCGCGTTTCGCTCAGTGTGACAAACTGGAACCCGTTGCGTCTCCATCGAGCGAGGCCTGAACTGAACCTTGCCTCTGGCATCAGGTTCCAAGTTCCACAGACTGCACACGCGCTCGAAATGATCGATTGCAGTTGCTTCAACAGTGCCAGAGTCAGAGTCAGATCCAGAGTCAGAGTCAGAGTCGGAATGAGAGTCAAATAAGGTCCATGGCAAAGGTTGAACCACACATATATCATTCCTTATCAACTAGACAACTTTCGCACTAATTCGTATGCATTTCTTATTCTTATTAAAAGCAAAGCAAACAGAACTGACACTTACCAAATATATACAAATGTAAAAAAATTAAAAATTTAACTTTAGTTTAGAAAACAATGAAAAATCAGACCTTTAACAGCAGCGTAGGTTGATCATCTATTGCATAATCACATAATTCTATTATACATACATTTTAAATAATTCTATTAACATTAAAGGATTTTTACCACAATTTGTTTTCATTTCGAAATTATAAACCAACTATAATTAAAGTACAATATGACATAATTTAAAAAAAATACCTAAATTACACTAGTTTACAGCCAAAATGCAAAGTGAATGAAAGTATTTTTTTCTTATGGACTTTGGCCCGCTAAACACGAAAATGGCATTTAAAAATTTTTTTATGGAAGCGTTTTCGAAATATTCGAATTTTTTCGAATTTTTGAGGTTACTCCAACACTTTTGAGTATACTTCCAAATCTACTTGTCTAAATTTGCCAACCAAGCACTTAAATTAAAGGTAAGTTAATTCTCTTCAACTTTCTTCCATAGAGTATTAAGATCGGTTCAGCAGTTCAGGTGCTAGCGATTTTATAAAGTTCGAAAATGGGCGTTTTTTGTGATTTTTTGAGCTTGAAAGCTAACATATCGTCCTGGAAAAAATAGAAATCAATGAGATACAATTTTTTTTACTCATTTATCGTAAAGCCGATACTGTTTCAAAGAAAATAAGGTATAGTTTATGCAAATCCATCGACATATGGCGAACTAATGCAGCTTTAACTGGGCCAAAAGTTGTGGAAAATGCTCGCCTTTGCCCTTGCACATATACAAGTGCGTTTGGTCGCTGCATGTGAGTACCGCTACAATCGGTGTTTTACTGGTGCTAGGTGTTTCACGTAAATATGCCTTACTTCGCCATCTGTCGATGGATTTGCATAAACTATACCTTATTTTCTTTGAAACAGTATCGGCTTTACGATAAATGAGTAAAAAAAATTTTATCTCATTGATTTCTATTTTTTCCAGGACGATATGTTAGCTTTCAAGCTCAAAAAATCACAAAAAACGCCCATTTTCGAACTTTATAAAATCGCTAGCACCTGAACTGCTGAACCGATCTTAATACTCTATGAAAGAAAGTTGAAGAGAATTAACTTACCTTTAATTTAAGTGCTTGGTTGGCAAATTTAGACAAGTAGATTTGGAAGTATACTCAAAAGTGTTGGAGTAACCTCAAAAATTCGAAAAAATTCGAATATTTCGAAAACGCTTCCATAAAAAAATTTTTAATTGCCATTTTCGTGTTTAGCCGGCCAAAGTCCATAAGAAAAAAATACTTTCATTCACTTTGCAAAAAAAAAAGTTTATTTTGTAAACTAGTGTTATTATATGGTTATTTTTCGCAAAATAAATAATAATGCAAGTGGCCAAAAATGGGCCATCATTCATTTGGAGACCACTAAACGAGACAATAAAGATAAGTCGAAAATGGAGCATATTAAAAAATCGCCAGCGAGGTGAGAGCGCAACAAGCGTTCACATACATATGTGGGACCAATTGTCCTGTCTGAAAAGGAAACACACAAAAAAAGAACTCCATCCGGTTTAGTGGTGGGTCGTGGGTGTGTTGGGCAGTGGCCAGTGGCCGGGTTTGTGGTCAAGACCCGGTGGACGCTGCCTGACCTTTTTCCGCTTAATTGTGCAACATTTGCTGCCCGGCAATTATTTGATAAGCGCCTCACATTTGAGCAGAGGCAAATAAATTGTCTTGCCGCAAAATAAATTCAAAGAAAACTGGCAAATGCTTAACTTTGGCCTCCGTCCTGGGCCCCGAATGAAACTCTGCTCTCTGGCATTGCACTTTTGGGGTCTCCCACAAGGACAGCCTTAAGGAAACTCGGCTTTTTGTGTACATAAATTTAACTCTGTTCGCATTCACAACTACAAAACAATTCAAAAAATCTTGCTGCACCAAATTAATGAATGTGCGTCTGCGGCAACTCTAACTTTGCCCCACTCGGTAAATCCTGAGAGAGTGTCCTTAGAGTTGCCTTATGCTTTAATGAACCTAGTTGATTATTGTATTGTTTTTATTATAATCGTATACTTAATTTAAGATGAGATAAGAATTAATACTTTTAAGATAACCTGACTACAGCTTAGAGAATAACTTAAGCAGACAACCACATGAAAAACTTGGCCATTAAATTTAAAACATGGCCAAATGAGGAACAGAAAACCAACACGATAAAACCTGAACATGAGTACATGTGAGGAAAACCACTCTAAAAACAAAATTAAAAGAAATTCTATACACTATGTTAGATGAAGTTTCCAGGCTCAAGACGAAGCAGCAACCAAAGCAGCCAAAAAGCCAATGTAACCACAAGGAGCAAAGTTTTCATTTTTGGACCAGGCAAATGTTGCGGGCGGTCGAATTGCACAGGATGAAGATGGTCTGTATGAAGATGGAGTTGAAGATGGAGTTGAAGATGGAGTTGAAGATGGGGTTGGAGATGAAGTTGGAGGGAGTAGGGCTGATTCTCGTGTGTTGTTTCTCTCGCACTCTCTTTCTCTCTCAGTGTGTGACAAACTATCTTAATGGCTTTTCGCAGCTTGGCGGCTGTTAAATGCGAATTTAATTAATTGGACACTTAAGTTAACGACATTTCTTTGCTCGCTCCTTTGACTGACTCCTGCGACTGCACACGGCGACGATTTTGATTAATTGTCCCAAGGAGCGTGCTCAGACTCCACAGGAAGGCGAAAGCTGAGCCCTGACGAGGTGTTGGATGCTGCCGCAATTTTATTGATGACCATCGTCGACTTAGGACTGCAAGACAAGCACAAAATGGAGTGGTATCAAATAATTGTTTATGTACACATTTAAATAAAAACCTTGCGACCAATACGGAAAATTGCCATGAATGCAACGCAGATTTTCCACGTAAAACAGTTAATGACAAACCTGACAGAAAACTACCCAATTGATCAGTTGCTCCAAATATTGATCAATCTTAATTTTTCTTTCTCTAATCCTTTATCCCTCCCAGTTTACTTAATTCCCATTTCGAAAATAATATTTAGATTTTTGTATACTTAAAACCAATAAAAGTTTAGATTAGACATCTTTAAGAAAACTTAATGACAAGCTTGTAGGACAGAGTTTATTTTAAACTACAGAATGATGAGATATTTAAGCAACTCTATGTAAGTGTTACCAGCTTTGACACTCTGTGGCATGAGTATAATCAGGTGAAGTGTGGAATTTTTTTTTAAATGAAAGTAGGTTGATAAATTATCGTGCAAATGATGTAAATAAATTTTGAGCGTGAACAAAAAGTATTTACTTCACAGCAAAATCGGGACACTCTGATAAAAACAATTTAGGGATTTTGAATTTATATCGAGTACGAAACTTTATTTCGATTTCAATTTGTTTGCTTCCATTTCGCTTTCTGTAAATATTTTGATCATAGGCGATCTACAAGCCTTTTTTTTACTCGAATCAAATATTTTAGGCTCATTTGCCTATTTTTATGCTGAGTTATTGATATTTGTCCGGTTGAGTCTTAAGTTAATAGCTATATTCTGTAAACGTAATTCAGAAAAACTAGTTGTAATGAACAATTTAATAGTGAATTATTTCCGTGTTATTAAAAATATCATAGAGTTATATTGGATTGCTAAGTTAAGAAGAAGTTAATGCAAATAACTTAAAATGTTAAAAATCTTAAAAATGCAATTATAAATTAAATACATTTTAACAGCATAAAAATACTAATAGCTAAAATGTGTCACATTTAGTTTAAATCATTTGATGCTTATTCAACCAACTCACCGTAAAATTGATAAATGAGTTCTAATAGACGCGCTTATTCCTTAATGATTAATAAAGCAATTTTCAAGTTCAAATACAACATAAAGCGCATTCAAAGTGCTCCAGGCAACACCTCGTACTGCCAAATGCAATCAGAAAGCACTCAAAGCGGCGAAATACACTCAAAAATTCCACTCGAGTGTAACTCAAGAGCTCGTAAATTTCATAAGCGCTGCAAAAGTAAACGCCCATAAACAAAGCAATTTGCCGAGTGCCGCAGAATCAGTTTCTGAATGAAAGCCACGTGTAGCCATAAATTTGACTGTGCTCTGAACCAGTTCGCGGCGCTCTCCTCTAACAGGTTTCTCATTAGGCCAGTGCTGGTAAAGGTCGAGAGTAAAACGTAGTCGAAGTGCCAGGAAAACGCAAAATATTTGCATGCATTTTGGCAGCCTTTGAATTGTTAGCGGTTTCGTGGCACTTTCCAACACGCAAAAGGGGCGGAGACTGATTGGCCGCCTCGCTCACACCAGTGCGATGGTCTAGTTTAATTACTTCCCTTTCTTTCTGCCGCCAACAACAACTCGAGCATATGCTTGACACAGAAACAGCTGCTCTCTCTCTCTCTCTCTCTTTCGCTCTCTGAGAGAGTGCGCACGGTCAGAGTCAGTTTGTGTGTGTGTGTGTGCTGGCAGAAGATGAAGATGCCAGCAATAAACCATTCCCGGCAGCTATAAAGCATTGCAAGAGGGAAGGCGCTATGCCAACGAGTGTGCACAAGCGAGACGCAACGCGGCCGCTGAGAGAGCGACGTCGTAAATTTGTGCGCGTGTGCGTGATTTATATCGTGCTGCTACTGCTCTGCCGCTGCGCTGCTTCGCTGCGGCCGCGTCGCAGCCATCATGGCCGGGCAGAGCGCAGACTGCGACTGCGCTCGTAATTCTCCCGCTTAATGGTTTGTTTACATCATAAATAAATATGGCTGAGCTGCGAGAGCCGAGTCTGCGTGCTGCAGCAACTCGACATTTTGGCGCGCGTTCTCAGCCCGCTTGTGGGTGTTGTTGCCGTGTTGTTGCCGTGTTGTTGCCGAATTTGCAGCTGTGACGCCAGTGAACCAAAATTAGTCAAGACACTTTGAGGAATAAGATCACCTTTACCGACATCTACAAACGGAATTGACAATTACATAAGTATTGTCAAAAAAATTACAGTTTATTTATTAGTCGTGTAAATACATTTACTAATGAAGAATACAAAATGTAAAAAATGTTACTATATTTCATGATTGTTTAAATTGGTTTAAAATCATTGGTAATCTAAGATCTTATAAAATAACGGCTTTACGAGGTAAAAACTTCTGATTTCTAATATTGGGATGAACGATATTAAGGCCTGTTTTTTTATTGTCTTGTTTGATAACTATTGAAAATATATTTTGACGTAAAATGTATAGAAATTCCTGTCAAATTTTAAATTATATCTGTACATTGAAAAAGTGGCCCTTAAGTTAATACAGTTGAACTTCCCTCACTCGATTCATCATTTTCCAAAGAAAAGGTTTGAGTTATGGAGATACTCGACTTATAGAGTTATTTTTCTTAAGTTTATTAATTTAACTGCCACTTATTTAGCTCGGGCTAGAGAGAAAAAGCGAGTTATAGAAGTTCGAGTTATGGAAGTTCAAATGAATATAAATTATTCTTTAAAAACGTTATAAATGACGCTGATATTTCATCCCTAATAACAACAATGTTTTTTTTTCGCAGTGCCGAATGACAAACTAAGATCACTTAAATACCTTGCCATCGATATATGTATATAACTTACAACAAAAATGTCAGATTTTTTTATTTTTATTTTTTTTATAGGAATTTTCTGATATTAATAACGACTGAAGAGTAAACAACAATAAGTAAAGACTGTTAGTTCCTATTGTGTTGTTTACAAAATACACAAACAAACATATACAAAAAAATTTATGAAAAATATTCTTTTTGGTAATAGAAAATTATTGGGAGAGTTTAGTTTTATTGTAGCAGTATATGTATAATCGGGGTTGGAATTTAATTTAAAGATAATTATTTTATTTTCATAGAATTGCAGATTTTACTAGTGCCAAGAAAGTAGAGGAAAATAGATATATTTATGGGTTCGACTTTGAAATGTACTTATTCATCTGTCGCTTTAATTTGCGTGCCAATTGCCGTCGGGATTGCGACTAGCGAAGTCTGTGCGTGGAGCATTATGAGACAGAATATTAACCAAGTGGTAGGTGAGGCATGGTCGTCAATGTGGGGAAGGAGGCTCAACCACTTGTGGCGCTTTACTAATTTTACTACCCGAAAAATGGCACGCTCGATGGTCACACAATTACGGACGTAATAAAGTAATTTGTCGTAATTGCAATTGAGCCGAGGGGCGGCAGATGCGACGCCTGTACAGTGTACACCAAGTACCAGAGACTGCCACTGCGAAAAGTTTGCCATTGAGCTGAGCTAAGCTGAGTCAACACAGCCCGTTCGATGCTGCCACACACCCCTTTAAGAGGCCACCGCCTTTGCCGTCGCCTTTGTTTCAAAGTTCGAGCTGTTGCCACCCGCTTCATCTTCTTGGATAATGTGTGACAATGTCTTGGGTACTTGCCGCGCACAGAGGGAGATTTTAATTTAGCCCGGATTTACCTGAGAGCGACAACAACAAAAGCGAAAAGTGAGAGAGAGAGAAAGAAAAAGACAACTCTGTTTCAATTTTGCATAGAAAACTACTTAATTATTGCGCCCAGGCAAAGTCAGTTGCGGGCTGTGTGTGACCGTGTCCGTATCTGTGTCCGTGTCCGCTTTATCCTTTCAGCAGTCTGTGAGTTATGAAGTCTTTATGACGCTTTTGTC
Source organism: Drosophila subquinaria (assembly GCA_037043405.1). Taxonomy (NCBI): domain Eukaryota; kingdom Metazoa; phylum Arthropoda; class Insecta; order Diptera; family Drosophilidae; genus Drosophila; species Drosophila subquinaria. Next base: position 16,551 of record JBAMBL010001541.1, read on the forward strand.
TGCCCAGTCACAGTCTCAGTCTCAATCCGTATCCCTATGCCAATCCTTTGTGTGTTGTTGCTGGATAATGAGCAAGTTAATTCTTATTATTATGGTTATTATGTGTGCAGCACACAATCGTATAAAACATTCTTACACTTACACTTGCACTTACACTTACTCCCATTCGTATTCGGACTCGTCGTAAACATCATGGGCCATGTTAACAAGTGTTGAGCAATCGAATTCTGGCAGAAGCAAATAAACAAACGCCACTTCATGGAACACATTAAATGAGTCTATAAAAACAAATAGTGGGGCATGTGGCAGGCAAGTGTCGACCCCCTTTGGATAAACAAACGCCGCCTTCGAGCGCCCCTCAACATATACCATATGTACATTAGGGTGTCCCTTATTTGGTCAAAGTCAATATTTTTAAACGCATACGGGCTAGTTCTGTTCATTAGGTCCTAAAGCAATCAGAAATAAATTTTTACCTCAATCGGAGTATGATAACCTGTGCCGACTTGGATCGGAAAATTTCAAAATTATATGGGACAAAAAAAAAAAAAATTTTTTTTTTAATTTTTTTTTTTTTATTTTGTTTATTAGGTCCTAAAGAACTCAAATCCAAGTTTTCACCTTGATCGGAGTACGATAACCCATTCAAATTTGCATCGAAACATGAAAAATCATCGAAAAATGTATAATCAGTGTTAAAATACTGTTTTTTTATGTTTCGATGCAAATTTGAATGGGTTATCGTACTCCGATCAAGGTGAAAACTTGGATTTGAGTTCTTTGGGACCTAATGAACAAACTAAAAAAATAAAAAATTAAAAAAAAAAATTTTTTTTTTTTTTGTCCCATATAATTTTGAAATTTTCCGATCCAAGTCGGCACGGGTTATAATACTCCGATTGAGGTAAAAATTTATTTCTGAGTGCTTTAGGACCTAATGAACAGAACTAGCCCGTATGCGTTTAAAAATATTGACTTTGACCAAATAAGGGACACCCTAATGTACATATCGTGTGGCACCTAACAAACTCTAGACTCTAGACCAAAAAAGAGCCAACTCTGGAAGTGGCCATTGGCAGCCACTCGGTCTCCCATCATCTCTGTCTCTGGGGCTGCCTGGATGCTCTGGGCATGCTGTGAATATTTCCAAATTTGTTTTTGTTTTTCAAGATTTTTAAGCGCTAGATAAATAAACAATCTATCGATGAACCAAATTTGATGTTTTTCTCTTTAAAAAACACACTAAAAAATGTGTTTAGATATTTATTTTGAAAATAGCAGCTACATTTCTTAAATCGCATGGAGACTAAATACGGAATCCGAAAGACCATTTGGCAAATGGAGAATCTAATTTCGATCGATTTAATTATTTAGTTCCCGGGATATGTTTATACCAAAATGGATAACAAATTTTGATTGGAGTCTTCAATATGTGTTGAGATTGTTGCTCACTAACTGTCTGTTTAATTATTATAAATGTGTATACTGCAAATACTGCTATCCTACTATTTCTTTCATTAACAATCATATATTTAAATCATATAATATAGATAAGAATAAGATGTCGGTAATTATCTTTGAATGGTTTAGTGTGAAACTTTAAAAAGGTTATCTGGCCAATCCTCAATGATTAATGCGATTCTTTCAATCATCAGCAATTTGTTATGGTTTATGTCTTCTCTACTCTGAGGGCGACTCTCGAACCATTTCAATAATTATAAATCAATATGAATTCAATAATGGGCTCTCACAATTATTATCTGTATATGTAAACTACACCAACACTCTCAAGCACCAACAACAACAGCAGCAAATGGGAAAGCACACTCGAAGTCAGAAACCCGAACAAAAAAGGGAATTCAAACAATTTTCAAGTGATGCCAACTTAATTAAGTCACTAAATTTATGAGCTCCTTCTGCTGCCACAATCATTATAGGCACACACACACACGCACACACAATCAAGCACATACTCAGATACTTTCAATATCAAATACAAATATGCGCGGAAGCGGCAGCAACTCAATTGACACGCGTCGTTCTCCCCGAACTCCAAAAACGGCTCCAAACTCCGCAAATGAAGCCGTCGCCGCACTCGCATCCCCAGATGAAAGCCATCATTGAATCTGTATCTGAATGTGCATGTGAGTGGTGAATGCGAGTGTGAGTGTCTGTGTGAGTCGAGGAAGCAGCACGAAATGACGACAATCGACGACGATCGATTTTAACGATTTGTTTTGATATTTTTACGATTATGGGGAATCGTTTGCACAACATAAATAGAACATAAAACTCGCATCACAGTTGCCAGTTGCCAGTTGGCAATACAGAAAAGCCGACGGGGAGTGCCTATCAGCTGGAGTGCGGAGGAGTTTCTAGACGAGGTTGGGGTTCCGTTTCATTCAATTAATAATAAATTAGATGTAGAAATCTCAATGAATATTTACCATTTAACGATGTACGAATTGCACTTTGGTGGCATTATCGCATCGACTTTTAATTGCCCACCGTGGTGCCGGATGCATGTGGCACTTACCGCATGTGGCACTTACCAAGCTCGCTTCGTCCTGCTGTTCCACGACTTGAGTTGAGTTGTGTTCCGTTTGCATCACCATAAATCATATCTATGCGCCGCATGCATATGATGCAACCAACAGAAACAAAACAACAGCGCAAAAAATGCAAAAGTGCATTTAAGCATAATTTTTTGTAAATATTTTCAGTATGTTGTCCTTGTTGTTTTATGATGCGTTCGTCCTGCGTCCTGCGTCCGCCGCATATGCAAACTACGCACTCCACGTGAATTTTCGCAAGTCTCTGCCTTGGTCTCTGTCTCTGTCCCTGCCTCCGCTCTACTTTCTGCCTGCCTCTCGTCGAATGGTTGCGTCTCCTTAGTGCGGCGACATATCTGGAGCAAAACATAATTTCGGTCCTTCTTTTTTTTGTCTTATGCCTGGCGAATATTTTGTCTGCTTTTATGATTTATGGCATTCGGCACAGGATGCTTAGACAGCGGCAAGTGTGGCATGCAACACAAACTCAGCATATGAGCCACTCCATGCCGTAAGAAAGAAATGAATATTCAGATCGATACAGCAAGACAGACATATGTTACCATTGTCCAAGTCTAACAAGACCTGAATTTTTCGCAGATACTGAAGTATGAATAAAAGTATAAATACTTGATATTCTCCTTCACCAGGTATTTGAAAATTGTTTATTTTAATAAAAAAAATTTATAAAATTACTTAGTTTTAGTCAAAATATCATTCAAGTAGATGTAACAACTTTTAGCTACAAATTGAAGAAAACAAAAATTCGAGCCCTTATTTATTAAACATTTAAATTTAAAAAAATTATTATTTCTTTTTTATTTAGAGCAGGCGCGGGCAGTATAGGCTCTGGGAGCTATGCGGCAGCTCCTAACTTTTTTCGGCGCCGTGAAGTCGCACACAGGCAGCCCGTCATAAAAGCAATTAGACACGCTCAACTCGCGAGCAAGCTAGCAACAACAATGCACACAGGCAGCTCGAGTCGAGGCATTAGCAACAACAACGCACACAGGCAGCTCGAGTCGAGGCATTAGCAACAACAACGCACACAGGCAGCTCGAGTCGAGGCATTCGACGCTTCTTTTTGTACACTGAATGAAAAAATATATTAGGTGTAATTTTTACTAGTTGTTTTTTTTTCTTATAATTGTATTTTGTATTATTGCCTACTCAATAATTTTGTTTAGTGTATTTTTTGCTCACACATTTGGGTAGGTCGTAAAAGTAGGTAGAAACGAAAAGGGTTGTTGTTGTAGTTTTTGTTGTAGTTGTTGTTGTGGTTGTTGTTGTAGAGCTCCCGAGGTCAAATTTTGCGCCCACCGCTGATTTAGAGAATAGTGTGAAGTTGTTCGTTAGAAGTATATAAGTAATTTTTCCAACGGTAAGATAATTTATGAGTAAATTTGTTATTTAATTAGTTCGAAAAGTATATAATTTATTTAAAGGGAGAATACTTTCGAAAACATTTAGATTTTCAGAGAATTGGCCCAAAGTCACGTGCGGAGTGGCAAATGTAGAGCATTTGTCAAATAATATTGAAATGGAGACAGTTCCCCGTTTAAGGATCCATTACCGCATGCGGCCATATGTCGGGCGTCAAATCAAAATGGCGTCTGTCAACTGCGGAACATCCGTGTGTGGGTGCAGCCGTCACTCCTCGTGCGGGGGTGTATTCCACATCGACTTCCACTTCCCTTTCCATTCCGATTTCGAATTCCAAATCTAATTCCAAGTGCTGTTGTTGATAGATATGCTGGCAACCCAATTTTCTCGCACGATGCTCCAGCGTGTCCTTTTGGCAGGAAGTGTCTTCCTAAGCCTCCGATGCTGTTGCAGCCATTTTGAGCAGTAGGCGTAACGGCATTCAATTGTGCATGCTAAGATGCCCCGTTCCCAACCCCCAGCAGTTGGTGATAAGGCTCAATCGGGCACAGCACAAATCGATTGCCAGAGTGCGCTGCGTGTGCAACATGATAAATGTGCGTGCTACCCTCCTGTGTAGCAAGCAGTTGTCAGTTGCAAATGAATACCAGCAGTTTTCTATATCTGCATGCGGCACGTCTCGTTAGTCCCCATTTCCATTTCAATTCCTAAGCTGGAACCCAACTTCCACTCAAATGGAACGAGATAATACTCCATGTGAGCCTAATCTAATTTAGGAGGACAGCAAAGTCTTCTCCCTTTAGTGATAAGGAATACAACTAGGTCCAACCGATGAATTTGTAAAAATATAATTAGAACTTGATAGTCAAGTGCGTTGGCTATAGTTATCAGTTGTGGTAGATGATATAGCTAGTGAGTCCCTCCTTCACATCCGGCACGGATCGTTCCATTTTGGCCACCAATGTCTCGTTGATCTTCAGCTCGCGGTGCAGGTCCATCATCATGGCATAGGAGATGCGCAACATGGGCGTGCCCTCCTGTTGCCATTGCTCGATCAGCTCGTCAGATGGGCAACGGTTTGATGCAGTTAAAGCGGCGTATGTCCACCAGATCCTTGTAGCAGTTGCTGCACTGCAACCCACAGGCCATAAATTCGGTCAGCTGCAGATGCACTTCCACAATTTCTACATTCACTGTCTGCCTTTCCAGGGCCTCGTCGTCGATGTTGGGCAGACTGAACTTCATGGCCGTCTCGCTGTCGCTTAAGCCTTTCTCTGGATTCATATTGATCTCGAAGAACTTGCCGAGGGGCGTGAACTGCTCAAAGTCCTGATCGATCCCCCGAATTCCATTGGACGTCACATCGATCCGCCGTTGCTTGTTCCCGTCATCCTCCGGGGAGTTCATCATCAGCACGTTGATCCATTTGCTGGTGCGCATCAGCGATATGACAATTAGTTCAAGCGGCATTTCGTGTTTTCTAACTGAATGGGCTTTTCGAATGATTTCTATTACAAAATTTTCACAGCTCTCACTTTCGAAATGACAGTTTATTTTTAGGAATGGTCTGCTTAGATTGCTCAGAAGTGTCTGGGCTAATTTAGCTTGCTGTCCAGCCCTCAATTTTCTTTAAAATTTTATGTAATTTAAGCATAATTAAATCGGTTCTTATTGATCTGTGAAGTCTTAAAGCGTTTCTTCTACTTCTGCATTCTCACAGAGGAGTGGACATATTTCTTCTTGACTAAAACAATCTAAAGTTGAATATTTTGAGGTGCTGGGTAGTTGGGAATATATAGACTCCTACGAAACGTTTTTACCGTCATAGTCACACACGGAAACGAAATAAATCGAGAGCGAAATGAATGGGCTCAAAAGGATGAATGGTCAGTTTGAAGGCAAGGCATAAAGAACAATACGACAACAACAATAAAAACAACAACAACAACAGGAACAACAACAACAGCTAGCAAGAAATATTGAAACGAAAAATACAACTGACAAAATTTTATTTCGTTTTATTTGCAAAGCGGAGCACTCCATAAATTTTCGGGCGCTCAATATTGTTTCAGATCATAAATCATGGCTGCATTTGCGTACGGACGTACATTTCAAACACACACACACACATACATACATAGAGACATGTGTGCACACATGAGCTGCATTCAAAGTGGAGGAGTTTGGGAACTCCGACGCAACCTCCGTCTGCATCTGCATTGCCACAGACACAGTCACAGACACAGACAAAATGTACCTTGTATCTGACATTGGGCTGCAGATGCAGCGCAAAAAACGAGCAAAAGGCCAACAACAGTAACAACAACAATAACAGAAACAACTGGAACAACAACAATATCAACATGCACTCACAGTGCATTTGTATAAAGTCAATGTCGCTGCACTTGTGCCCGGCGCATCCACATCCACATTCACATCCACATTCGCATCCACACTCACACTCACATCCAAATTCGCATTCGAATCCGCATCACATCGACCGCCCCACATACCTCTCATTCCCCAAGCTATGCGACACGCCGCACAGTGGGCAAACTAGCTTATTTGAATTGAATATTGCAATGCATCTTTATCCCATTACGAAATAAAGGTAACTACCAATAGGTTCATTGAGGAATAATGTTTATTTTTAATTTAATTATTTGTATCCTTATATTGAATTAAGTATAAAATAATTAATCGCTTTTGAAATTGTAATACTTATAGTCCCAGTCGAAATACTTAAAATCATTTTATTAAATATATCAATGCTTGTATGTTTACTTAGGTCAAAGATTAAGGAATCCGATTAATACAGAAACACAATGAGAAGTACTGCCACCTTATTCCAAAAGTTGTTATTTCTTTAAATTCTGAAATAAACGAAGAGATTCTTCGACTATTTTCTATAAACTGGTAGAATTAACAAATTACAATCTGATAAATTCAACCATGAACAACTAATTCTAATATACTTTTTACCATTTATTTTTATTTTTATAAGAATCAATTTAAGGATTTTCAAGGAATTCATTATTTTCAACAATTATCAAAAGATTTGAACCACGGTGCAGCGATGCAAATTTAAAATGAAGGCAGCTCGCCAGGCCAGTTGGAAGTGGGGGCGGGCGTAAGACTCGTTGGTGGTGCGGGGGCGGAGGGCGGTGGGCTGGTCAGTGCCGACCAACTGAAGTGGTCTGCAAATTCACATTAACGCAAATTCCGTAAGTGAAGTATGTTGCATTTGCCGCACGTAAATTTAAAAAGCGCGGCACAATAACAAAACATTCGCATCGCATCGCATTCGCTTATTTACAGATACAAATACAGTTACGGATGTGACTGCATTTGGCGTCGGAATCGGAGTCGGAGTAATTGAAGGAGTCAGCCTCCCAACACTCTCTGACCCTCGATGCTCTGACTCCTGCCCCATGCCCCCTGCCTCTTGTCGCTTGCCTGCTGCATGCTACATACTGGATACTGGATACAGCTGGCAGTTGCATAGGCATTCGCATTTGCACTCGTGCACACATATTTGAGATACATAAATCTTGTGGATGAGCGTGCAGCGTGCAACGCAGCTCCTGGACTGCCGAGTGGGCGGCACGAAGTGGGCGGCATGAAGTGGGGTCGGTCCAACACTCGGCTTGTGATTGGGGGTCAGCAGCTGTGCGTCAGTTGGCGCAACCGAAATATTGGAAAATTTCTATGGCATAAACCAACTCGTAGATCCTTTAAAAAATGATTGGGACACTAAATCGTAAGATGAGGAAGACTTAAACTGAAAACTTAAAATGTTAGAACATACAGTATTGTAATTTCTAAAAGGTAAGACTTATGAGAATTCACAGACATTTTTGATTACATGTACGTTGTATAATCGTACTACTATTTATTTATCCAACAGATCCTCTCCTTTTATTCTGGTTCTATCAATTACTTTTTTAATATTCTGTATGATATCCGATCCCCTTTCATATTTTATTTTCGGTAAAAGGTGATTTTCATGTTATTTATATTCTTCAGATACTTTCTTTATTGTAGGCAAAATCTATTCCGTCTATTGAAACCCCTTTAAAACTCGCCCTATGGTTATTATTTCGCTATCTAAAAGTCATTTTAATCCCTTTCAACATCCAATATCATGTCAGTGAAGACAATCCTTTACCTTTAACTGACTACAGATGGCGCTTTAACACGATGGCAATCCATCTGCGGCACTAATAAAAGATTTCGCTAAATTGATACTGTCGATGGAGTAATTAAACTGCAATTTTTATGAGACATGTCGGACAGAGGCCGCTGCTATCACAGATCGAATAAATTATATTCGTTGGCTATTGGACCCTCGCACTGCTTTACACGCACACAGCTGCACACTCACATGTATGTGTGTGTGTCTCCTGTGAATATGGCGAGCTTCGGGGCCGTGTGTGCGCATTGTTGGCCGCATCCGTTGGCCTGTTCGTTTCGACGGTAAATTTTCCGACGCAATTTTGTCATACTCCGGTTCCGGCTGTGCCTCATCCTCATACCCTTTGCTGTTGCAGTTTGATTTTGTTCTTGTTTTTGTTTTTTTTTGGCACGCAAATAAATTTTCTGGAAAAAGTGTGCGAACTTTTGAGCCCGTCTGATTGCATATTAATTTCCCAGTTCGTTTTCATATTGAATTCGCCTTTGAATTTGGCACGACAACTTGGTTCGACCTCCGTGATTGTCAGCTAATGATTGTCGCCTCCGTTTTGATCTCCCAACTGGCACTTAAGGGTTACGACTCTCTTCCTCCCCCCTTCAGTCATCGTCTTGATTTGAGTCGAAAGTGTGGCTGGCACACATTCAAATCATTTCAATGAAAATGCCAGCAAACAGCACAAGTACAAAAAAAAAAATAAAATAAAAAAGAAGAGCGGGAAGATGCTCTATCCATGAAGTTGTTAATTTTTATGACGTCATTACTCGCCTCGTAAAATCCAGTCAACAGTTGGTTGCTCTGCTCCTGGAAGCAACAGGCTTCAGTTTTATGAACATTTTGAGTTGCGAGTAGAGACTGAGTGGAACTGGGATTCCGAATCTCGACAAGTCGACTCGAGAGCTGTGAGCTTTATTTGCAACCGGAATTTTTATTGTTATTGAGCCATTTATGACTTTTACGGGATTTCCCGGTTTCGGCTCACTTCTAATTTGAGTCCATTGTTTTCGGTGCCCGCTCAGTTGTCACCACATTTATACGAAAGGTAAGTATGAATCAAATCTGACCTTCTAATTGTTGACATTTGAATACGGGAAGCGAAAAGTTATAATATTATGTCATGGGTGTGAAAACTGACTAATCTGACCTTGATAAATAAATTATTAATTTTAAGGATTTAAGGATTTTACAAATTTGAATTTAGAGAGATTAAAAAACTAACATCTTTTAAATAACTACTGTTAAAAATAATAGTTTATTAATATTAGATTTAACTAATTCTGTAACTGATTACTAAATTTTATGCTGTACTACTCTAAAGTAGAAATTATTAATTAATTTCAGGGACATTTTCATATATATTTGTATTAACCAATTTAGTTTAAATAAGAAAGTATTAAATAGATATTTATAAATACTTGTTTATTTATCTAATTAAAAATACATTTTGCTAACATCATGTCAAATAAAAATTGATACTTGGCTTCCAAAATATACATATACGTATTTTAAAATATTATATATAGAGTGCTTCCTTTATAAAAATCGAATGACTTCTTAACTAAAACACATCGATAAGTTATGAGTTCTATTCCATAAACTTGACACGTCCATTTCAGCAGAGCACAACTATAATTAAAATTTATGGTTCAATTTGTACTCGTATATGTGATAGTCCTAGTTTGATATTGGCTCGAAAGATTGAATTTCTGGTAATTTAAGGCCTTCATATTAGACGAATGTGAACAAGGTGAAATTGAGGTGGTGGTTGTCATTCAATTTCCTTCCACCCGCTGGGCAGAACATTTATGCGCCATGTTCTACTTATATTTTTATGGCCGCTTCTTGCAACTCAAAACCACACACACACACACACACACATACGTACATGTGTGTATAAGGATAGACTAAATAGAGAGACTCAGACATTCACCTCGAAGCGAGTGAACGAGAAGCATATTTTAAACATGGATTCTTAATTAGTGGCAAATGTATCCCATTTGTTTTTTACACCTTGGCAACGCGATTCACGTACACATGTATACACAAAGGTATAACCGAACTACGGTATATATGAGCTAGTTAACACCCCCCAATTCCCGTCACGGTCCTTTACAGGGGGACAAGGCAGGCAGCAAATTAGTCGAGTGCCTGCCGAGCTGCGTGCTCCCTTCTTTCCATTCCCGCGTCTCCATTCCCCATTCGATGTCGACAGTGCGTCTCATAATGCGCGCTAATTAATCCTGCAAGGATCGGATTTTCCCGACGTAATTATATTTACAGCCGCCATGCGAGCTAAGCAGCAACAACAACAACAACAACAGCAGGAGCACGAACAATACAGGATGCTCATCCTCGGCAGGGCTCAACAATTGCTTGCCTGAGAGGGTCTGAAGGGGGGTTTTTATGATATACAGCGCCGTTTTGTACTTTAGCCTGGTTTGGAGGGTGAGAGGGATGGGAAGAGGGAGGGGCAGGGGTGATGGGATAGGATGGGCAGCACTGGCAATGGCAGCAGCCTGGCAGCACCGGTTCAGTCCCAGTCTCAGTCTCATGGCGCAGGAACATGCGAGTCGGCGTCGCCTCGCGAAAGGATACACAAGGATATTAAATTAATTTTTAAGTGCGTGCAGAAGACGAAGAAAGCAACAAAGAATTAATGTGCTTTTCTTGCTTACGTCTATTGTCTGGTGGCAAGAAAACTTTAAGCATATTTCAGTACTCGATTACAGGGTGATCCAAGCAACAAAACTACATGCAAGTAAATCGAAGTATTCGAATAATATCTTCTAATCCTATAGAAGTCTAAGACATACTTGCTAGTCTCCATTTTCTTCCTTTCATTTTAAAATAAAGGCTTAAAGGAGATATGTGTCTATCTTAAAAATTTTTTAGCCTCAACAGCAACAGCCTCAGCTAGTAAAATTTAAATTTGAAATTAAAATTTAGCTTATATCAAAAGTTATAATAAACAATTGGCAACAGTATTGCGAGTATCATGATTTTTACAATTTAACATTATATGTTAACCCTGTATATTATGAAGTTTTTGTCTCACAGATTGTTTCCATGATTTTTATTCTTTTTTCGTCGCGAATATAAATAATGAGTACATTTTGTTTATTTAAGTTTGTTATTCCTCTTTTTGCTGTTGCTTTATTGCTTTCCACGCGGGTGGCTAACTGGCAACTGGCAACTGAGAACCGGCAACTGGGAAGTGGCAACTGGCAGTGGTTTAGTTGATGGGGAGTTCGTGATGTTGTTCCATGGCAGATCCGCCGATACGTTGGCAAATTAGATACAACAGTTTCGTGAGCTCAATTCTTATACTTGGTTCCTTTTTAAGCAACATAATGAGTTCTTTTCCTTCTGCTCTTCTTCAGTTATCGGCGAGCGATGATTAAACTAGCGACTAGCCGACTTTGGAACTAACCAAGTAACCAAGAGTCCGAGTAGCCGAGAATAGAAAAGTTAAGTGATTACTTTTTTGCTGGGCAGATTCAAAGTCCTGGCGTAAAGTTCTGCTCGTAAATTTATTAAGCAAAATCTTGGAAAACTTTCGACGGACAATGCATACGCAAGTTTTGTAATTGTATTCATTCAATGAAGTCAACTCGGTTGCCCACCATTTTATGCATTATTCATGAGTCCGTGCAGATGAGCTCGAACTTATTGTAATTGGAGCGCTCTGTATGTATAGAGTGTTCCATGGACTGTGAATTTGTTAAGCTGTTGTGTGTATGCTCTGATAATCAAGATATATGTTAACAAATTAGATCTGATAAGAAATCCATCTATATACTTTACAAGAGTGAATGGAAACTCATCTAAAACATCTGTTGGTCTTTAAGTCTATAGGGTATCTGCTAGCTCAACCCTAGATAGTTCTTATTATTATTATTAATATATGAAAGAAGAACTAAGCCCAACCCTTTTGAGACCTGTTTAAGCCGTAGGCCATGGTTAGGGCCACAGAATCTGGCCCTGGACTTACAATCGAATGCTGAATAAGATGTTTAGCATTTAACGAGCTATAAATGGCGCAATATTCGCTGAGGTTCGCGACCGTCACTGCATGCAACCGGCGAAATTACACGGAATGTATCTTTGAGGTTGGCTAGCAGATGGCGAATGCATCCATAAGATACGCACACGTCGAAGTACAAGAACAAAATGCATTGGCATTGGCATTGGCATAAAGCACACCTCAGCTTAATGCCGCGATGAATGGATTTATAACTGAGTGCGAACAGGGGGCAAAGCCTTAGGGAAGGTGGTGTTGGTGGTTCTGGTGGCGGTGGTGGTGGTGGTTCTGGTATCGCTGATAATGATAATGTGCTCGTCGTCAGTGTCAGCGTCATCGGCGATGCACTGAATGCAACGATAGGATAAGTTTTTCCTGTGTCGGTGGTTTCCACAGAGCTCAAAGTGCCGCCATTATGGGCAATGGCGGTGCAGTGGGATACGACTATGCAGTGGACTCCACGCCACGACCCTCCACTCCACTTCACTCCAGTCCAAGAACAACAGCACCACCAACAGCAACAACAAAAACAACAGCAGCTGCAATGGCAACGTCGAAGACTTTTTGGCTGCGATTCAAGCATTTGGATGCATAAATCAAACATTTATATGCGGCACAGCTTCGTTGCGGCGTCGTTGCGACTCACATGTGGAACGGAACGGAGTTCTTGGTGGGGCAGGCACTTGAATGTGATTACGCAGCAAGAGATTGCAGTTGGTCTGGAGATGGAAATGGGAATGGAGACGAGACTCAACTCAACTCAGCTCAGCTCGACACATAAGCAGACAATGCCCTAGACTTTACTCTCTACTCCCTTTACCATTTCTGGGCATCAGTCTCTGAGTCATGGCCTGGGTTTGGGTTTGGGTTTGGGGCATCAAAGGCGTCTCCGACGACGCGGCATGCACGCTGGAAATGAAGACGATTACAGTGACTGCGACTGCGACTGCGAATGCGACTGCAATGATGGATATTATTCCTAAGGCGAAAAGTCTTCGCCCAGCGGTGCTTTGCGACACCAAAGCGATTTGCGGCGTGATTGATTGCTTCATTGCGGCACAACACGCTGCCCAGGATTTGGCAAGGATTTGTGTCGAGTTCGGTTTCTGCAAGAATGCGACATAAATATTACTTATTTTCAGGTCTCACAACATTGCAGTGGAGTGCAAATGGAATTGTCATTATCAAATTTTCAAATAAAAGAACTTGTGAAAAGACTTGCCTTTTTTATTCGAGTTTTTCATCAAGAAGTGTCAGAAAAAGGAAGTTCAAATGGATTTAAGGCTATCAACTTAGCTGTTAATTTCTATTTTGCTTAAAAAAATCCCGCCTTAGAGATAAAAACCATGAAAATAGATGACAATTTATGAAAGAAGACAGAATTTCTTTCAGAAATTTAGAGCTCAATTTTATTGTCGAGCTACTTAGCCAAAATATAAATAACAACGAGACTTTAACTTATTTAAAAAACAATATTCATAAACAAGATTTCATTAACTGCTAAACCCAAGGCTGCGTTTGGTATGCGACCTGAAATATTGTTTCCATTAAAATAGTTGGCCTTTTATTGGAGTTGAATGGACAGAGAGCTGAAGAGGAGACCAATAGAGTGGAAATTCCATGACGAAGCAGACTTCAAAAAAAGTACCAGTCCAACACAATTCTCGATCTCAGACCCAACATTGCCAGCGTGTCTATGCAGCTGAATTGAAATGAGGGCAAAACTTGTAATTTGGATGCGTTCCAATGGATTCTCGACAAACTTTCGGTACGAATACGATGAAGTACAAAATAATCTTTGTGTGTATATCCCAGACTGTCCCTCTGACAGTTTTCCTGTCTGTGTGTATACACACTATATACTATATGTCCCATTGGGCTCATTTCAAATAATACACCCTTTCAACTCAATCCATAACATGAAGATGCGAATGTCCACAAGTAGCCGAGCACGGAAATGGCAGAAAAATCAAGGCGCAAAATATATGCGCAAAAATTATTGGGAAAACATAGTAATTTTTTCTCTTTTCTTCCATTTTTTCATTTTTTTCTGCCAACTCGGCGTGTTTGTGCTAGTTCTTTTTTCGGCTAGCTGAAATTTATTTTTTACTTAAAACTTTCTGTTGTAAGCAATGAAAAATGGCAAAACAAACTTTCCAGCTTTTCAGCGAACTGAATTTGTTTTTGTTGAAAGTATCGAATTGATTTCAGTTGAGGAAGTTTCGAATTTTCAAATGCAAACGGCTAATTTATGCGAAAGTTCCGCCTTTCCTGGTTATTTTCCCTCCACTTCCACATTTCATTTGTCTACTTTCTTTTAATGGAGGCACAAAATAAAAACATACAAAAGCAGATATTCGACTTGGAGCTTTTGTAAAGTAACAATAATTTAAAATATGTCAGTAACCATATAATTTATATGTGTGTCTGTAGATCTATCATATTGAAACTCCTTCCTTTCAATATATAAAGAAAAGAAGCAAAACTGTAAGTATATGATCAAGAATGATAAAATTATGAATGTCAATATTAATCTATTAATTACATGGGAAAATGTATGCTATGAAATTTATTTTTAAAATTATTTAAACTAAATTTAAAGCTCATTTACTTAGTTTGCTTAAATAAAAAAACTTTCGGGAAATTCCGAGCATTTGGTCCTGTTTAATCCTTTAAATATATATTGTATTAACCCCGAATAAGTATAATTTATAGATTTGTTTAATTTATTGTTTTGGAAATCAAATTATTTGCCAAACTTGAGTCAACAGCAGCAACGACGCCACAAATATTATTCATTTGGCCGAACAGAAGCCGGAAAAAAGCCAGAAACCGAGAGAGATCATGCGAGTTGAACTGCAAAAAACAGACGACAATATTTTAATAGTTTAACGCAAAACAATAAATAAAATAAAATCAATTGCCGGACGACAGGGCAGAAGAAATTGGGAGTTGGCTATAAACGCATTCATAGCTTGTTTTCTCTCTTAACATCTCTTTCTCTCTCTATTCCTCTCTTACTCTCCCTCTCGCTCTCTCTTCGCTTCTGGGCTGATTGCTGGAACAAAAGGCAAATAACCAAAATCGCAAATAATACGACATGTTATACGACAACAAAAAACAATAGCTTGCAGCATGCAACACCAACAGCAACAACAACAGCAATCGCAATTACAACAACAATTGCTGTAGTAGTAGCAATAAAATCGTTTGTTTCCGGCTGCTGGCTAT
Source organism: Drosophila subquinaria (assembly GCA_037043405.1). Lineage (NCBI taxonomy): Eukaryota > Metazoa > Arthropoda > Insecta > Diptera > Drosophilidae > Drosophila > Drosophila subquinaria. The sequence goes on from JBAMBL010001541.1 coordinate 31,930, forward strand.
CAAAGCTACTGGAATTTATTTTCATTTCTGAACAACAAACACAGAAACAGAAACAACAACTGCAAATCGCAAAACCAAAGTGCAAACATTGATGTTGTTGTTGCTGTTGTTGTTATTGGTGTTGTCTCTCGATGCTGCTTGACTATTTGCTAAAGTCATTGCGGTGCTTTGCCCCCTTCAACGCCTCATCATGCCCTACACAAACTGCCCCCCGAGTCAACAAGCTTCCCAGGGGCATGCGGCCGACTCTGCACAATGCCAACGACAGCAACCAACAACAACAACAGCAACAACTACAACAGAAACAAGTACAACAGCAATAACTTCAACAGCAGCAACTGCAACAACAATATTAGTAATAATATTCACATTTATGGATTTGTAAGTGGTTCCGCATGACTAACCCCGCATCCTTTGAATCCCTTTCTATCTTTCCTTTTCTCTCTCTTTCTATCTCTCTCTGTGTCTTTCTCTACTTTGTCTGACTCCTTAGAGCTGGCACACGACAACGACAACAACTCCAGGTTGGCTTTGGTCGTGCAGGTCATTAAAGTTTCAATAAGGTTGGCTCTAATTTGGCTTTGCATTTTTGAGTTGTTGTTGTTGCTGGAGAGACTCAAGGGAGTCCTGGGGGTCAGTTTGGGTTTACAATTCATAAGTTAGTCCTAGCTCGTTGTCCTTGGAGGCTTGCAAGCGACCGAAGCTCATGTGTAATTGACACAACAAAGTGTTGCAATCATCTTCAGTAACTTGAGATCAAATTCTCTTAACCTTGGAATTGGTAAATCCTATAATAAAACCTCTTTGCGGCGTAAAAATATAGTGACGAAAACAGTTTCATGCCCCAAAACTTCTGATATCCAATTTTGTGACGAACAGTATTTAATTTAACATATACATTATTAAAAAAATAAAGTTTGTCACTCGGAAAATTGCCCTAAAAAGTCCCAATTCGACATACCTAATTAAAATAACTTTTTTGAGCAGAGCCGATAAAAGAAATATTTTTTTAAGAGTAATTTGTAAATACAATTTAAGAGCGCTCGTCACAAAATTTTATATTAGAAATTTTGAGACCAGAAATGTTATTTTGTCACTAGACTTTTACCTCGAAAATATGTTTTTTAAGAAGATAATGCTTTGTATTATTTGAACTTATTACATCAAGAACTTGAATAACTCTTTCTAGAATATTTGTAGCAGTATAACATATTCGATAACTTCATTGAAAATGGACTCGACTTCCTGAACAAAGTGTCATCAGAGAAGAGAAAAATGGAATTTATGTGGCGAAATAATTAATTCTGTCAACGGCATTGGCTGCAACAGAAATTGACGGGATGTACATAAATAAATTGGAGTGGAAAAGTGCAGGGAATGGAATCGCTTTTCGATTATGTTAATTTAATTTCCATTGCTCGGGCGACATGAGTGGAACACATGCCGGCAATATGTCCAATGGCGCGGCGGGAATAAATCCAAATCATGCGATCCAATGATCACATTGTGCCGCAACTTGAGTTATGGCGCCGACCAAACATTCACTCTCACACACACACATTCCAAAGCACACACACACATTGAAACACAAGTGCACACACGAGCTGACAAAGCGATTGGAGAAACAACATCGATGGCTGTTGGCAAATAAACTGCAGATGTGAACAGGACAAATAAACAAAGGACGAGCAAACAAAGAGACATCCTTTTGATTAAAGTCTAAGAAACCAAAGAGAGAAATGTTGCAGATGTTAAACCAATAAATAAATACAAATAACCAACAAAATCGATTATTGTTGCGTCTTTAAATATGAGTAAGATAAACAATAAATATTCAGAGAAAATAAACGTTTAAATATTATTAAAATCATTGTTGGTTTTAGTAAAAAAGAATTAATTAATTAACTTAAAAAATAAGTAACCAAATTCAATAAAATTCTGTTAATACAAAAAGGTAAAAATAATATTTGTAATATCTAAACAACGCAATTTTTTAATAATATATAAGGTTTATTTTTAAACATTGAAGAAATAAATAAAAAAAAACCGACAAATCGAATTGTATTTTAAATAAAATAATGTGATGGATTACACTCAAAATAGACATATGTACGGCTAGTTGATTGCTCTGTTCTGCTTCTTTAGCACACATGGCTAAACGTCTGACAATCTGACAATCTGACAGTCTGCCAGTCTGACATTCTGACTACAACAATCTCTGGCGACTGAGAATAAAAATGAAACATTTTGGGCTGTTGTGTCTCGAGACGAAAATTGTCTTTATTTCTGTCTCCGATTTGAATTACGTACGATGCATGCGATTTCTTTCGTGTGTGCGTCTTACAATTTTGAATGCTATTTGTTTTATATGCCGTAGATTTTTTTCTTCCAAGTGAAATACGTTTTAATTTATGGGTCTTCTGCGTACATTATAAACTCTTGTATTTTACAAGCACTTGGCAGACGTCACCAGGATATGTTGTATTACAATACGAATTAAGAATGTTCAAGCACACCATAGGGGGAGTCTGAAAGGGAATAAGAGAGAGAAATTGAAATTGAAAATGAGGGAGAAGTAAAATAAGATGCTTGGTTATATATTGCACCGAAGTACTAAATGTTCAAAAGAAATTATAAAGTTCTGAAGAGAAATATTGACAAAGAATGGATTTAAGTTTGATAAAACGATCTGTGATCTCTGAAAATAAGGTTTGTTGGGTTCGTTTTTCAGTTGTCTGCTTTTCATTGGCACAGCTTCGCACTTAATAAATTCATTAAAATGAATTATAATGCCATGAATCAATCTGAAGTCTGACAAGCGCTAATTAATGCCTTTGAGCTTGGTCTAATGATGGGAATGTGTATGTGAATCTCTGACCAATATAAGGCCACTTGAGCCAGATTCGAGTCCGAAATCCGAATCCAATGCTACCCTGACGAAAATTGCTTTCCACCATAAATTGGCAAAGAAATCGAAAGGAAACCGTGAACATCGTAAACAACATTTGCAGTTTTTTTCATCTCATCGTGCTGTTGTTGTTGTTGTTGTAGTTTTCCCTTGCTTTTGCGATGCTAAAGCAATTTGTAATTTTCCGTATTTCATTCGCATACACTTCATTAACATCCCCTCAGAGCCTGGCGCTTTCTTGGCTCCAAGGAAGAAGAGTTTGTTTCAGTTCGCTTCAATGGCTGCTAACCAGGCAAGGACAGGGGCAGGAACACGTACGGGGACGGGGACGGGGGACAGGAACAGAGGATGGGTGGCAGTTGAGGGTGGGATGCATCATTAGAGTCGTTGAGCATAGTCGTGCCTTGAAATTTACGTCCTTTTTGGCGAAGACCTTCTCTAATTTCTTCAAGGATCCTGCCAGCCGCATGTATGCTCGCGTCCTGCGGCTGACGATGAATAGGACGGGGAACTTTCGCATCAGCGACAACGACACAAAAAGTCCTTGGCCAATGACAGCCATAGCCACAGCAGAAGCTGAAGCAGAAGCAGATCTAAGAGCCAAGAGTCAGGAGTGAGGAGCGGGGAGCGGGGAGCTGGGGCGGACTCAGGCCCAGGCTGAGACAGGAAAATGTTTTTTCACGATAAAAATGATGGATGACATCATAAATAACGTTGGAGTGCGCCCAAACAGAGGGTTTCCAGTGGTTGTTTATTTCGATATAAATGAAATTCTTCTTTTTTCGCCTTTTCTGCTGCTTATTTTGGCCAGCCAAACCGAACAAATAAAAACTTTCTGGGCCCCCAAACAATTTGGCAAGAAAAATACACACACACATATACACAGCGCCCTGAACTAGGCAATGCAAATGCCGAAGATTCAATGCCCTAACCCGATGCTGCTGTTGATCCAAAACTTCTGCACATAATCAATGGCCATTAATTTGTGGGCGGGGCCCTGGTTATTGGGCGGCAGTTGTAATCACAGCTCCAGTTCCACATTGTATCTGAGATGTTTCCCGTCATAAATATCGAAAATTATTATTAATGTGCTCCGATGTTTCTTCGGCAGCCAGTCAGCAAGTCGAGACATCGTTGACTGAGCTTTTGTAAATTTACCGCACTCGCACAATGGGCGCGAAACCAAAAGTGTGCAATATAAAAAAGCTTATTTACATTTAATGTTAAAAATTTGGAGATTATTATTTTTTATATAATCCAATTTTATGAGGAATTTATTGATAGTATCTAAACTCATATTTCAAAGAAAGGTTAAAAAAAAGTAAAATATCAAGTATATAAAAATTAAAATATTTCTGAATAGTGTCTTATTTAAATATGTATTTGTTTGTTGCTCGGTGGAAATGACTTAGATTAGACTAAACTTTAAAATTATATACAAACCTTTGGGAATAATCACAAAAAGAGCACATTTTTTATTTATTTCTGCTATTTATCTTTATTGAAATATGTATGTCTCTATTACTGTGTTTTATAAAACGTAAATCTCATTATTTTTAACAAAATTAACAATATGCATTAACAGTTTTAATTTTGGATTAGCTAATTGAAAATTCCCCCCATTGTGCGGCGTATTTTGAAGGACAAACTCGAGCCGCACACACGGCCAGAGATTGTATAAAAGTGAAAGCCTGCCAAGATGTTTCATTGTGTGTGTATGTGTGAATGTGTGTGGGTGTGTGTTGGTTCGCTTTAATGATATCCTTATAGCCTGCTAAATTTATGGCAAAGCCGCATAAATTTAGACGCGTTTTTTTCACGTTTTCACTACAAGGCAAACCTTATCGTATTTTTATTTTAATGGATTTTTTATCTGCCACTGCTGATGATGACGTTGCCAGCGTCTTTGGCATCAAGCAAAGGACGCGGAGGACACACAGGACACGCTGCTGTAAAGTGAAATGGGGAAAAAACCACAGTGGCCAAATAGCTGGGCACATTTCTCATTTTATTTAACTGTAACTTGATGCAGGGAAATGGGATTTAATAAGCCAACATTTATTTTAGACATTATTGATGACGGTTTATTTATCGTGCCCCAGCCCCAGCCCCTGCCACAGCTCTGCTCTGCTCTGCTCAATTCAACTCAGCTCAGTTCAGCTCAATTCAGCCCGGCTCGGTTTGGCTAGTAGCTCCATTAATGTGGATCTTTCCCTGCTGCCTGTCCCCCTCTGCTTACTACTTATGCGGCAAAATTCAAAAGGATTAAGTCACACACACACACACACACACTACCGCACTCATACACACACACACATTCATAGGGAGACAAAGGCGCAGCCAAAAAGATTCACAGCCGATGCACAATGCAAAACCTTCTCGACATGGTTTTGTGTCCCTTTGCCCCCCTTTGCCCCCTTTCCCCTTATATTGTCCGACGATTATTCAAAATGCAAGTCACAAGCTCACTTATGTTTGCATGTGTGTGTGTGTGTGTTTGAAAATCCTCGCAGCCATGTTGGCGTCAAAAGCACAGGCTCCTCTCTCCTCCCCTCCCGCTACAGTTCCTGCTCCTCCCTCTTGCTCTGCTGCTCGCCTTAGCTTTAGGATTTGATGCCGCGGCTGCTGCTGCTGCTCCTACACCTCGTTCTCCTCCTTCACCTCCATCTCCTGCTGCTGCTGCAATTGCCGCATGTAAATTCTTAAAGTAGTACTTAGCGCTATTATTTATTATATTCCAACAGTTTCAACACCTCTCAACAAGTAACGAGCCGTCGAAGGGGGCGGGAGGAGTTTCTCTCAACTAGCTGCACTTTCCTATTGTTGCGCACTGTTCGCATTGTTGTTAGTTCTCCTCTTGTTGTTGTTGCTGTTGTAGCTGTTGCTGTAGTTGTTGCAGTTGTTGCTGCAGTCCTCGGCGATGTTGTGCAGAAATTTATGAATATTGCATGGTAATAAAGCGAAGGATTTCATTACTTCTGCATTTGCGACTGTGTGTGTGAGTGAATGTGTCTGATTAAGTGTGTGTGTGACTGAATGTGTGTGTGTGTGTGCGTGTACACGGATGTTCTATATTTTTGCGAGTGTTTGAATGATTTGAATGCCTTTAATTTGAGACCCTGTTGCTGTTAACTTTTAAGAGTTCAAATTTAAATAGGAACATCGAAAGAATTTCTTATAGATGGATAATCTTAGTTAATGGACTGATTGTTGTCTTACTTAAATTAAAGTAAAATGTATATTGAAGCCTTACATTTTATTTATAGTTCTATTTAAATGCCTGTTCTTGAGGATAAGTAATGTAACTTACTTAAAGGCGTTCATTTGTTGATTCCCAACTTCAATTATGGAATAGTTCTTTTAATAGAAATCACCTTAATTTAGCTGCAAGCACCATGGAGCATCTAATTTTAAAACCCACGCGAATGTGAAATTCCACTGACGGAGTTTCATATCAATGGATGACAAAGACAACGGGTCGCTCAGTGGCCACATCGACTGTGAAAACCACCAAAAGATTTATACGCCACATAATTCCGAAATGAATCGCGGGCCGAGGGAGAAAAACAAGCAGAAGTCGACGGAGAAACAGCGAGGGAGAGAGAAGGAGAGAGAGAGAAAGAAAGATAGAGCGAGAAGGGGCGCGACACTTACAACCGCCATAATCATTTCAACAAGAATAATTTAAATAATTATTAAAACGATTGCCGAGCGTTGATGACAGCGTCGACAATTACAAGCGCGACTCGAGCTCGAACAGGACATTTGTCTGGCAACAGGCCGCCAATTGTTCGTCCTCGGCCTCGTCCTCGTCGTTGTCCTGCGCCCTTCGCCGCATCCCGTCAGCTGCGTCTGGTTGACTTTTGATTGCCTGTAGTGCATTCAGCTTTTTTGTATTTGTGTGGTCGTGTGGTTAAAAATTAATACGCGGAAGGATATGGCAGGCAATTCGTTTTCTGCTCCTGCTCTGGTTCTGATTTCTCGCCTCTCGCACACAAAATCAAAATTACAGACGAGTTTCGGCAGCGCATTTCATTGGCTCATGAAAAATTAACATTTGAATAGACGACTGAATATAGTATATTTCTGGTCTGCCTGCAACTGAATTTCTCGACAGTCCTGGACAGCTGGCGCAACGATCCTGCGGTTCGCGACCGCCAGGAAACTGCGCCAACAATGGAATCTGGAAGTGCGCCTCCGTGAGCATTTATGTGGCGTATTGTTTTAATTTTCAGCATTACGATTATATAAATTTATTGTGAATGCATTCAAAATTAAATTCCAAGATCTTGCAGAAAAAATAGACGAGTCTTTAATATATTATTTAGTTTTTAATCAACAAATTAACTAAGTTGCAGATTTAATTTATTTCGAAAAGGTTTGGCTTATTATTACAAACAATTCGTTCAGTATTTGGCTTTAAGATTTTAAAATCTAGGCACAAATCGAATCGGCCAACACGCATAAGGAACAGTTTTCAGTTGTGTCGTGTCACGTTCTGGGACAGATTCGGAGTCACAGATTCGGAGGCCATGTTCCTCGCATTCCTCTCTTCCCTCTCCCATCACCCCTCTCCCCATTCCTGGTTGTCTCCTTGGCAACGCTGTGCCAACCGCTAATGGCGCTCGCGCACTTTTGGCTACTTGCACTGGAGCATTTTGTCTTCCAAATTAATTTGGTGTCCAGCATACTACGCGTTTCTCTTTCGAGAGCGACAGAGACAGCAATAGAGGGCCCAGGACCAGCATCAGCAGCAGCAGGACATGATTATGTTGAACATTGCAGGCAGAACAGAACTGAACAGAACAGAACAGAACAGAAAGAGGCTGAGGTTCAGTGTTCATGTCCGCACTGCGCTGCTTCGATTCAATTAAAAGAAGAACCAAAATGCCAACGAAATTGCGAATGAAAATGGAAATGGCAATGGATAGCGACATGGGTAGAGATAGGAATAGGGATAGAGGTGGGACCAGGGGTGGAAAGTGGAGAGAATGATGTCGCCGCTGCACTTAATGCATAAATTCTCTGCTGGACATCGCTCATGATAAATTTGATTATTTTCAGCGATGTTGGCGATTTCCATGTATCTGCATTTAATCGATGTGCAAACTTTTCTGGTTTGTAGAAACATTCAATTAATTATGAGTGAACTCATTAGTACTACATTCATAGAATATGGATAATGGTATTTCTGCTAATCTTCTCAATGGGGAACTCCAAAATGTTAAAAGTGAATTGAAACAGGCTTTTAAAACGAGGAAATTAGATGAACGAACATCTTATATTTCAGAATCTAAATTAAGAAGATCTGATTGGAATTTCCAAACTGATAAATTAATTTTAAAGTTATTAGTTTTAGCAGATAATATGGACTGCTGTCTGGTAATATATATAAATTGGTTTTCTTTTTGTAATATCGTCTTTCTCTCTTTAATTTTCTTCATCTATCTATCACTTTCTGCTAAACACAAATTATTCAATGTTTATAAATGCCCCTTTTTATAAGCAAACTAACCCATTTTAATTCATTCACTTAAGATGAGTATATTTCAGATCTGGGATAAGTCTGTAAGGCGAGAAGTAAGTGTGGAGCACATTTGGCAGTTGCTGCTGTCAAAATAGAAGCCAAATGCTGCAGGCTTTAAATTGTTTAAACATTACGATGCATTGGGGAATTCGGTGCAAGTGGCTGGAAAAAACTTTTTCAGTTCCAAAAAAGTCGCACAAAAAAAAAAATAAACTAGAAAAGGAAAGCAAAAGAAAGGCAGAACGTGGCTGGGCAACAACAATGGCAGTGGCAACATCCAATTATTTTTCGATTAGTTTCGCTATCATTCTTCAAAAACAACAACAATATGTATTTGGCGCATCTGAAACCGAAACCTAGAACGAACCCAAAACACAAAACTCACCCCTCAGGATGTAAGAATGGGTAAGGGTAGAAAGTAGAAGCAGGAAGGGAAAATGTTATGTATGTGAATATGTGTATGTGTGTGTGAGTGTATGTGTGTGGTAGGAGTATCAACAGAGCGGCAAAGTCGAATATAAATAAATAAAACATACAAAATGGAAATAAATCTAACTGAAAAGCCATAAAGCATTTTCAGCATTCGCAATTTAATATGTTCGAGGGTATTTTTCTCGCACGTAGCGAAGATGAACAACACCCACCACCACCACTGCCACCATCCGAAATAGCACCACCACTACCACCACCACCATCACCAGTAGCTGGAGAAGCTCAAGATGGTGCCTGCTGGCATAAGAAGCACGCAGGACGACGAAGGACAAGCTCGGCAGCTGGACGAGCAGACAATGGACAAGTAAAGGAAGAAAGGAAAAAGAATGAAAAAATAAAGATGAGAATCGCATTTGGATTCGGATTCTTAGCTCAAGACACTGGGAATGTAGATGAAGATGGAGCGAGTGGTGCCACGAGAGTGGGGCAGGAGGAAATGCTGTGTTGTTGTGCGGGGGAGTTGGGGGTTGGATGAGGTGAGGGGGATTCGCGAGCGCGCTAAGTGTGATAAATTTCCTAAGATTATATAAAATGTTTTATTTGTTCTTCTTGTTGCAACTTCTTCTCTGTTGTTGTTGTTGTTGCCAAACAAATTGCGTGCGCATCAACAGAGCGGGGGAAAGTCGACGGAGATCCATGTGAAAGTGCAAAAAAAGGATATTAGGTGTATATCTAGTATATACACATATTTATATGTACGCAAAAGTATATAGGTACGTAGTTGGAGGAGCGTCTCAACGAGTGAATGAATTATTTCTTACCCTCATCTAAATTCCAAGTCAGCTCTTCTTCTTCTTCTCTCCTTCACCCTTAACAATTTTCGTTGTTGTTGTTTTGTGAAAATTGCAAAATTGGAAAGTTTTAGGCATTTGCAAAGCAACAACATTTTAGTTAACGCCGCTAAACAGTGGGCAGTATATCAAATATTTTAAGAAAAAATAGGAAAAGAATTTTTTAATAACAGTACTAATATAAATTTTTAAACAATTTTAAAAAGTAATAATTATAAATAAAATTTTAATAATTTTTGGAAAGCTCTTGGTCTTCTTATAGGAATGCTGTATTGGTATTCAATACCCTTTGACAAAGTTTATGTATTAGTGTTGTGTTATAAGTAGTTTATGAGAGAATCTTTTCTTAGCTTTTGTAATTAAGAAATAAAAAATGAAACTTAAATAAAACTTGATAGGTAAGAAAGTAAAAGGTTATTAAATTTCTTAAAAATTAGGAATATTTAGAGACTTGATTTCTTCTTTTCTAACTTTTTTTAATCCTTTTTATGTATAACTTGTAAAATTCATATTATTTTAACTTGGTATTGTTTTGATTAATTTAATTTAATTTTTATAATTAATGTTGGTCAACTGCTCTTAGTTGACATGAACTGAATAAATAAATAAAATTTTTAGCAAATAATTTACTGCTCTTTCCCACTGTGCATTCGTCAATTGTGACACACTGGGGCCAGAAAGTAGGCAGCTTTTTGTCCACATAGGGTTTAATGCGGACTAAAATAAGACTAAAGATGGCACCAGATGTGTCCAAGTTGGATTCTTAAGTGGCAGGACACACACACACATACACATACAAAGAATCACACTCAAATACATAATAGCCAAAAATGGGGCGCTTAGAAATTAGTTGAACATTTTTTGTTAATTCTAGGTATTCAGTTGGGCACGGGCTCAGATGAGAAAACGAGGCTGATGATGTTGCCAATGGCCGAAAATGGTGAGCGAAATAACAGTAATATTTTTAACTTTATGCCAAGTTAAGTGGGTGAAGCGCCTTCACTTGCGCACACTCACAAATTGATGGAAGGAGTGTGGCAGGATAAGTGAGGGAAGGGAGCGGAGGGAGTGGCGAGTGGGGAGCTGGAGATGGTCTGAAGATGAATGTGCCGCAGCTCTATAAATATGTATGGGATGCTATATATTAAAACCGACTCGACTCGACTCGACTCGACTCGAGTCAACTCGACTCGCACAGAGCAAAAACTAATTTCGAAAAATGCCAAAAGAAAACGCAACAAAATGAAAATAAAAGAAAAGCACAACAACAACAACAGCAACAAAGAGCTGAGGGCGGCATGAACAAGAAAAGGACATTTGTGCTTGCCTCTGCTACTTTAGCACACGGATACGCAGCAGTTGAAGTTGAAGGCAATGCCTCGGTTTTGGTTTTGGGATTGGGTTTGGGTTTAGCTTTGGCTTTGGGTTTGGCTTTGGGGGTTGCTCTGCCAACGGGAGCTGAAGCAGAGGACGAGAGCAGACCCAGGTCCTGGAACCGACGCAGACTGACAGGCAAGTTGCTGGCAGCTGCTGCTCCTGCTTCCTCCTGCCTTTGCCCCTGTTTCTGCTCCTGTTTGGGGGTACACGAGGGTAATATAACACAACAAAATGCAATAAAGCATTTTGTGGCAACTTGAAGATGTGAGCAGCAGATGCTGATTAAAGGTGTGCGGTCGGGTATGAGCCAAGAGCGGCAGTGGGCGTTGTGGGAGGGAGGTGGGAGGTGGAGAATTCAGCACACTCGCATATAGATGAGCACTGCAGGAAAAGAAATGGGGAAAACTCATTTGCCGCTTGCAGAGTTGAGTGGCATGAATGAAATAAACGAAGGTGGGTTGGTTACTCACAAGCCGGAGAATTGTTCTTTTGCTCATTTAAATTGCGTGTACATTTGCCGGGCACTTCACACTTGAATACGAAAGTAGATAAAGTAATGTAGGAAACGACTGGAAGTAATTGGCTGCTGCCAGTAATGAACGCACTCACACACTCTCTCTATCTATACGCACACACACACACATACATGTTAGCCAGTTGTATATGAAATACAATTTCATAATTGACCATCAAATTAATGAGCAGAAGATGGCCTACTCAACAGTGTCAAGGAAATCATGGATAGAGAATAACTTCTTTTTTTATACAGATATATATACACTTTATAGGTTCGTAGTTGCTTTCTTCTCACTTATTACAAACATTTTAAAGAATACAACAAACCCATTAACTTATTTTTTAAGTTAGGGGTATAATTATGAAAACTACAATCAATTTATGATATGCACTAAGAATTTTAACAGAATTTGTACAGATATACAGGGTTGATAAACGCGACAAGGAGAGCGGCCAGAAGAATTAACAATTGATTGGACACTGAAGCAGTTGCCTTGGATCCGAGTCTTACTTTCGTGTAATGCAATATTGTGCGAGGCACAATATCATTTGGATTGTAAGAGCGACCGAGGCAATTGCTTTTCAGATCGGACAGATATCTCAGGCTGTAGTTGAAGCAGTGCAAGTCTGAGTGAATGAATCGGATTACTTTGAAGTGGCCACTTTTGCGTTTACCCAATAGGAAGTGTGAGCTTGGCACAACAGTGACAGCTTCGTAATTGGTAATCACCGAGTCATAGAAAGACGCCAGAATGGTGTTCTCCCCATCACTTCCGGCCTGCCACAGTGAGTACTGAACACCCTTCTCGACCCTCTTGTCCATCCATCTCAACAGCTGGTCCACGTTGATGCTACCACTGCATACAAATTTAAATTCCTTTCCCGCGGCATATCTACAGTTTCCAGAGTGCGTTGCAAAAGTTCGAAGGTGAATTTTATTAGCTTTTCCAGTGAATGACTGGGATCCAATTGACAATACGATCGAGATCATCAAGAGCTGACAAAATCGATCCATTGCACGTTTTTCCACTTTAGTGCGTACTAATTTTTTGGCCTTAACTTCAAAATAAAAATACCCAAACATATCCAAATTATTGACTACAAGTTCAAGGCATATTTTTGTGCATCTTAAGGCAGCATATTTATGCTTTTGTCTTCATAAAAGATATTAAAGGTTTTCTTTTTGTAAAACTAAACAGAAATATGAAGAAGCTGTTACAAATTACAAAACTTCCACGGTCGATGACTAATCGAATCTCAATCTTAAACCTATTTAACACGGATACCCGTTCTCCCCATCTCACCACTTTGTATGTCAACCTCATAACGAGAGGTGCAATTAAAAAAAAAATCAAGTTTGTGTTGTTGTAGCTACGTCATTGAGTACCTGAGTATCTGTACCTCAACCTGTACCCATCGGATCTGTCTTTTAAATATAGCGAAAGCGACGCGGATCGTGATGAGAATTGCCAAGATATTTTTGCATGAGGAGATCGAAGGATGAGAACAGGAAGGGACAGGTGGAGGGGCACTAACAACTGCCAGACACAACATGCAGTTCTTGGCAACGCAAAGCGAAGCGTCCTCCCGGCCACGCCCCCAACAGACGCCCAAATTGGCCAGGGAGCTGAGCTGAGCTGAGCAAAGGGCTTTCTATGGTCGCTGCCTAATGACAGTTTGGACAGTTTTGGATTTGATTGCTGTCGCATAAAAATGGAGTCGCCACTCGACGAGATCGACATGGGCCTGGTGAGGCATGGTAATGTGGTTGTTGACACTAATTATAACTGGAATTGCATGTGCCGGGCTGGCTGACTTGGGCGTTGTGCGTTTCCACATTTCCACCTGCAGGCAACTCGGTCAGTTTTTCATTATTTTCATGCTGCATTTAGCTCACGTTTTAATTAAGTCGTCATCGTCGTCGGAGTCGACAGTCGGCAGCCGCCATCGTTGCGATTCTCGGTTGTTTGGTCAGAGAATTGAGAGCTGAGAAGGGGGAAGAGAGAAGAGACGAGGGGGATTTGGGTGTGGAAGCGTTTGTAGTGCGGCAGTAGTTGCTGCACTTGCATGTAAATCTGCTCATCATTGTTGATGGCATATTACAATGCAATTCTCCTGCCACCTGACAACCCCTTCATCTCCCTTCCCCCTCAAATTTATCTTCCCTTTTCGGCGCAATGAAATGAATGCGATTTACAGTCGTTGCGTCTCCGAGTTGCAGTTGCAGTTTGCTGCCTTTTGGCATTGTTTTCTTTTTATGGATTTTCACTGGATTTGCGAGTCGTGTCCGTTGACACGTAACGTTCAGTTTTTGGAAAATGTTAACACATTCGTGTTGTTGTTATTCTTATATGCTAATACAGTTGTTGCTGTTGACGTTGCCAAATTGCAAAAATGCTTTGGAATTTTTATTGTGTGTACTTATATAAGACAAACTAGAGACCGTTTTTATCTACCTAGGAAAGGCAAATAAATGCCTTCAACTCTCAACAGACCTACCGCACACACTGCGAGGGAATTCTCTCGAATTCTGTAAGCTTTGATCTTCTGTCTGTGAATTATAAATAAAGATTTCATCATTTTGTTTTGCCTAGACAAATCGACTGCGTTCCGCTGCCAATTACAGTGCAAGAAGAATGAGAAGAAAGAGGGGGTACATATATAGATAATTGGATTATATAGGAAGCGACTTGTAATTCACTTTATAGTTTTGAATACCTGACGCGTGCTGAAACTCAAATGCACTTGAATATGACAGACTTTATGATTATTTATGGTATTACCATCTTGTGTTTGGCATATTAAAGTTGTCTCTATAAGGAAATAATCTGTATTATTATAATAAGTAAACTTATTGAACTGTTTCCTGGAGAGAACAAAAAGAATGACATCAGCAAGCACATCTATATTTCTTTAGAGAGAGAGAACACATCTATTTAAGCATTTCTCAACTGAGAGCGGATAATTGCCTTTTCAGCTCAGTTTGTTGGGGAATTTGTGTCTCGTTCTGTAGGCATGTTATTGCCTTCAATTGGCAATCAATGAGCCTAACAGCGGATCCCTTACCACCCTGCCCCACTCCTCCTGCAGTTAGCCGAAAGATTCTAGCCATCAGTAAACAATGGCATCAGTTGCAAAATGGTTAAATGGCAAAATACACTTGAAATACCCAAATGAAAATGCAATCTGAGTACGCAATGCACTAATTGAGGATTCATGTACGGCATACAAAGCAGAGGGTGGAAGGGAAAGGGAGGAAAGAACGAAACTGCAAATGAAAATTGGAATAGTTCTGAAACCCAGGAAACGTTATTTGTGAGGCAGATCTCAGCCCTGGCACAAATCAAAGTGCCAATCAGACAAACTGCAGATTGACATCTGTCTGATTTGCATCTACCAAATTCTACATTGGGGTAGCTATCGATGTGGCTATCGATGTCATCCCCGATGAATCCCCGATGACTCTTCAGCTGGTGGCCATAAGCGATTAAGTTAAGTTGGTCTCTGGGGAAAATAGTTTTGTTTCTTTGCCTGTTTGTGTGCGAATGTGTTGATATTTTTCAAAGCTAAAGAACATTTTCGAAATTGAGTGAAACCGATTTCCCACAGGATTCATATGCCAATCTCTATTTCAGTGTGTGTGTGTGTGCTTGTATCTCGGCCAAAAGTTTCCCTGTCAGTCAGAGCAAAACAAGTGGATTCAGTTTCTGACTCGGCCACAACCTCAGACCAAGACCAACCCACAGTACTCGAAATGAAGAAAATGTGGTTTTGGTTACGGTTTTTCACTGTTTTTCTGCTCGCTCTCAGTCTACCCATCCAAAAGGCCAAAGCCACACAACCATCCAGCCACCCAACCACCCACTCAGTGGAACTCCTCCCCAAAAAACACAGAGCTTGTTTGTGCTTCTGTGTTCTGCTTGCTGTTGTTGTTGTTTTTCTTTTTATGGAAATTCACGAAAAGTTTTCGTAGGCATTTTGTTTATTTGAGTTGCTGCGGCGGCTGCTCTTCTCTGTGGTTCTCTGTGGCCCGATGTGGGACGAAGTTTTGTCTTGACTACCATTTGGTCGGCCTCTTTCATTGCGGTTCCTGCTTTCTGGCTTTCTTTTGCTGATGTTCTTGTTCTTGTTGTTGTTTATTTTATCATTATCATTGGCAATTTCTTTTAAGTGGTGCCAATCTTTTTTCACTTGTTATGCCCAAGTTCGAGGGGATTACCCAACTCTGTCTGTGTGTGTGTGTGTGCAAATTTATTATAGTCATTTTATTCAATCGACAAATCGGAAGTGATTTTGAATTCATTATAGTGGGTGGACACAACTGTTCTTCCTTTACATTTCCCTATCCACTTGACATCTAGTTATATATTTTTGCAAAGTCTTCCCTCAATTGATGACATTTTTTATGGCCTAGAAGTAATATACTCACACTTTTATAATATGAAATCTGGTAGTCTTAACTAAGATAATGTTTTCAGTATGAGAAGACTAAAGATCTGAAAACAAGAAGAGTCATATTACTCTCATCTAAGATAAAGCCGTAAACTTTCGACTTGATTAACCTGATAATTTTTGCATTCCTTGGCTTACTTAGTAAAAACCTCAGCCCTTGGTTTTGCGCACTTCTGGTCCATTTTATTGGCCTTAAACTCATATTTAAAGTGTAACCGCACAAGCAGTTGATAAGGCAGTTGGCCGAGACTTAAACTTAAAGGCAGAGCCAAATGAGCGCATTGACCTCATAAATTACCCACACACACATACATACACACACACACACACACACACAGTTCAGTCAAGATGCAATGTGGCCCACTTCATGGCACTTTTGGTGGTGGTGGCATTTCCCATTTCCCAGACACTTGCACTTTCTCCGCACGCTTAATGGACAATTAACCTTGATTCCTGACTGCGGTTCGCTCCTGACCTTGCACCACAAATGCCACATACGCCAAGGCCGCTCACAGCACTTGCTCTGTGGCAATTGCAACAATTATTGCATTTTATAACTGCCAACTGCAGTTCAGTTCAGGTTCTGTTTAGGGCTCGGCTTTGGATTCGGCTTCGGATTCGGATTCGGGCTCTTATGCATTATTGCACACACACGCCAACGGCGCTGGGTAATTAGTGTCCCACCACCACCACCGCCACTAACAACAACAGCAACACCACTTGCCGTGATAATGCCGCTGAAATTCCTAATGCTCAACCGTTCCAGTCAACTGCAACAAGCTGGCCACTGGCCTCATTGTTCCTTTGTTAGTTGGCCATGTGCTCATTTCAGGTGTGTCTCAAACTAATCGTTTACTTTCGCTTTTCACGGTCACCTGGCTGCATCTCAAGGCTAGTTTTCGGACTCACAAAACAACAACTGAAAGTGCCACATAATGCTCTGTTAATAAACCCTTACAAGTTGGTAAGGCGGTACGGTTTACAATCACAAAATAAATATTATTAAAAATTGTATTGGAGAGATCTAGTTGCAGTCAAGCATTGAACCATTAAGAAGAGAATTATTATAAATGTAATATCAAAATATCTATTTAAATACAGTATAGATTAAGCAGATATGTTATTACAATTATAAAGGATTCACCACGAATATATCTATTTAGTAGTACAAATAATTTAATTTATTACTATTAATTAATTACTAAATATGTAATACGAGCTTCCGATGACATACTTATAACGTATCTGAAAGACAGCCTTTTCTCCCTGCCTATTTATCTATTGCTCAAAACAATTGCATTCCACACCGTCATTTCAATGCAATTTTATTTAATTACATAATATTATGAGCTTATTAATTCTAATGAAATTACCAAGTATGTTACCACATAACAATGGCAGCTAATGTCCGATTTGGAGGTTTTGGATATTGTCCACAATGCCGAGATAAATGGGGCTCATAATGAAAAATGTAATGAGAGGCATTTATCAAAAATTGTTGGGTGTGCGCGAGAGAGGGCATGTATCTTGTATCTTTGTATCTTTATATCTGCAGCAGCGCACATAAAAAAACAAAAATAATAAATGAATATGTATGTGCGAGTATTTGATAATTTTGTGGTGTATCTTGGCCATGAACATGAATCTTTTTGGCTCGCAGAAAAGCCAACCTGCCAAAACAAAACAGAATAAAAAAGAAGAAAAAGCCAAGCTGCAGTATTAAACTGGGGGATCATCTTCAACTTCAGCTTTTTTTTGACCGACCATTCGCTGGCCATAAATCTTTGTGTATATTGGACTTTTAGACGATATCAATGAAATTGTATCTTTTTATCCGCATTATTATAATATACGGATGCGAATGCTTTCGCGCCCGCCTGCGACTGTCCCCAACTCTCGGCTTTCAGCTTTTGGCTTTCGGCCTGGCTTTCAGCTACAGGGCCAACATGGCCCACCTGCCCCTGCCTCAACTCTGTTCAGCTCTGCTCTGCTCTGCGCACATTTGCAGATACTTCACGACATTATGAGATATTATTTATATACTTTTTTTCGGTATTTCCTCCACCCTCCCTCTATCTCTTTTGGGTTTGGACCTTTCTAAATTCTTAGTTATGTATATTTCATTATGGGGCCTGGCTGCCCAGGACATACCCAAGAAAACTGTCTGAAAAATGCTCATTTTGATTGCAGGACAAAAGGCAGTTCACGTGCGGCTGCCACAAGATAGATTGTCCCGCCTGCATATTTATGTGCGAAATATCTTTGATACAAGCAGCTCCTTATGCTGCGCCACATGGCAGTAGCTTCGCCCCCCTCCCCACCTTCGAGTCCGCCTCCCTCCGTGCCGCCCACTTCTTTTGGGGCATCCTTAAGACGGCAGCCGAAAAATTCCATTAAGCGACCAAGTGGCTTTGAGTTTACCCTGTAACTATGAAATATATATATAAAAGGGGTATTCGTTTGGTCTAAAAATCTTCTTGAAAGGCAGAAAAATGTTTCTTAATACTGTTTTGTATATTAAGTATGTGTATTTCTAAATAGCATCATCTATCACATCGACCTTTAAAATGGTATAAAATTTTTTAACACTGAGAAAGTATAAATTAATTATTTATTTAGTTATTTAGTTTTTTAGGTATTTAGTTGTTTAGCTATTAAGTTATTTATTTATTTGTTTATTTATTTATTTAATTACTTATTTATTTATTTACCTATTTATTTATTTAATTATTTATTTATTTTTATTGATTTATTTACTTATTTATTTATTTATTTATTTATTTATTTGATTTATTTGTTTTATTTATTGTCAACTAAGAGCAGCTCACCAAAATTACGAAAAAAAATTTAAATTCAAAGAAAAAAATAACTAATTAAATATTAAAAATTAAAAAATTTAATATAAATTGCAAGAAATATATTAGCACCGCTTTCCAGGGTAACTTTTGGTTTGTCACTCTTAACTCAAACTCAAACCTTCTCAGATGTTAGTACGAGTATTCGGAAGGGCCTCTGTCTTGAGGGTCTTGTGGCTCGCTGCGGTTACAGTTCCAGCTGGGGATGATGCAGCCACTCAACCACCCACTCAGCCACCCACCTCCACTCACCCACTCATTGTCAGTGGCAACAACAGCAACAACAATTGACGACACCCAGAATCACAAATCATATAGATAAGAGCACACAAAGGAATTTATTTCTATTTTGGCATTTTTCGGTCTCTCATTTTGCTTGTAATTTTTTTTCCTTCAACTGCTGACACTGTTGTTGTTGTTGTTGCCGTTCTTTTTGTTGTTGTTGTTGTGTGTATCCTCCTCCATCGATATTTGCGGCTATTTTCACCCCAAAGTTATTGCGTTTTAGATTTTTTTCGCCTGAGCTTCCTTAGCTACCGCCTTGGACCGCCTTGGGCAAGTTGGCGAGTCCCCGCAACATGGCGAGACGGGAACGGGAACGGGACATGGTCTCTTGGTCCGGGACTGGAGCACGCACCGGAAGCGCCGATAGCGCCATGTGTCGAGTGCGTGCGTGCGTTGTTCGCGTGCGTGCGTGTCCAGGGAGAGGCATGTGTGTGTCTGTGTGTGTGTGTGTGTTCATGTTAGTGGCGCCTTAGGGTGTTGCCACGTCGTATTTCACCACCCAGAAAGGTAGCCCCTTCCCCACCCTCTGCCTCCATCTTTTCCTATCTCTCTCTCTTTCTCTCTCTCTCTCTCTCTTCTCTTTGGGTCTGCCCACTCCCATCCATCCAAGTTGTAGGCGTTCCGCTTCTTTCATTTTAATGGCGCACACGCATTTGCTTTCGATACAATAGATATCAACACACACATACACACACACACACACACACACACTCCTAACTGTGTATGGGCGTTGTCGTATGTTATTTTCACTCTTTTTTCTTGGCTTTAATATTTTTCATAATCATATCATTAGATGCACCCAATGGGCATAGTTTTTGAACTCACTCGGGAATTTATTTGCCTGATAAGATAATAATAAAACAAATAAATATTAACACGCACACTTAAACAGAGCTACTCTTCAGATTGTTCTTCAATGTAAGTCCATCCATGTGATATTATAAGTATGTAAACTTCTTACACATGCTGAGAGTATTACCAAGTTATTATATTCTGATAATTGAGTGCCGTTTGCAGGTGATAGCAATGTGAATAATTTGATTCTAAGAGGCAAGCGAGAACTGTCTGTATGTCTATTATATGTATGTAAAATTAAATTTAAAAATAAGAGAATGCATTAATACAAATGTTAGTAAAGGCAGAAACAGTTGGCTCTTTAAAACCAGATATTAATATAGCTTTTAAAGCAGCACATTTATTTCATTTCAATTTGTGCCAATTTCAAGAGCCATAATATCAAATTTGACGCCTGTGGCACGAGATTCATTTCGAGTGATCCGTTTATATTATTGTTATGAGTGGATTTGTGTGATTCGTGTTATTCCAAAAGGCATCATCAGATTGACTCGTAAAGTTCAAACGAGCTCTCGTTGTTAACTGACACTTGTCAACGGCAGTTTGCGCTCGTGATGGCAGCATTGTTGGTAGTGGTAATGTGGCCAAAACGAACTTAATCAAAATTGTTGACATTGGCACTGGGTTAAAACATAAACGCCCACTGTCACTGTCACGCCCTCTGTGTGAAATACATACATACAAAGTAAGCAATTGATGTTAGCATTAGTAGCTCAGCTCAAAGACAAATTATGATAAACGACCATTAAAATGTTGTCATATGTTCACATATGTTGACTGTCTGTTTGTCTGTACTCCTATTCTCATTGTTGTTGTCATTGTTGTTCCTGTTGTTGTTGCCGTTGTTGTTCGTGGCTACCGTGCGCCGTCAGCTGCCGCTTTATTTATTGACTCACCTGATCAAGTTGACTGATTATTCGTATGCATGCACGCTTTGGCAACAAAAGCAACAAAACGCGGCAAGCAATAACAACTTCAACTCCATTCAGAACAATTGCAAAAAGCGTACAGCAAAACGTATTTTAACGCTACACATGAGACTTATGAAGATGAAATATTTCAAGTAGATGCAACTGTTTGAAACTTAACCATTTTTATTATTAATTCGTTTGAATGTAGGTATTAAATGTTTTAATTAAATAATGTGTTTATTTATCCAAACTAGACATAACATAAGTACGCTTTCTTGGTAGAGAGAAAAAAATATGAATTATTACTCAAATTGATGTGTTTCTAATTTTGAGGGAAATAGACAAAGTAAATACTATTATCAATGCTCAATATCGGATTGAATATGCTTAATTCGACCTATTTATCGTATTCTTAGTAAAAATTTCAGCAATATAAAATATTAATTATGTAGAATTAAATGAATTCAAAGTTTGTATTCTTCTTTAATTTAGTTTTAATTTTAAGGTATAATACATTTATTTGCCTAAGTTGCCTGTATAACTTATCTTTTTCGATTTCCTATCACAAGATTTTAAATTCAAATTTTTAAAAAAATAATGTAAGCTTGAGCAACGTATAAGTAATTTTCTTTCCACTTGAAATACAGCTGAAAAACTGGACATTCACAAGAGATCAGTCTGGGGAACTGGGCGAGTGTTGTGGCAGCTAGGGCAGGTAGAGGTAGAGGGGCAACTCCACTCGACGGCAAAATCGAAGCGACATGCGAAACAATTCAAAGTTTCACGTCGTAAATTTGGCAGAGGACTTCATCGATCACTTTTGGGTTGTTGCTGTTGCTGTTGCTGCAGCAGGTTGACTTATTTGCCCGATTGCCGAGCCAGAGTCGAGTCAGTCGAGGACGAGACAGGCTGGGTCCCAGACTCCCAGACTCTCAGGTCCACCGGCTGAACGGCACGCGCGTCTTGTTTTTCTGAATGTCGCTATATCTGTTATGTTCGTTGTTGTTATTGCTGTTGTTGTTGCTGTTGCTGCAGCAGTTTGCTGAAGCGGAAATGGAGACCGAGGGCGCCCGCTGAAAATATTTTCCAAGGTGAACGCCACAGAAAGGGACAAGCTCGACGTGAAACGAGCCGCAGCCAGAGCCACAGAGCAACACGATTCCAGCTGAGCCCCCGCCAAAGCACCTTTCCGTGGCCTCCAACCCTCTTACCCCTCCCCTGCTGCCTGCTCCCTTCGCCCTGTTGCCGTTCCTGCAACCCAATTGAATGATTTAGGGGCGCACAGTTGTCAAAGAGCAGCGATGCGTACGGGTCTACAGCCGTGGACACTGGACGTGGACTGTGGACCAGAGCACATACATAGCTTTCGGTTCAGCCAGTTGTGGGCCAGAGACAGAGAAGCATCCACATCCGCATCCACGTGGCTACAACGTTGGTGGGGCGCCAAGTATGCTTTTAAAACCGATTCATCCGCTCTTCAGATATTTATTGCCCCACATAATTGAGTGTAAAATTGTTCGGAAGAAACTTAAAAACAGCTGCCAGATACTGTATTCCACATTTAAATTGAGAATTCTTACTAAATATCGTAAAATGTACTCACAAATGATACCTTTCTATTCAAAAATCGTTTTCGATCGATTCTATTGTTAATCTCTGGGAACTAAAAAACATTTTATGATGGTTATGAATTATTATAACAAATTTAAAATTGAATATTCTATGTAACTATTTTTATGTGGAAATTAAATTTTTTTTTTTTATATATATATTATTGAAATTTGGTCTTCATTTTTGATTTTGGCTTCAATCAAAATAATTTCTTAATTTATTTAATCTGAATAGTCATTTTTGGTGTATATTATTTTTAATTTATTAAGACTACATAATATCTCTAAATAAATACTTTAAATCACAGTAAATGTATTGCCGTAAAAATATAAAAGCAAACAGATTTTTCGATAATATATCCATTTAAATTTTTTTTTATTTTAAAAGACATTTGTTGAGTTTATAATTATTAATTTAGAATAAAATATCAATTTCAAATCTTTCCTATTCTATCCTCTATGAGTATACAAAAACAAGATATAAACCATATTGAGAAATCGCCGTTTTAGCCGCTGTCTTTCTCCTCGTGCATACAAGACAAAAGGCCAAATGATTCTCCACTCAGAGCGAAGCCGTCGGATTGCGCTCACAATGCTAACGTCGACGCCGAAGTCGATGCCGATGCCGAGGCCGAAGCCGACGTCGACTCGGTCTGTAGGTCTGCTCGGTGTGCTGCGTAAATTTATGTGAGAAATCCCATTGAAAAGAGCAACGCGGCCGCTCACGACACAATAAAGCAAAATAATGGCACATTCGTCACACTTAACGCGGTCCGCATGCTGCCGTCCTTGTTGCGCGCGCGAGTCAGCGCTCGTGCGCACTC
Organism: Drosophila subquinaria; assembly: GCA_037043405.1. NCBI lineage: Eukaryota > Metazoa > Arthropoda > Insecta > Diptera > Drosophilidae > Drosophila > Drosophila subquinaria. Next base: position 55,333 of record JBAMBL010001541.1, read on the forward strand.
GCTTGCACGCACACAGGCAGCGTCAACAGCGTCATCCATCTTGGAGGCGAGTTGTTGTTGCTGTTGCTCTCCGGCAGGCGGTCGAGCAAGCGACAGCCGAGAATGCTTTATGAGCGCGCTGCACGCCGCAGCGGCTCCTCCCTGTTTGCCGACGCGTTGCCAATTGGTGGCGTCGACTGAGGCAGCGGCAGAGACAGAGACAGAGGCCGTGGCCGAGGCATAGGCAGAGGCAGAGGCAGCGCAAAGTTGGCCAACTTTTCGCTTGGAGCTGTTAGTGAGCCGAGTTGTGGACCCTTTTTAGCAGCATGTTGCACGTGGAGTTTGTTGTTGTAGCCACAGCAGCTGCTTCTCTTCTTCTTCATCATCATCATCATCTACTGCTGATCTCATGCTCTCACGCTCTCACGCTCTGTGCGGCCAACAGCTGTGGCCAACCGAGAGAGTAGAGAGCAAGAAATAGAGATGCTGAAGCAACTCGCTCATTTAGGGTGGTTCTTTTTTAAGTGTGTGTGTGTGTGTGTGTGCGTACGTGTGCATGCATGTGTGTGTATGAGTGCGTGTTGTTTGTGTTTTGTGGAGATTGTACGCCATGATTGTTGTGCCGTCGGCAAATGAAGATGCCAGATATACGGCAGCCATAATTCTCCCATTTCAATCGTTAAATTTGTGAAATTGGCAATTTTTAATATTATTATTTTATTTCATCATTTCATTTATTATTTATGAGTCTAATCAAATGGACATTTAAATCTTTTTTATTTTTTGAAATTTGCAAATACATTTTAAAAAGCTTGTATGATATGAACACTAGTTGAAATGCATTTTCGTTCAAATATTTGAAATTATTCTGAATTGTCAGCACTGATTATGTTATGTTTATACGCTGTTTTAAAAAGTGTTTGTTGCACTGACGCTTAAGTTAATATTTAGAAGCATTTGTTGAAAGTCGGTAAACTTTTGATAATGCTTTACCATAATATACGTATATGTACTATATGAATACAATATGTACATATGATTAAGGAAGGATAATAAGGAAGAAAGTAGATTATATAAGGGTTGTATGTATAAACATTCATAGGAAATTATTATGTCTTTTCCGAGACCCAATTCAGAATTTCGAAATAAAAATGTATTTCCGGATGTGCTGCCCAAAAGTTAAATATAACTTGCGTATTTCTCGCTAAACAATCATTTTAATTAAACTAAGTAAGAAAAAAAATTAGAAAATGTTAAATAAATTATAAAAACATACCAAAATAAATATTGTTTTAGAAATTCGCATTCCAAAAGTGTTTCGGCTCAGCGCCTGGACCAACTGGAAGTCGCCACAAGTAGCCGCTGTGCGAATGTGAGTTACAAACACAACTGGCAACTTGCAACGGGCAACTGGCTGTGCCACAAGCTGTGGCAAGCTCTCGCAAACCCAAGTTTCGCACTCATTCACCACTAACTCACTCATTCGCTCAACTAAAACTCTGGCAACGAGCACAAAATGCGAGCAGAAGATACATTTTTTTGCTGCTTCGTACTGATTGCAGATACTTTATGGGCAGCGCTGACGCTGGCGTTGACGTTGACGTTGACGCTTACGCTGGCGTCAACGGCGGCAGCAGTAGCGTGCTCGTAAATAACGTCGACTGCGCGGCTGCGGTCTGGTCTCTCTCTCGCGCTCTGCCGCTGCTCGCTGCTCGCTGTCGGCGCGTGAGTTTCTTATAAGATTATTTATATACTGTTTGGGGGCGCTGCTAGCACTGGCGCTGGCTCTGGCTCTGGCTGCGCAGCTGGCGTCAGCTGGCGCGTCGCTTCTGGATTAATAAGGAGTTCTCGCTTGGATTTTCACATGTATATGCTTTGAATTGAATGCTTTATGGGTTTAGTTTGATAGAAGTCGTAAAGAAATCAACATCACACAATACAAAACGCACCCGTATATTGTAAACCGTGTATGCCACACGTTGCCCGTTGTCGTTGTCGTTGTCGTTGTCGCCGTCGTCGTCGTCGTCGTCGCTGTAGTCGTTCTCGCTCTGGTTGTTGTCATAGCTGTTGTTGTTGTTGTCGACGTTGGGGGCATCATCAGCAGCGGCGGCATCTTCTGGTTCTGTTTGCCCAAACTATTCGGTCGCCTGCGGTCGTCGTGGTCAGCTCGTCGCCCGCCCGCCCCAACGTTACGCCTCGCCACGTACCGGCCAATTGACAGCTCGTAAAAATCGTAAAAATAATAAAAATAATCATAACAATAATCGTAAAAAATTAGAGCCGCCAGCAGTCGCACATTGGCCACAGCCAGACGCAGACAAGAAAATATACTCGCCGAACTGAAGAAACGCGCGCGTTCTTCTCTCTTCTTCTGTTCTATATTCCCAGCTATCTCCTCTCCTGCTTTATCGGCCAGGTTTTTATGATGTTGACCCGCGTTATAGATACTTAAGAGCCCATAAACGCCTATGTCCATGTCTGGCAGGTGTCTAGCTCGGCTAACAAATTGTGCAATAAGTGAAGTTGGTGGATTTACACTCGTTACACTCTCATACCAATTCAAGCCAAGTTAACGAGTGTACCAGAGTTTTTAACATTTCTAGTCCCAAAGCAAGCAATATTTACATAAACGTAGCAGACAGCCAAAAATCAAAAGAAAGAAAACAAAACAAAACAAAAGAAAGTGCGCAAAAACAAAATAAAAGCAAAAGAAAAAATACAAAGAATAAGTTCTAAAAAAAATAATTCAAATAAAAGTTGGTGTGAAAAAGTTTTGCGCACGTGCACAGAAAACTGCAAGTTGAATTCATAAACCTCAAGGATCCAAGGATTTTGGCGAATCAAATTGGATTTAAATGGTAAGTTGCCGCTTTTTGTGTGGCACGAAAATTCAACACTTCATAAGTCAAAAGTTGCCAGAACATCAGTCAAAATGCTAACTGTTGACAGGCTTATTAGACATTTGCATAAATTTTGGAGCTACTAGTAACAGAGAACTGGAACTCGGAACTAAAATTGGAGTTGGAGTTGGAGCTGAAGCTGGTCACGAGTAATGGCCGCTTTGAACTTGGAATCATTTTGAATTATTGCACATATCCTGGGCAACATAGTTTCACTTCCGCATGCGGCAGCCATTCCACACACACACACATACAGAGACACACATGCACACAGACTAACAGCCTTTGCATAGAAAATTTATGCGGCCATTGTTGCGGCGCATTGTCCTTGTTGTTGTTGTTGTTGTTGTCCTAGTTGTCTGACTCCTGCATATTTGTCGCACTCTCTGACTCTTGTCGCTCTCTCTCTCTCTTTGTCTCTCTCCCTCTCTTGTGCAGTTGCGCTCAGATTTATTACATTTCATATTTAAAATGCACTTTTTTACAGTTTTAATAAATATTTATTTGATTCGTTGTTGATTTGCTCAATAAGCTTTAATGAACATTGGCCACATTCAACGCCTTTATTTGCTGTTAACGCATTTGTACTCTATAAACAGCTAGTCCATTTTATTTTGCCAATTTTTGTCATCAGATCATATTATTTTCTCATAATTTATCGATTTAATCAGCTGGAAATGTTTCACTGCTGACAAAATATTGCATATTGCTGTTTCTGTTTCTCCTTCTGTTTACATTGCAAAAAGTTCATGATTTATGACTCAGACAGGACACTGGAGACTGAACTAACATTGTACATTGATGCACTTCGTATTGTCACTGGTCTCAGATTGTTGCATGAATATTTTGGAATCTACTATAATTTTCAACACATTTAATGGGAGTTTAATTTTGGCATTATCAGAATATTTTTATTATAAATAATTTTAACATACACTACTTACAACTGTATCTTTATCATTATTTACGTTACTTTTGAGTTTTGTCCACTCTTGATTTTAAATTTTTGTAATACTCGTATGTTCGAAATTTTCACGATCAATTCAATATGCATAGTTCTTAATTAATCTCTTCTATCCATCGTTAATATTATATTATAAATTCAAATTATATTTACATTATGTAAACCAAACATCCTATTTAAAAGACATCTTGTCATTCTCTCAAAATCAATTTCTTAATAAATTTAATTTAATAAGAACTTTCAATGAGCTCACAATATTTTAATCAAATTCACACATTGGGACATGAGTTATGAGTTAAATATTCCCGCATTAAAATGGCGACAAAGTCTTTTGTAAAAACATTAATCAAAGCCGTTCACATAGAGAAGAAATCCAAAGCCGTAACCCAAACTAAGCTACAAAAGCAAAAGAAATTAACGAAACCGATAAATGTATTCATAGAGGCCCAAAACGGTTTGAAACAAAGAGCTCTGAGAAAACAATAAACAAAACTTGTTTAGTTAAAGCAGATGCCGTCCATTTGAAATTAAAATTATTTTTAAAATCATTGATAAATGGCGACATGAAACGGCTAATTAATCAAATGCAAAAACCTATAACACAAACAAAACCTAAAATGAAAACAAAATGAAACTTCACACATACATATTAAAAACAAATACAAAGAGCTATTTATTTTATAAGCGGTATTTTCTGATAAAAACTTTTAAATTTGATACTGCAATAAGTATAAAAAAATGGTTGGCTGTAGCCACAATAAAAGTTTTCTGATTAAGTGCGGTGAAAACCAACTTAAGATGACGTATTTTAATTTCAATTCAAAATCAAAGGTTCCCCAAGGGAATTATCAAAAATAAACCAATTAGCTTGAGCTATAAAATTTAAGAAAAAGTATGAAACAATTCATTCACGATTTAACAAGATTACAAAAAATTTAATTTGTTTTTTCTCCAAATAATTTATCAAAAAGCATAACAAATAAAGTTCGAAATTAAAAGAAAAAACTACTTTGGATTTCATTCAAATTTATTTATAGTTATGTTATAAACTAAACAATTTTGTTTAATTTTAAAAAAATGGAACTATAAAACTTTGTTAAAGAAACTTACATTGTTTTAAATTTGAAAGCCTGGATGATCTTAAATGTTCCATTTTGTAGATACGATTTTATAGACGATTTTATTTTTCATTTCTTTTCTTTGCGAATTGCTTGCCAACGTTTCTCAAGTTTCTTATCCATTCAACCAAAAACGATTTAAGCCAACGAATTTCTAGCGGATTTCCAAAGTTGCATTTATTTTTATTTTTTTTGTGGCTTGCCACTTGTTGTGGTCTTTTTGCTGTGCTATTTAATTTCTGTGCGGATTTTGATGTAGCTGCAGTAAAAAAGGACTAAACAGCGCCCAGTTGCCCGGCATTGCATTGGGTGGCAATTTGCTGTGACTGCAGATTGTTTGGCATTTCTGTGAGCTTGTGTGTGTGTATGTGTGAGAGTGTGAGTGTTGTGGGTTTTTGCGATTTTGGAGCTAACAGTCAGCGCCTTTTGCGAGTGCACTCGAACTGTTTTTGTGGCAGCAGCACGGCGTGAATTCAGTTGGGGAGTTGCAATCGGAGTCGGAGTTGGAGTCGAAGTTGGAGTCAGAGTCAGAGTCGGGGTCTGGGCTTCAGTTTGAGTTTGGGTACTGGAACTCAGTCTGAGTCTGAGCCTGAGCTTGGGCCGCCCAGCGGGGTGCTCTCGCAGTGACATTGCGCCGAGCGGGTGACAATGATTTATGGCAAAGAGATACGCGACAACGAACGCAAAAAGTCCGAAAGTAAAAAAAATGCAGATAGAGAACCCGAGCTCGCGAAAGAGAGAAAGATAGATTGAGAGAGAGAAAGTGCTCACAGGGACTAAAATTTAGAACAACTAACTGGAAAATCCGACTACCTGATCGACCAACTTGTTTCCACTGGCACACCTTTAAGAAATTGAGAGAGTCTCCTTTTTTTATGTGCAAAATGTCCTTGAAAATGCAACAACAATAACAGAAAGAAGCAGAAGAAAAGTCAACTCAAAGAAAAGTGAAAACCTGCTGTGTGGTTTTTTCATCTTTATGTCACTTGCAATTTTCGTTGCACATGTCATAAATACCATAAAGAATTTCCCAAAAATCCCAATTATCATTAGGCATTTAGGAAGTCACCTTGCGAAGGCCGCTGAGTTCTCAGTTCAGTTCAGTTCTCTGTCTCTGGTTATGCAATCGTCATTTTCTACGGCCATAAAAATTAATATGCGTCCTTCGCCGTGGCAATTTGAGGCGCGTATCTCAACAAATGCATCTTTGACTTTGAACCAATGCGCTGCTGATGCCCCTGCCCCTGCCCCTTCCCCCCGCTCTACCCCTGGCGAGCACCGGACATGACTTTTGACTTGACTTCGCCTGCCTCTCGCCGCTTGCAGCCATTGTGCTTGAAGGTTACCTGTTTTTACAGTTGGCCCTGCAGTCGGCCGTCTTCTTCTATCTTCAACTTCTTGTTACTTTTATTTTTTTTAGATTTTCAGCGCGAGGCAGCCTGAAATTATTATTTATGAGTTCGCATTGTTGTCGTCTTGGTTTTTGAAAGTGATCTGAATCACAGCCAGGTCCAGATCGCATCGCTTCAGCTCGAATTGTAGTCATAGTTGGCTATCTTCTGCCTTCGGCAGATAAGCCAGTTCATTTGTATTTTTACTTTCAAATGAAAACGAAATTTCATAATAAATCAATTCATTTGTATGCAGTTCAATGTGTCATATGGCCATAAATCAATTTGCGACTCTTTAGAAGCCCGTGTTGTTTGCATTATGCAAAGGATTAAGAGGTAATCGGAAAACTGCTACGAATATATTAAGCATTTTACAAGATAAACAAGTGATCTTCTAGACAATACAATCATTTTTTTATTTCACTTTGAATATTTTGATAATAATTGCGTGCTATAAAATTTAGATAAGCCTCTAGATTCATACATATATGTTTATATACTATATTTTAAAGTGTAAATAAGATCTTTAAGGTCGCATATAAATCTTAAATCTTTTCGCTTTTCCTTAAATGGTACTGAAAAATACAAACACTTCAGAATGGAGAAAATTTGTGATTTATCTGCGTGAAGAAGTCAATAACTCATAAAAAGCCAACCGACATAAATCTCTGTTAGTCGCTCCGTGCAACAACTGCTGTGAACTGCAGAAACTGCAGCGCAATTGTCTCAATTTTCATGGGGCAGAGTCGTTGAGGGATTCACGGGATGACATGAACTTGATGACGACATATGTTGCATAACATTTGCATATTGCATATTGCAACAAAGGCCGCAAACTGCGGGAGTTCCGAGGTAGGAAGAATCTACATGCATTTCGCCGACAGTAGCCGACGGATGTGTCCAAACAATGACAAATATGAATATCAATATGGAAATATTCTGGAATTTTTAAATTTTTTAAGCAATTAGCCATGCTCTACATTCGAGACACTTTGGGTTTCCTAAATGCGTACCTAGTTTCAAATGTATTCGTATCTGCTGACTGCGTTCGATGAATTTCAAACGCACACACCGCGCCCAGAACCAACAACTTGGACATGAACCAACAAAAAACTCATTGTTAAAACAGCACGAGCTTAAAAAATATAAAAGAAAAAGAATACTCTTAGAGCAAAAAAAATAACCTTAAACTGAATCGAGAAAAGTCCCCGGCAAAAAGCGAACCAAATTTGCAACTAAGAAACTGCGAAACGAAGCTCAAAGTTGGGCGGCAAATTTGCAGAAATAAAAGAAATAACTTGGAGAGCTCTAGTCAAGACTAGAAGATACCCTGTATACTTGTGTATTTTTCATGGCTTCCATTGTTAAATGTTCTCTTATTTTTATTTGTTATCAGAGCATTGGAAAATATTCAGAAATCCGTGCTCATAAATCAATGTATCTCAAAATTAATCAAAGAATTTATGAGTTTTCTACTAAATAAAGGATAAATATTTTTAAAATAATTAATAAGATTAAACTCATTTTAAACTTAGATCAATATTATGTTTATTTTGTTATTAAAAGCCAGTCTCGCTTTAGTTTATACCTACTATGCCATCATTATAAATTATTATACCCATCTTATAACTACAGGGTATTAATACTGAACAAGCAAAGGCCAAGCGACGAGGTTTTTTATATGTATGTTTGTAAATACATAAGTATATGTTCATGTAGATGTCGACATATCTGGTATCTAAGTATCTGTATCTGCATTTGTATATACACATTCGTATCTGTATCTAACTTACTAGCCATGGGCAAGTTGGGCACTTGGCGTTGTTTTTGTGTGAGGTTCGCATACAAAAAGTCTGAAAAAAACATGAAATAATTCGTTTTGTTGCCGTTGCCAGACCGACAAACTACACGAAAATGTCGCTAACAAAATTCAGGCAGAAACAGCGAATGAAAAAAGAGAGACGAAAAAAACAATGTCACACATGTCAAAGTTGTCGCAGAATGACACAAATGTGGCTCGGATTGCTCACTAGCCTGTACCCCCCTCCTTCCCCTCCTCCCTCTGACCCCTCGAACTTGCAGTGTACTTGGACCCCACTGGACCCACGTCGTCATCATCAGCGCTTCGTCTGCTGAATCGGAATCGTGTCAGCCCCAAAACACGAACCAAGTCCAAGTCCAAAAGCCCGCGACTCGCATTTCGTGGAAATTTCACAATTAAAAAGACACAAAATCTTAGGAAAGAGTTAACCGGAATATGAGAAATCGTGTCAACGTCAAACTCCAACTCCGAAACCACAGCCAAAAACCACAAGCCACAAACCGTCGCTGATCTGATTTTTCTTTGCCAAAACTCGAACCGAAACGAGTTGACAAGAAAAAGGGCAAAAGAGATTTAGCCATTAAATCGGTTGATAACTGAATTGCTTTTGATTCTATGTTGGTACATTTATGATATGATGTGATTCAGATGCTTTAGAATAATTTCTTTTTTTTAGTTTTGACTAAGTAACATATTTTGAGATGCTTTAAATAGTTTAATTTTTTTAAAACTCTAACACTGTCAACAAATTATTCAATTAATTTAACTTTAAATTATCTATTGAGTATTAAATTACAGCAATTCACACTTAATAAATTTCATAAAGATTTTAAATATATTTATCGTCTTAAGAGCAGTTCATAGAGTTGCCAGATCGAGTTAGTACCGCCATGTCAGGCAGCATCAGAAGCGGCAACCATAATGTCATTCCCATTCCCCTTTTCGCCAAAGCCATTGCTCGGTTTCGGTGGAGGATGAGTCACACCGAAAGTAAGAGAGAGAGAGAGAGAGAGGGAGACACATGCTGAGAGTGGGAGTGAGATAAATAGATGATTAGAAAGATGGTTGAACAATACAAAAAAATGCACTAAAGAGATGGAAACTATTTGGTAAAAATCGAGACTATCGGGTGAGACACAGAAACCCAACACCAATTTGAGTTCCCTCATATGTGTAGACACACACACACACACACACACACACACACACACACACATACTCATAGTGAGAAAGAAGAAGCAGCACAGGGCAATGTCTACGTCGACGACGAACAAAAATTAAAGCCCATTAATCATTTTGACTTATTTCTTTCCTTTTTTCGTCTAAAATTAATCTTGATGCCAAACGTTGCCAGGCAACGCGGGCAGCCCGGGCCCCGTACAAGAGTGAGAGGGAGATATAGTGTGAGCGAGAAATAGAGAACGACTGAGGGAGAGCGAGAGAGATGGCGTGCTGCTCTTGTTGTAGTTGTTGTTGTACGGATTATAAGGGCAGCGCACTGAAAACAACAAAAATAAAATAAAAGAAACAAGAATAAAAACTCAAACAAAAATATGAAAGCCAAAAAGATGCGGATGCATAAAAGGCAACCCAACTGGGAATCGGCTTCGAATTCGCAACCAAAACATTCGACTTGCTCTGCCCACTCCCCTCCGCTTTCCCTTCCTCACCACCACCTCCCTTTCCCCCTCATTCGCCGCGTTGTGACCAGATTAGCGTGCCGCATCCACGACAACGTCTCTTGCCCATTGTTTGGTCTCCGCAAAATTCACAAAAATAATTTAAAACAGATTAAACCGTTACGGCTGCCATTTGCACCACATTGCGTCTACACACACACACACACACACGCCCCTTTCAGCTGCTTAAGTGTGCAGGCCGAAGGAGGAGGACTCAGGGGATGGGGTCTGGCCCTGCCACACATGCCCGGGCAGTGACATTGCGGCCCCCGCAGAATGAATTTGAATTTGACCAAATGTCTTGCGAAACTGTCGTCCTTTCGTCCTTCTGTCCCTTCGTTCGCCCTTTGTGCATATGCTGCATATTTGCCACTGTCTGAGGGGTTTACTCGACTCGAGTACCGTTCCGGGTGTGGGTGAATGGGTGGTGTGAGAGGGGGTGAGGGGTTGAGGGGGTAGTGCGCCGAGTGGCATACTTAAGGGCGCGTCAGCAATGGCAAGAGAGTGAAAACAACAGGACGGCCATAAAACCGTTTAAATCAAACGGCTGAACAAATTGGTTTCCTTCGAGTCGAAAGCTTTATGCGCCAGACAAACGATATCCGAACGGATTGGACGTTTGGGGGGTGGTAAGTTCAGTTAAGGAGGTTGGCCAAGTAAAGTCTGCTACCTCACGATGTGCTAAGAAGTGTGCGAAGAACAATTCCAAGCATTATTATGTGTTGAACAATAAGCGAGTTAATGAATTGTCAGATAATTTTAACAGAAATACACTAAAGAAATAAATACAAATAACATTGATATTTGGCTTATTCCTCATCAGTTAAGTAGGTTGTAGCCCTTTTAATCGTTTAGTTTCCGTATCGCAATTTTATTCATATCGTATCGCTATTTTATTCATTTACTAACTATTTATTTTTAAATAATTATATAATTAAATCATTCAACATGAAAAGTTAAGTGTTGTATGGTAAATTGTATTATCTGATCGCAATAAAAACCTTATGTAATAGAATTAGTTGTCAATCAGCTCTGACGGCTTTTCATTTTCCTGTAACTTGCTATCAGAATCACTTCCAGTTAATACTGCCAAGAGGCTTAAGGGCCGAGCAAAACAAAGCCCACATTTAAAATCGCAACTGATTTGCATGCAAATTGTCTTAGGAAGTGATAAACGATGGTCAGCGTACTGCGCTTGACTCGACGCGGACCCAATAAAGTGGCGACGTCTGCCCTTTCTAAAAGAAAATCTAAAAATCTAATAAAAATTAAGTTCTTATGGAAATGCAGAAAGCACAACAATAAACACACACACACACACACACGGACAGTGGGAACACACTCCCGTTTGTGACATGACAGAGAAGATGACAAATTGTCGGTCTGGGTTGACTGACAGGCGCGACGGCAACGGCAACAACAACAACAACTGCTAGACACTTCAAGTCGCAAGTGCACTGCAATTAGTCAAAGTGGCCCAAGGTATGAATAACAGCAGCAACAGCAGCAAAAACAACAACAACAGCAACAACTACAACAGCAACTACAACTAAAAACCCAAAGCCAAGACATTTTGGCTGCAAAACCAATAAAAAAGAGCTATAAAATTATGAGGAGCCAACGCAACATTAAAAGTGTGATAAAATTTTGCTTCCAAGTAAAAAGAAAACGCGTCAACGAGTTGTTGATCCGCCTATGAAGTTGAAGTTGAAGCTGAAGTGGCAGGAAGGGGGGCGATGGCTTAGCCGAGTTGCCACAGGGGGGCACGTAACTCCACGTGCGACGTGCGTCAACTGGCGGCAATTATGAAGTCCGTGTCCACCTCGTGAGGCACTTGCAACACCGCCGCCGGCGCTCAACCAGACACAACCACACAAAAGACAGTGGCACCCAAGCGTCAGTTCAGTTCAGTTCAGCTCAGTCAAGACCGAGTCCAAGTCTCAGTCTCTGTCTAATACCATTTATGGCAGGTGTTGTGGCCCGTTGTCTGCAACGTAGTAGAACTGTAGCTGTCGTCGGTTCGACTGTCGTTTGAATCAACAAACTCTGATTAGACATCGTCCAGTCTCGTGTTATCGACCGCTGCAAATCGTCTGCCAATGCATCCGTAATAAAAAGCCATTTGCTCCTGCGCATTCCAACTAGCCAAAGAGTCGACTACAATTATGCAATCGCCGATTGCCGACTGCCAATTGCCAATTGCCAACTGCAATTGGCTAAAAGTGTCGTCACGTCTCGAAGCCACGACAATTTCAAGACGTCCACTGGTCACTGTGCGTGGGTCAGTTAGCCGGACACTGCGGGCCCAGACCTCTTGGCCAACATCCAGAGATTATCAATGCTAATAAGCCAATAAAATGTTGGTCTTCCCTCTCTCCATCTCTTTCGCTCTCTCTCTCTCTCTCTCTCTCTGTCTGTTCGCTTGGCTGCCTACTCAAAACTCGTATCTTCAATCATCTAAATCATCTATGAAATGCTGAGATAACTAAATGTTTCTATCTAGACTTATTTGCTCGGCGTCTGCAGCGCGTGAGCGAAACAAATTATCAACGGATTGGGGAACTGGCAGACTCATAAGTAATTAAGATTAGAAATTCTAAAGCATATATTCATATTGAAAATGAGAAATTCATTGAGTGAATAATTTAATTATAATTACACTAGTTTACAGCCAAAATGCAAAGTGAACCAAAGTATTTTTTTCTTATGGACATTGGCCTTCTAAACACGAAAATGGCACTTAAAATTTTTTTCATGGAAGCGTTTTCGAAATATTCTAAATTTTTCGAATTTTCAAGGTTACTCCAACACTTTTGAGTATATTTCCATTTCTACAGATCCGATTTGGCCGAACAAGAACTTAAATTAAAGGTGAGTTATTTCTCTTCAACTTTTGTCCATAAAGTATTAAGATCGGTTCAGCAGTTCAGGTGCTAGCGATTTTAATAAATTCGAAAATGGGCGTTTTTTGCGATTTTTTGAGTTCGAATGCTAACATATCGTCCTGGAAAAAATATAAATCATAAGGATAAAATTTTTTTTACTCGTTTATCGTTAAGCCGATACTGTTTCGAAGAAAATAAGGTATAGTTTATGCAAATCCATCCACAGATGGCGAAGTAAGGCATATTTACGTGAAACACCTAGCACACGCAGCGACCAAACGCACTTGTATATGTGCAAGGGCAAAGGCGAGCATTATCCACAACTTTTGGCCCAGTTAAAGCTGCATTAGTTCGCCATATGTCGATGGATTTGCATAAACTATACCTTATTTTCTTCGAAACAGTATCGGCTTAACGATATGTTAGCATTCGAACTCAAAAAATCGCAAAAAACGCCCATTTTTGAATTTATTAAAATCGCTAGCACCTGAACTGCTGAGCTGATCTTAATTTTTTATGGACAAAAGTTAAAGAGAAATAACTCACCTTTAATTTAAGTTCTTGTTCGGCCAAATCGGATCTGTAGAAATGGAAATATACTCAAAAGTGTTGGAGTAACCTTGAAAATTCGAAAAATTTCGAATATTTCGAAAACGCTTCCATGAAAAAAATTTTAAGTGTTATTTTCGTGTTTAGAAGGCTAATGTCCATAGAAAAAAATACTTTGGTTCACTTTGCAAAAAAAAGTTATAATTTTGTAAACTAGTGTTATTAATAAATAATAAAAAAAGACTTGAGGTTATAAATTGAAGCACTTATTCAGATCTAAAGATATTTAAATAAAACTAATATTCATACAATTTTTAAATAATTAAATTATATTTGACATTCCTTGCGTTGGATTAAAACGAACTTAATTAAATTTGAAAATATATAGCTATGATATTATATTTCAATAACGGTTTTTAATATATATCAGTATTTTTTTGACAGAATATTTGTCTAGTAATTTATATCGCAAATTTAATCCAGTTCCAATATCATTAAAGAAGTTGAATAGGGTATTTTTTAGGACGAATTTCAATTTAAAAATGAAATCTATAAATATTATTTGACAAATAAATACATAACACAGATTAACGACATGTAACTAATATTATTTATAATAGTATTGTAATTAAATAACATAACTATTGTTAAGTATTCAGATCTGAGTTTTTTAATCATTGAACGTGACAACATTTTACGTGCCTCCATATTCAAATGAAGTTTATAGATTTCGTAATCAATCAACTGACAAAACGGTAAATGGTGCGTGAGTGAGATGACATTAAATAAGAGAGAGAGAGAGACAAGGGGCGTGATATAGTAGACAGTGGACAGTGGGACAATTACAGGTTGGAGCAGGCCGTCGGAGACATTTCATTCAAATGAGATATGCGATATTTTGGCATTCTCCCCTCTCTTTCCCTCTCTCTCTCTCTCTCTCTCTCTCTCTCTCTCTCTCTCTCTCTTTCTCTGTCACTCTCTCGCACTTTCGGTTAATCTTTGTCTTTTGATACGATTATTCGTATGTTTCGCTTGCAAGCGGCAATAAATCTTGTAATCATAATAATTTGTTTCAATGTTAATGCCTTCAAAATATCTGAAAACTCAATAAATAACAAAACTACATGTTCGTGTGTGCTGTTAATGTCATACCATGAGATACTTCATATATCATTCCGTTGCTGCCACTGCTCTGGCCTGGCTATTGCATTGCTCTGGGTAAAAACCTGATGTTAGCCCTGCCAGGTAGGTGACTTGACTTGACTTGTGCCTCAATTTTAGTTTTTTCCTCGTTTTGCTTTTCGTTTTACGTCCTTTTGTGACGCAACGAGCCAGAAATGCAACGCACTGGGGATTGGGATGGGGATGAGGATAGGGATAGGGGCTGGGATTGCGATTGGGGATTTACTTGACTGCAGAACAAATTAATCCAAAATCAGCAAAAGACAAGCAAGAAATGAAGCAGGCGACGACGACGAAGACTTCGACGACAACATGGGGCATACAACGGTGCCTAGGGGCACGCAGGTTGCGGGGGCACAGACAATGTCGTCGTCGTCGTCGTCGTCGTCGTCGCTTTGAGGCGCGGCTTCGGGGCAGATGAAGCTCAAGTGTGAGGCCGGATGACAACACTTGAGTTTCGATATCGATATCGAACTCGCCTGCAACACCCAATAACAACTGCGACGACAAGCACACAAATGTATCTACACACACACACACACACACACATACATTCAAGGCACATACGAGATGCATCCAATGCTGAATAACTCAATTAATTTCTGTCACCTGATTTATCACCTTTCGTGTGTTTTCGGTGTACGTCGCAAACAACTTTTAATTTCAATTTTATTTATTTGCATTTGTAAGAATTTCACATGGGGTATGCTCAACTACAGGTAGGTGGCCACCACACCACTGCAATTGCAATTGCAATTGAGACATTGCCAAGAATGTATCCCAACTCTTTCGTATCTCCATCCCCATTCCCCAGTTTCCATTTACATTCTCAATCCGAATGCGAGTCCCAAACCGAACCCAACGGCATCGAACTCGTTTGCGACCAGCGTCGCACTTGAAATTAAAATGTTTTATCTCTCGGATATTGTGAGGAACATGTTATTAGCACAGACTCTTGTAATTTGCATAAAAAGGAGAACCCAAAGTGCCTTGCGATGATGCCAGCTATTAAAACATTCCGCTTAACACTTCCTGCGACAACAGCGAGTAAACCTTACAAGTCAACTGTACAATGGGTAAGACACCAACCATCCCAACTTAAAATATCTTCGAGTTTAAGTATTAGATAACAAAAAGAAGTTGAAACTGCTCGAAGATGACTTGCTATTCTCAGGAGACAGACATTTTAAGTTACTCGACTATTCAATTGGTTTGTCTTATTTTATTGATTTATTTTAGTTGAACTTCTACATATGTAACAAGTTCATTTGGTACAAAAGTTCATGTCATTTAAAGTAGTCCCAAACATATTTTATTATTTCATTATATGGACATTCATTACAAACTTATAATTTTTTTTTAGAAAGGTAAATAACATTTTAAGCACTTGAACTACATTTGTTATTTTTATCTTTTACCTTGAACAAAAGATAATAGTCCTTATTCTTAAGAGTAACTAGTTAAGGAAATGAATGAATGATAAGTATTGTTATATTTCTGTTCGAAATTAACAATATTAAGAATTTTTTAAAGAAAAATACGTTAGAATTGTGATTATATATATACACAAATTTGACTTTATTGGCCCACTGTTAAGCATCTGGCAGTTTTGAATATGCCGAGCCTTCAGACATCTTCAGCGAACTGAAACTAGTTTCTCAATTAAGCAGCGCAGCTCACAGAAGATTTGCTCACACACACACGTGTATACTTGTTTGGTTGTGTGTGTGTGTGTAGTCATCAAACACGGACGCACTGCATCCGTCCAATTCGTCAAGGAACAGTTGCTGCACGCCCAGTTTGGGGCGTTGGACGTGCGATTGGCTGCGGCATTGCAGGAGGAGTAAGCGAAGGGGAACATGTGATAAAGACGGTGGGAAAGGGGAAGCCGAAGAGGGAGGCGAAGTCGAAGACGAAGACGCAGCCGCAGATGTCGGATGTCTCGTAGAAAGCATATTTATGGCTGTGGCATGTTATGAATACACCCAAGAGACATTTTTCTTCTTCTCACTCGCGCGTCGCCGCAGTTTCAGTTGCAGTTGCAGTTGCAAGACGACAAGTTGAAAATAAAACACAATATTTCGGTACGACTGCAATACGAATATCGTGGAGAAAGATGGGGCTGGGGATGGGACTGGGGCTATTACATTGGGTGCTTGAAAACGAAAAGGAAATCTAAAAATAAGCAAAACAAAAACTACAATTCAAGGCAATGAGAGGTGGAGCAAGACGAGATGCGGCTGAGTCTGAGTCTGTGGCAAACCGAGGCGAGGCAAGACGAGGTGAAAGAAAAGCGCGTGCAACGTACGGGAAATTCTTGATCAACCATAAATCTTGGCACCCGAGTCATCCATCTATCTCGCTTGGCGCGTTCCGTTCAGCGCCAAAGTTGTTTTCTATGTTGTCTATGCTGCAGCATCCCCTCCTCCAACCCCATCCCTACTTATTTTTTTTTTTTATTTTTTACTTGTGTTTCTTTCCTACAAAGATTTGATTTTCAAAAATAAAACATTGTTTTTCGTCTGGTTTTGGCCTTTATCTTTGTTGTTGTGGTTGTCTTTTTTTGTTTTCGAATGAAAACCACACGTAAACAGGCACGTGTGTATTTTATTTTTCAGCTTATACAATACGGTTTTAATTAAAATCTAGGGATTACCCTCATCAGCGTTCTGTCTTCTATGGATTTAACTTTTAATTAATCGTGAATTTAAAGGGTTCAATAATTTCAAAAGTAAATATTACTTAGGAACGAGAAACTATTCATTAAATTGGTATTTTTTTACCAAGCAATAAAATGTTTGAGCGATTAGATAACTTTACACAAATATTGCTCACTAATAAAAATATAAATGAATTATAGTTTAATAAAAAAAAAAATATATCACTGTATAACAAAATCGATGTACACAATTATATTTTATACAAGTTTTTCTATCAGATAATTTCTCTATTATTATGCTTATTTTGTTTTTTAAAAATGAAGTAGACATTTAAAAATAAATGTTATTTAATTTATTTTAACTTGTATTATAACTTAATAATACAATGTATTCGTTAACCCTTTCCAGTAAGTATCTGCTCAGAAGTTAACTTCTATAGACAAATTCCAAGTTGGGAAAGAAGTGAGTTGAGCTTTAAGGTCGAAATTAAGAACTCAAGTTCGTTTCATGTTTGGGCTCGTAATTAATAAATCATGTCAGCGTCAGACGAGGGGGGTGGAATTAAATGTGTCAAATGCAAACACGCAGCTCCCAGCACCATCCCCATCCCCATTCCCATTCCCAGCCCCATAGCCATCGTCACCAACCAACGGGAAGAAGTAGCGACGGCTCCAAAAGGTTCCCGGCCAGGAAATGTCAAGAACGAAGTTAACCGAACACGAAAACAAAACGAGCCTGTTTCATGTTTAGTGGCAACTGAAGGCATTCCAAAAGTCACACACACACACACACACACACACACACACATAGAGAATGGGACAAGGGGTTAGAGTAGAGAAGGGGGTTAGATACTGTTATTTTGAAGGGGGTGTGGCCTCGCACGCACCTTGCCCTGAAAAGAAAAAATCGCAGCTAACGCCGAAAGTTTTAATAAATTAAATTAAAGCTGCGTGAAAATTGCTTTATATACCTGAAGTCTACTAGTAAATAATACTCTGAAAGTATCTAAAAGTATATAGATACAAACACACACACACACACACTAAGTGAATGTGGCGAAAAAACAAACAAGGTGCGAGTGGGACGGCAATGTGTGCGAGTGCTTGGCAAAGGAAATGATAAATGGCGTGGTAATATAAAAAATGAGGGAAAACAGCGGGCGGCAGCTAAAAAAAAATAAAAAACAAAAAACAAAACAACAACAGAAACAGAAACGAAAACAAACAAGCGAATCGTTTGCTGTGCAGCCAAAACAGAAACAAATGCAAAAGCAACAAAAGAATGAATACGTAAAAATAAAAATATAAAAAAGGAAAAGCAAAGTTGATTTTCCAACTTTTCTGGTCAGCAGGAAAAAAACACAAGAAAAACAAAAAAATGGGCGCCGCATTCAAAATGAAAATGGTGTAAAAAAGTAAAAGAACAGAACAGAATTTTCTACTTGGAAACATTTTCGGCTGTTTTCATTCTGCGTTGTCTATTCTATTTCCACAGCGAGACATCGCCTGGTTCCTGGCTCTCTGTGTTAGCGGGTTTCTGTTACGCAATGAACGGACCCCAAACCCTTAAAGCCCTGAACCCTGAGTTCTGAATCCCAATCCCAATCCCAAATACAAACACACCCAGTGACCCTAATTTTGGTCCTTTGAGAAATGTCGTTGCCACATTCCCCGCACTCTCCGAGCTCTCCTGTTGTTTTAATTTCATTTATGGCTTCCGTTTGCCCACATTTGGTGACTTTCCTTGACTTATTTTGCCCCGAGTCCTGGCAACTGGTTCCTGGCTCATGGCTCCTGGCTTAAGAATACTAACCCCATTCGTTTTAGCCTTTTGTGTGATTTTCGGCATTTATTCAAATGCTCCAAAAAACTTGAGAACTCAATTCATTCCATCAACAGCA
Organism: Drosophila subquinaria; assembly: GCA_037043405.1. Taxonomy (NCBI): domain Eukaryota; kingdom Metazoa; phylum Arthropoda; class Insecta; order Diptera; family Drosophilidae; genus Drosophila; species Drosophila subquinaria. The sequence continues at coordinate 74,362 of JBAMBL010001541.1, forward strand.
GTTGCTTTACAGTTAGGTGGAAGGTTGATGTGTGGGAGGCTTCGAACATATTTAAATGGAATTATTTGACTTGATTAGGTCTTAAAACACTTTCTAAATAGAGAAGAACTAGCCACTTTTTATTAAATGTTAAATAGACTTGTATAATGAACTTTTTGAATTCGGTTTCTTTCCTCTCGTTGATATACGCATCGAACCATAATGACTTGATGATAAATCTTTATTAACCTGTTATAATTTATTTCTTAGAAATGATCTTAACCTATTACAAAAATATACTACTTATGAATTCCAAGAACAATGCCAGCAACCTTTCTCTACAATTCTTCAAAGATTCATACTCTAAATACTATATAAGACTGTGCATCAGAATACTACTCAAATAGTACCAACTTATCTGGGACTAGCTCCGACTTCGTCATCGTCGTCAGACAAGAGAGACAACACAAGTCCAATAAATAAGCAATGTAGATGGTTGGATGGTAAGAGAATTGTTTAGGAGGGCGCTTTGAATCAGATATTCGACATTGGGCCACGTCCTCGGGGCTGTTTCACTTATCAGGGCCGTTTTATCAGAGCGAATGCGAATGTGCAACGCATGAATGAATAAATGCCGAATGGCACTCGCTTGTGGCTCGTATCGACAGGACTCAAACTTTGTGTCCACGGACAGACTGGCGCTGTTATCCTTTCCGCTTCTAGTTTCTGGCTTGTGGCGCGGCGTTGCCACATTTAAATTGCCTGTCGTTTGCTGTCTTTGCCTCGCATTTTGATAAGAACCGTCGCGTTTGCTGATAAGACCAAGTCTGTTGCCAGCAAGGATACAAACACACACACACACACACACATAGACACAACACATGTTTCCTGCCGATTCCAATGCCGCGGGGCAAACAACAGACGCGCAACTGCCACGCGTTTCGCATAGTTTTGCATTGAATCGAAGGAAACGAAGGGAGGTTTAGGGCCTAACGACCTTAGCCGAGTCCAGAGTGCAGAGTTCAGGGCGCCCTTCGACTTGTTTTGTGTCCTGCTCCGCTCCGAGGACGTCTGCGATATCTCATTTTTATAATTAAAACACTTGGCAGGACATGTGCTGCATGGCAGCATTCCACCAAGCATACCAGCAGTGCGTCCGACCAAGTCATTCCTTCCACTCTCTCGTCATTCTATCATTCCGTCTTCCTTCTTCATTCTCCTTCCCCTTGTCCGGGGGTTGAGGGTGATCCTTATCAGCTGTGGCAATGTGTGGCCCTGGACTCGCGCGTCTGTCGCAATACTAACCCGTATCCATATCCTGGACAGCAATCTAACTTACTCTGCAGGGTAGTTGAACTGTCTCTCGTTTGTATCTAAGGGCTGAAATGTGGAGCCAGCTAACGAATCATTGGCTTCAAGTCTGCACTGTAAATCATTCCATATAGTGTTTCAAACTGAACCAATTAAACACATTCTAACATAATAGGAAACTAATTTAGGGTACTTTCACTAATATTTAAAATTAATTTTACATCCAACCATTATAATAAAATATGTATATCTATGTTAAATTAAATGACTATTCTTCATAATTTATTTATACAAATACTTTATCAACTTATTTATCGTTTCTCTCTAATTTCAGGTAGGTGCTTACACAACTATCTGCAATTAATGCAATATAGAAATTTCACCGAGTTGGTCCATAAAATTTTATGCTAAAGCATTTGAGCCTTTTTTTAAAGGTTCTTCGACCAAAACAAAAAAAAAAACTTTTCGCCAACCATAAAAAACTACAGCACGTCAGAAAGTTTTTGCAGAATTTATGAGTGCAGTTAACGGGTAAGTTTGAGTTTGGTGGCAGCCCCGCGGTTTGTAGAGTTCCAGTCCAAGTACAAGTACAAGTCGAAGCCCAACGGGCCAATGGCCAATGGCCACTGGCCGAGTTTATTAATTTAAAAAGGAAATTCTCGTTTAGTCACCTTTTGATTTAAGCCCATAACATTCAATGGCACTGCCAGACGCTACACTGACTGGACTCTAAGGGTAGCTTCCTTTTTGGCGGGGAGGATGAAGGTGGAACTAAGGGTTAGTAGGTTGCACAGTTGGTTGAATGAAAGGAATTGGCATAAAGATTCAGACTGTAGCTCGTTGGGAATGCACTGGCATTGGTAAATATGCTGCACATGTTCAGAAGATATGCACAGTGGAGCAAGAGTTGCCAAAATAAGAAGATATAATAAATGTATGTCTTTCAATATTATGGTTATCTGTATTTGTTTAAGCTTATACTGATAGCAAACACTGTTCGTGTGGATGATTATGTTCATAAGATATGCACAGTGGAGCAAGAGTTGATAAAATTTGCAAATATTTATTAATAAATTTAACATATGACTTTGAGTTTTGAGATCGTCTGGATCTCTTTACCAACTGATATTTTAAAAGCACACTTTAATTGCTTTTCAACCACTGTTCGTGTGGTGGACTATGCAAATAGTCACGTACGAGTACATTCACATGTATTCGTATTTTTCATTTGTTTCTCATTTTGGCGGCCCTTTCTTTTACCGTTGCGTTGAAATGCATTCGTTTATCGCCAGCGGGGACTGGAGGGCGGGGAGAAGTAAGGGAGAAGGAGGAAGGGAGATGGGGGATGGTCGGCTTGGGCAGCTTTTGTATTTGGTCATGGTGAGTTCATTCAAACTCATTCACTCACTCGCGTCGTTTAAATATGCAAAAGTCCACGTTGCCGTTGCACTGCATGCAGCAAAAACAAAAAGCACTCAGCTGAACTCCCTCAACCCTCATCCCATCCACCACTGCGTGCAGCATGCCCCCTTCTCCATCTGCTGGGGCTGTGGCTGGGGTTGTGCTGGGAGGGAGCCTGACAATGGCGACGGGGGCGTTGCACTGCTTCGCTGTCTGCGCAGCGCAGTTGTTGAAAGGGGAGCGGGGAGAGTGAGAGAAGAAATCAAGGGAAACAGAGAGAGGGAAGAGTGACGGACAGAGGGGTAGGGGTTGTTCCACCCCCGCAGATTGCATGCAAATTGGTTAAAGTGTGAATTTATGTGAGAAATATTGTTTGCTCTTGTTATGCGCACATACATATCGACACACTCACACAAACATACACACTCACACTCATACTATGAGTGTGTATACACTCAGTCAAACACTCAGGGGCTCGACAAAATGATTTAGGTTCGTATGCAAATTGGAAGCGACTTTGACTGACATTTGCCGCGTTTGCATTTGAATGGCAATTGGCGCTGCCTCCCCTTCCTCCCCTCATCACTCCCCTTCTCTCCGCCTCTTCGCCTCAGTTGGGTTTGGTTAATTTTCTAGAGACTTCAGCATGGTATGGTCTAGTATTTCGGATGGTATATAAGTATGTAGATTTTTGCTTATATGCAATTTGGTTGCTGCACATAAATCTCACATATTTAATGTGCTTTCACATTTATTCGCATTATTTTCATATTCATATTCATATTCGCATTCATATTCAGATTCAGATTCGGGGCGCCGGCGTCGCGCTCAGTGAGCTCAGTCGCAATAAACACTCAATTAACGATTTCAAAATTAATTTTTCATAAATTCGTGTGCATTTCCTCATGTTCCGCGTATTTTTAACCTGACCCCGGGCTGCGTTCGAGTATTGCCCGGCCAAATTAACAGAAATAAAATTAAATAAATGGAAATTCTGTCCGGGCTAGTAGGAGTGGACCAGGCGAAAGTGTCTCCTCCCAATTTTCAGTTCTTTCCCTCAGTCTGCTGTCTGCATTTTCCAGGCACATGGAAAATGCGTTTAATTTATTGCCCTGGCCCGCTTTGGCCTGGTCCTCGTTCTCGTTCTCGTCCTCGTCCGGACTCCGGTTCCCATTTGTGTTCTGGCTCTGATTCTGCATCTGCATCTGCTTCGGATTTTTTTTGTTTTTGCTTTTCATGAGTGCGTAGCTGAAACATCGGTAGTCCGAGTACATATAACACGGCAACTGGCGCCAAAGCAAATGCACTTCTCATTGCAAATGAATAACGAATATACATATGTATATACATGGGTATATAGGGTATAATTGAAATGCAGAAAAACTACATTTAATATATATTTGGAAATATAAGAGATAATATGGAACTACAATTTTGTAGATATTGCTAGCATATTTAGTTAAATAATTACACTTAATTAATTGTACTGATTAAATTTTAGATCTCAATCAGGAAAGAATAATTCAATCTTTAAGAAAAAGTCTGTTCGCATATGTTGTGCACTATCAAATTTAAACTTATATTATATAAGGGTATATTTAAATCTGTAAATTTTTAAGATTTCGGCAAAAATTGTTGGAATGTTTAAGAATCGCAATTAATAATCAAAGGGTATTTGGATCAAATACCTATATTTTACTCAGAACTTATTTTTTAATTGAATAATAATTTTATAACAATGCTAACATGATAATAAAAATTAAAAATTGCAATAAGTGTTTATTATGAATGTTTTTGGCTAACAAAAATTCAATAAAGATGCTTATTTCTTGCTTTAAAAATACTTTGTAATCTTTGATTTTAAATTAAGTCATTTGTTCAGCATCGATTCATAAACAGAAATGAATGTTAAATGTATACACAGGCAGGAATTGCATCCGTAAACATTTCAACACTTTACTGCCAACTTGAACTTCACGGGTAAATGTTTTCCAATTTTCCAGTCAGAGGCCAGACACGAATAGAAAGAAGTCAGATTTCTACACGGGCACCACAAATTAAAAATGCAACACAAATTGTATTTGGCACCTGTGTTCAACGTTCAACAGTCCCCCTCGGACTATAGTTACTACAGCGGAAGTAACTACACACACACACACAGACACACACACACACACACACACACACACGATTGAAAAGGTGTTGATAAACGAGCCAAGACAGGAGGCAATGGAGATGGCGTTGACTCGGACTCGGACTTTGACTTTGACTGCCTCTCACAATTGAATTAGGCAGCCAAAATATGCAAAGCTCGCCGGGATCAACAAAATACTTGCAAAACGTGGTGTGGTTGCCGCTGATTTCACAGTGCCTCAAGACATGCAACAACCACTGCAGTGGAGTTGCTTTTCGTGTTGCATTTTTAATTAGCACATGGCAACACTTTTACTCTAACAGGTGCTAAATAGTTGAGCCCACTGTTCGTTCGAAAGCACGCAATTAAAGTTGCAATTGTTTATTCCGGGGGATGGTGACAACCCTAGAGGCAAACAAGCTGAGCTCAGTTGGGGATGTATATTGACCATTTTATTGAGAACAGAATATGCCCTGTCTGTATCTTGTATATGCATATGCACATGCAAAATCATGCTCTTTCTCTCAATTTAACTACTGGGTAAAATTACAACAAATACAGCACAGACATCCGCACGTATATCCAGCAATTTTCCACTTGAAGTTGCAGTCGCTTGTTAAAAGAAAAAAAAGAAAAAAGCAAAGCAAAAGCGCAGCAAAAAACAAAAGCACTACAAAAACAAAAAGATGAGGCAGAGGAAGAGGAAGGGGAAGGAGAACAACAACGAGGCAGACACCGGTCGAAATTCCCGCTGCTCTCGTGTTGACACAGCGAATGCGGACGAGTGCAACGTTTGGCCTGGGGGTTAAGTGGCATCCACACACTCATCCGCACACACACACACACACTCACACACACTCAGTCATCCACCCACAGCAGCTACAGCAGCTGCTGCCACAGCCACTGCCCCTTGACCGTACTGGGCTGCCCCCCTTGCCACACTTCCACTTCCCTGCCTCCCTCACTGCCACAGACACTCGCTGGCCATTGCCATGCGCATAATAAATAATTGCAACGGCGGCAACAAACATTTCACGTTGCACTTTCTGCAACCAAAGCAAAAAACAACAACCACAACAACAATAATAACAACAGCAACAACAACAACATGAATGTCGAATCCTGGTGCCGTTGCAAGCAGAGAGAATGAAGAGATTTTTATCGGCGATTCTCACTGATTTCATGGCAAATAAATCGCTCATTTTCGCTTAATTGGAAAATTATGGCTTTTTGGCTACGAGCAACTGAGTGAAAGAGACAGGGAGAGAGAGTACGTAAAAGAGAGAGCTACAATACATATATGCATACACATACAAATAATTGCATTTGCATATGCATTTGTAGCTGTATCTGAATGAACTTTGTTTCTGTTGCTACTTTTAGATACAAATGTTGCGCACATTTTAATTGGATTTGAAATTTTGTTTTGTCAAAATTAACAACAACATTGCAAATATTTAATGCACTGGTAAACTGAAAAGTATCATTATTAATTATATTAAATTTCTTTAAATATTTCTCAATCGGATGTTACTGGTTAAATTTAAGGTATTTGATATTTCAACCCATTTGTGTCAATTTTATCTGATAAGAGCTGCAGTTTCTTTTGGCTTATGAATAGAAGAGTATCATGCTCTTTTAAAATTGTATAAAATACATTGTACACATTTACGATAGAATATATATTACCAAAACATTTTATATATTTTATTTTATTTTCTTTTAATATTTTTTCTCATCCATTCTATTTATGTATGGGAAAAGTTCCAATTTAACATGGTGTCGTCTCAGCGATGATTTATGAACGAACCAAAATGCTGAAACACTCCGACACTTCCCTGTTGTGTCTCTCGCTCTTTCTCTTTATATTCCACTCTGTCTCTCTCTCTCTCTCTCTCTCTCGCTCTCTCCTTTTGTATACATGTGAGTTCTCTGGGTTTGCTGGGTTGAGGACATTGCCGTTTGCTTCTCATTTTCCACCACCATCGTCGCCGTCGTCGTTGCCATCGCTGCAGCCGTTGCCATTGTCTGTCTCTGCTCCTCTCCACTCCCCTCTCTTACCTCTTCCCTCTCGCCTATCAGCATCTGTTGGACGCTATCAGGCGGCGTTTGCATCATGGCCGCCAACCTTATCGCCGCCTTGCCAACCAACCCCGTTGCAGGGCCAAATCTCAACCACGTGTTGTTGGCCAGGATCGATTTGGATTTTGGGTCTAGCCTCGGTTGTCGGTGTCGCATTTCAATATCTCTGATTGCACACATGTGACTGTGAACTTGAGTCCTGCCTCAAACACTAACGGCAACAAAAAGGACCTCCAATACTACCAACTATCCTAGCCAAGGAATCTCTCTCTCCAATTTTAAAATATCAGAAAAATGAAGTTAACCTTTAAACAAGTTGACTTGCACCTCCAACCGAAAGAGAGAGTGAGAGAGAGAAAGCAAGTTCGTCCTGTCTATCCCTGTCTGTGTAATGTCCGCATTGCCTGCTCCTGCATCTGTATGTGTGTGTGTGTGTGTGTGTGTATTTATATGTATAAGTGTGCGTGCATGTGCGACTATGATTAATTACTTTTGCATACATTTACATACAAATTTGTTGCCACATTGTCTGCCTCGGGCGCAGTCCGAGTCCGAGTCCTTCCCACCCCTTTGCCACCCCTTTCGTCTGGAACCCCGTGCACTTCGGGGTTACTTTTTACACACGCTGCCCCTCCCGGGGGTGGGCTGGAAATCCTGCCAGCAGGGTTAATTTCATATGAAATTTTTCATTTTGTGCATCCAGAACGGAAGGAACTTGATTTGACAAAACTTTTTTCTCATTTTTTACGCTGGCCTCTCTGATTTTTATGCCTCGGTCATGTTAATTGCATTTAAATATTTTATAAAATTTTGCGTAAAACCAAAATGAGAGCAAATGGGCTGACAGCATGGCTTTATAATTGGTTATATGTAATGGTTTAAAGGGAGTTTAAAGGACTCTTTAAACCATTTGTCAATAGTAAAATATCTGGCCTTAAAATGATATAATTTAAAAGCATTTTAATAATTTGAAGAAATCATTTTGATTTAATTTATTTGGACATTGAAAATAATAGAATTGCTCGAAAAACAAATAAATTGTCTTAGCGAACTTATTTAGTTTATATTTCCAATAGTTTTTCATATTCTTTTTGCACTCATTTTCCATTTTCCCTGCATTGTTGCTGCTGCAGCACAAACTGAAATATAATTCATATTGCAGGCAGGCCAACTAAATATAATTTACCCCAGTTGTATACAGTAAATGTATCTGTATCTGTGAATGTGTCTGTATCTGCTATTAAGTCACATGTGTAGATAGCAAAGGAAAGAAAAGGATGAGAAAAGCGGAAAAACTAATTTCAGTAATTATAAACTCATATAAATGGTTACATCAAAAATCTCTGTTTTTGCTGCCTTTAAATTAACACGATTTTTCCACTTTGCTACCCTGTGGTGCTCGAGGATACTCCGAGGACACTCCGAGGACACACAGAGCACACGTGTCGCAGGCTGAAAAGGGTTCAGTTCAGGTTCAGTTTCAGGTCTGGGGACTGTCACTGTCTGTTGCCGGTGGAGGAGGAGGAGAGGAACAGGAGGAGCTGGAGTATGAAGAGTCCTGCGGCTGTGGCGACTCCTTGCAATGGCTCGAAACTCGCAACTCCTGTGCAGCAGTTTCCCAGCTCCTGTTCCTGTTTCTACTTCTGGTTCAGCTTCAGCTTGTCTCCAACTCCGTTCACTGCTGTTGTTGTTGCTGTTTTATATAATAAATGAGCTTGGTGGGTTAAAGGTGTATTTCTGTCTAGTAAATTAGCAAAATACACGCAGAAGCGACACACACACACACACACACACAACCTCACACTCACACACACTGATAGATACACCGGCTGGCACACCCCTTTGACTACTATGCCAATTCTGCCCCCCCTGGAGCGATGAGTCTCTAATGGGCTGCCGTGTTCTGATTGAGTTCAGCAAATTGGGAGCAGGGCAGCTTGCAACATGCCTCACTCACTCTGGCAACCCTTAAACTCCTGCTGCGTGTGTGTGTGTGTGTGTGAGTGAGTATCTATGTGTGTTTGGCTTCCCAGTTGTCGGCCTGTTAAGTTTAAATAATGCTTTTTGCCATTTCCTCTATGCCAAGGTCATTCAAAATTCAAACCAAGTGCGCTTACACTCACATTTATACACACACACACTCACACACACACTCTTCCTGTTCTTGTTGTTGTCGCCCCTAAGTTCAACTGAAATATTTCGAAAGTCTTTCAGACATTGTCTGCAAATTTCTGGCGCGTCATAAGTTGAAGTTAAATGAACTAACTTCATTCACCAGCTTCAACTACAGTCCAATTCCAACACCTACACTCTCGCACACACTCATACACTTACACACACACACCTACACAAACACAGACATTGCGACATTCGCACAGCTGTCGCATTTGCAATTTATGGCAATTCCAAGTCTCAATTGAAGCCGAGTAGAAATTGAAAATGGTTGAGCCGAGTGAAATCTATAAGCAAATTTAAGACCATTCTAAATGGTTCGAAATCATGAACCTTTAAATGCGAATAAAATAATTTTATAATTGAAAAATATGTTAGGAAAATGATGAAAAAAAATTGAAGTCAAAAGACTAAAAAGCAATCGAATAATATAAAGAAATTTAAAAATAAAACAAAGCATATTAATAAATTTGAGTGATTTTAACAGATGCATATGATTATAGATATTGGATATTAACGCATACATTTTGAAAACTTTAATTTGACTTAGAGTTCAGCTGTAGAGACTTTTTAACACAGACATTTAGAGCCATTTAGTTCAAAACAATATGCATAAAATATGTGTATGTTAAAAACTACTTTATTCACTCTACATTCCGTGATTTTCCATTTACTAAATAAATTAACTTTCATTAATTTTCTTACGATTAAATGATTGTTTATCAAAAAAATATTAACTAGATTTTGTCATGTGCAGATCTATATATTTGGAATTTGGAATTTGGAGCAAACTGACCTTGATAAGTATGACGGATAAACTATCTGCACTAGAGATCCCTTTGAAGAAGAGAGCCATTGGCATAAATCAAGAAGATGGTCACAATGATAGGGTATAGGAGGGAATGTCAGTTGACATGATCCCACGTTGTTGTTTTTTTGTGTTTTTGTTTTTCAGCTTTGTTTTCTTAATTTTTGTGGCTTCGGCCAGCCACATAACGGCAATCACTCACGCACTCACAAACGTTCGGTGAATGCTGCCATTGTTTCTCAGGTCGACTTATGAATTTAGATTAGATGCGGATTATCAAGATACAACTCATGCCACAGCGAGTGTCAAGTTGACGTTCACAATTGTTGTTGGCCATGGGGCAGGCGGCGCTTGTTTGTTGACTGTCCATTGTGAACACTGTTGTTGGCCATGTAAAGTAATCACTTACAGTTACACATAGTCTGGCCATCTGTCCGTCTGTCTGTCCGTCCGTCTGTCTGTCATGTCCGCATCAGCGTTTAGCCAATATTTCGTTCGTTTTTGGCCATGGGGCAAAAGCTTTTCATCTGGGCCGCGTAATTCTTATCGCGATCACACGACGAGCTGGACACGATGGAGATTCATGGCATGGCACGGAATAGAGCTCCACTCAACTCGATGGAGCTCCACGCTCATAGTCACATCATGTCCGACAAGCTAGAAAAGATTGAAGTCAAGTTTGACGTGTGATGTGCCAAAGCCAAGGGGTTTACTCCGGGGTCTCTTTCGGGGACGGAGAGGGAGGTGGGGTCGGAGCTGAGCATTGGCGCTTAGACAACAAAAGCTGCGACCTTACCGACACATCGTTCATTTTAATTTGTACAATAACTCAGCCAAAGGCGAAAACCAACCAAAAAACACAAATTACTTATATACATTCAAGTTTTTATTTTGTGTATTTCTCTTTTTTGCAAAAATGACAAAAAAAATAATTACGACTGACAAACCAGAACCGAAACGCGCAGAGGTTAATTTAAATTTCAAGTCACACAAAAGTACACGAGTTTTGTTGTGTCTGTTGCCACACCCCACTGCCTCGCCTCCGCCCCTGCCCCGCCCACAGACCGCATTTTGAGATAGTGTCACTAAAATGACTTACAGGTAGTACGAGTAGCTCCATGTCGGGCCAGAACCAAACAAAACATCTTTCGGCTTCTCGCCTGCAATTCATCAAAATGCAAATCTCGTTGGCCAACTCTTTGGACTCTCGACCAAATGAAGTACGAGTAACCGGCTCGTGATGCGTAGCACTTGGTTTGTGGATACCCCTTTCCCCTTTCATCAAGTCATTGTCAATGCCTTCCCCTTTCGTTGATGATGATTATTGTTTATTAAGTGTCGGCGAGACCATAAAATTAAAGGGAAGTTAATTTTTATTGCCTTACATTTTGTGTCGGTTTCTGTTTCTGTCTCCGTTTCTGTTTCTGCTTGCATTGTCTTGTTTCTTATTTTTAGTTTTCATTTCATATCTTTTTATTTTTAATTTATCTCAGATGCTTTTGTGTGGTCCCCCTTCGACAATTTACTAGCTCTAGTACTCGTTCTTTATTCACTTTAGCATCTAGAAAATTATTCACTTGCATGCTGATCTATTTAAAAGATATCAGACGGCATATGTTTGTTTTATTATACTGTTTTATGCATTTATCATATATGCTTAGATTTAAAATCATAAAAATTTTTTATTATTTGTATAATACAACACTGAAATTTAATTTGAAATCTCGATGTCACAGGAAAAGAAATGATTTAATTTTAAGAATATTTTACATTAAAAAACAAAGCAATTTTCCCTACAAATTAATATTTAAGCAGCATGATTATTTATTAATTTTTTTTATCAACTTCCTCCCGAAATTATCTTTCGTATCTTGTTGGTTGAAAATACATTTTCTTTAGTTTTCAATCCTTAATTTGATTGCATATATTTTTTTAAGCGGAGATCTTTTTCATGATTTAAATTGCAGAAAACTTTATTTCAATCCTGAATGAGTCTTAAGAATTATTTTCAAATCAAAACTTGAAGCCTGAATGTAACAATTAATTAAATTGTATCAAAACAAGAAAAAAATACATTTTTCGATACATAAATTGGCTATTTCCAAATTTATCTACAGGGTATTTAGGTACCAACTAAGATGTAAAAACAAACTGTTTATATTTATATTTCCCAAAAGCACATTTGAATATTGTTCCCAAATTTCCTCAGCCATTTTTGCACTCCAAAAGGACTCTGATGCGCCAACTGGTTGTAGCGGTCATTTGTGGAACTTTTTCATATCCTTTATATCCTTCAGTATCCCTAAATGCTTTTAAGCACGGACACACATCCCAGCACAACGAAAATATCCTGCGGTGCTGAAACTCAGATCATGCGCAGGATAATTCTCAACGCTTTCGCCAGCAGCCGCTAGATGGCCGTGGCAGTCGTAAAGCGCCATCTGGTGTCGAGTGGCCGCAACACTCCAGTGGCTCTCAAAATGTGCGTCGAACGTGAATCGATAAAAACAGAAATTGACTTGGCTCGATTCTCTATTTTTAAACATTGCAAAAATACTCGAGGGCTGCGACTGCGCATGCAAATGCGACTGATTAGCGGTTTCGCGCTGTGCATACGATAAATCAAAAAACAGACACAGAAACCGAAACCGAAACAGATGGAGCGAGGGGCCACCCAGAAGTTGAGAGTGCCAATTAATTAGGTATTTTGGGCACACTGTGCGAGTTAAGCGCCCAAAAACTATTTTCGCCTTTAATTTTACGATTGCAGCTTTTTACGGCTTTTTACCGGCCATAAATTGGCCGAATACGACAAAAATATATTTATGGACGTTTTGATGTTGGGCGTGAGCTGCTTGGAAATCTATCTGAATTTGAACGCCAGTCAACCATCAGCTGAAGAGTCAAGTCCGTCTATCAAATTACGCAGCAATGCAAATATTTTCGCGCTTCTCCCATCATCACAAAAACAATGACAAAACAGAGGCAAAATAAACAAATCTAACGATATGCATATGAATTTGGATACTTTTACGCCTAGGTGGGCCACCTCACCCGGATTGACGCCCGGCATTCCAAGGGTATTCATATTCGTATTCGTATTCGACGTATACGTGCCCTGGAGCATGTCCGACGTTGAGCGCGTGTGGATTTCTAATGGGAATTAATAAGACTCGTCTACTGACTGGAATCACTTTCTTTTCTTTCGGCAACACAAAATCGAGACTCTAATTTGCTTGGCTGGTATTTGCAACTCATTTAAAATATCAAAAATTAAAAAAAAAAAATTGAATTTAATTTTAGATAATTACTCGCTATAAATGGTACACAAGTTTTTTATTTGAAAGAAGGTAAAATATAAAGTACCTAGTAACTGAAAATAAATAAAAAATATTTTAAAAAAATCAACTATAACACAATTTAAATATTATGTAGCATTATGCTTTTTACTATAAATTTCGAGACTCTAATTTGCAAAGCTGGAATTTTCAATTCCTCTTAACTAAAGAAAAAATAAAAAAAATAATAATTAAATTTTTTACAATTATTCGTACTCAAGTTTTGCATTTAAAAGTGAGTAAAACATAAAAAATATCTAGTAGCTAAATAATAAAATAAAGAGAAAAAAACAACTCTAATACCATTCAAATATGATTAAGCAGAATCCCATGAAAATACTTTTGAGTGTAAATTTCGCTTTCCGGATCTCAATTCGGGGCGAACCATTCACGATCAGTTGCAATTAACAGCAGCCAAAAGCGATGCCAATGATTGTGGCAGGCTTATTCCATTGTTAGGTCTTGGCCTGGCTTCTTCTGGCCCGAACACGCCAGGCCAGACCCGATCAGACCATGTTGTTTGACTCCGAGTCAGAGTTAAAGTTCGAATTCTGTGTCTAAACCAAGTGCATACATGTGTCACTCCGAGGAGACTTTGTGCAGCGGCTGTCGCTTTCATATTCCTCGAATACGAATGCTTCTTGTTGTTGCAAGCACTTCGCACTTTCAGGCATAACAACAACAGCAACAAGAAGAAAGAGAAACCTTTGAATTTGGCCAGCAATTGCATTGAAATCGCATTATTAACGCCTTGCAGAGAGTCTGGAAGATGGAGGCTGGAGACTGGAGGCTTCACTTTGCCTTACCAAATTGGCAGCAACTCCAAGCGATTCCAAGTCGGGTGTGAAAATAATCTGTTTAACGAGGGAGTCTTACAAAAGACCCAATGCCAAAGTGGCGAAAGATGCCGCCTGCCGCAACAGCAACAACAACAACGACAACAACAACAAACGAGCAACAATAATGACATTTGGCGCAAATGAATGAGAAGCGCGCTCAAATTTCCAGCCTCAGAGTCTCGGCGGCTGCCTCAGCCGCAAAAGGATATGACAGCAGCCAACCTGACAGTCCACACTGGCAGCAACAGTCGGATATTGGCAATGGCAATGACAGGGGCAGAAGAGGGGACATTGGTATGCCCCATGAGCCTCAACGGGTCGTGGCCAACGGGTCCATATGCCAACTGGGCGCTGACATTAAAAGGTGGGAAAATGTCAGCAGTTTGCAAAAAAAAAAATATATATTTTTGTTTATCGACTAGGAGAGAGAAAGACGAGGCTAAATCGATACAGAAATAATTGCAGCGATAACAACGGGTCTTCAGTATATAAATTTTAAAAGCTAAAGCAATTTAATGAAATGGCTAATGCAGAGTTTTGAATACATTGATTAAATCATATATGATAAATATTATTGTTGATAAGAATTGTAAACAAACAATGAATAGTATTCGAGTACCCTTCAAGATAAGTTATCCATTTTTTTAACACTCTAGAGTGTTATTATACTTATCAACAAAAACTCGAAAAGGTAATCAGAATTTATGTTATTGTTATAAGAATCAGATTCTGTAGACTTGAAAAATTCATACTTCTCTGAACTAAAGAACAATTTACATGGTCCTTTACATAAATAGTATTTTTGAGAAGTTTCGTTATTGATATTTAATCGATTATTTTACTTCTATATTAAATTTGACATTGTCATGTCAAGCAAATAACAATTGTGTTTTAAAATTAATAAGTTTTCATTTATAAGTTCTAAGTAGAATCAACAGAATTACACAGCTTATAAATATATAAAATTATTTTAACAAACCTAAAATAAATCACAGCAAAAGTCAAAGAATTTAATTGAACTGTGGACTGTGGAATGTGGAACTGTGGAATGAATATATGTATAAATAAATTAAGACATTAATTTTCATACGAATTTAAGAAGTGATTCATCTTGACGAGTTGCGCGTGAGTGTGGAGAAGTGCCAAAAAGTGCCGCCAGAGGGCGGTTCTAGAATTTGTGTGGTGCATGCGCATGATTTTGATTTTGGTTCATTTCTTAGTTTAGGGAAATTCGTTTGTGATGATAATCTGAGCTGATAAACTAAATCAATTTCCTGTTTCTTTTATGGATATTTACAGATTCTGCAGATTATTGGATAGCTGGATTACTCATTCGCAAATTTGGATTAGCTGATTTGAGTGGAGATTTATGGATTACAAAGCAACAACAACAAATAAGGTAAGAAAATTGCTCAATTTGGGATAATTCGATTAACCCTGTTACGAGCACAGTGGTGCAAGCATACATGTGTTTAACCCTTGCCCCACTGTTGCACGATTGCCAAGCCACATTGGCAGCCACTTGACATCGGCATCGGCAGTGGCATCCTTAGCGCGGCCTATTAATCCTAAGTGCTTCCTGTGATTTTATGCAAATTGAACATATCGCCGTGCAACACAATCCTTTATCTCTTTCTGCTCTGCTCTATTCTTCTCCCTTTCTCTTCGTTCGCCCCTCGCTGACAAGGGGTCGCGCATTCAATGTACAAATGACAGTTGACTGTGACATAAAACAGCGACTTAAAGCGCTTGTTGGCCAAAAGAAGACGTTAAGTTAAGCGCAGTTGTTGCTGCTGCTGCAGGTTGCATGCCACAAAGCAAACAACACGACAATTTTCCGTCGACAAAAGACATTTTCATTTATTCATTGATAATGTTTTAAGGCCCTTAAACAACAACATTGCGAACGAACGAAAGAACAGCAACAACAACAACAAATGGGCAGCAATGAGAAGCGAAAAACATGCGACAAAACAACATAATTTAAATTTTGCGCATGCATCAGCAACAACAACATCGCAACAATGTCTGCAACATGTTGCTGCAACACGCCAGCCAGCCAACCAGCCAACCAGCCAGCAAGTCGCATCGTAATCCGGTAGCTTCGTCTTAGCGTCGTCTGCGTTTCGAAGTCCATTCGATTTGCTTTGAATGAAAATGAAATTATCGCATTATTAACTATGAGCCGAGGCGGCCAGTTCAGTCCACAGTCTGCCCCTGCGGCAACAGTGGGTGGAGGCAACGGGGGTGGCAAAGGGGGAGGAGGCGATGCAGATGCAGATGCGGACAAGCCTTGTTAGCCTGGCCAAAAGCGCGCAGTCTCTTCTTCGTCGTACTTAGAACCGCCTGCTGTAACTCCGGCATATTTAACAATAAAATGAATTGTTAATTCTCTTGCACTTTTTTCTTTCCTTGCTGTTGTTGTTGTACTTGTTGTCGTTGTTGTTGTTGTTGTCTGGTTAGTGGACGTGCTTGTGGATGCTCTGCTCGAGCAGTTGTAATGCGCAAGTGCCTTTATCTGTGGCACAATCGCGCGCTCAGCTGCGCAGCACTGGGAAACAGTGCAGCAAATCGCATGGGTACAGTGGGTGACGAAGTCAAAATAGGGAGCAAAATCTTCAATTTGCCTTAAAAAATATTTTCTAATCTTTTTTGATTTAATTTGGTACCTTTTCTACATTACTTCAAATTCAAATCATTTTATTATTAAATTAATTAACATTTACATTATTTTTACTATGTTTAAATACTATGTAAAACATTTAGTTAGTGGCAACTGACACTGATACTTATATTATTAAATTATTACCAATATTTACACCAAACTTTTGATTAATTGTAAACCCCAGACTTGTAATTATTATTTAACTAATTATTTTAAACTCTTTTTTTTTATTGTTAGTGAGATAAATTAACACAAATTTGAAAAATAATAATATTTAAAAGCTTAAGAACTTTCTACATCCTAATTTACCTTTGCCTCCCATGGTGCGCCTTCAAACTTTGTCTGGCTGCACTTCTGGCGGTCTGTTAAAGCAAAATGCCGAACTTGTTTTGGGCCAAAAAACGAATGGCCAGAACAATTGTTAACGCGTCCGCCTAAGTCGACTAAGAGTTGTCCATTCACAATGCCCCAGTCTTAGTCTGAGTCTCAGACTTGGTCTGCCCCTGAATCTGTGAATCTGAATCCGAGTCCGAGTCTGAGTCTGTTGTGGTCACATTAACGCAGGGGCCTTTGGGCTCTTTTTGGCATCCCTTTCTTGTGGTGCGCTTGTCTGCCCGCAAATGTCTTGTTCCTTAGAATTTGAAACGGAAACATCGAACACTTTGTTTTGTTTCTTGTTTCACATTTTACTTCTTTTTTTTACTACTACTCTTAGTTGTTGTTGTTGTTATTTTAGTTGTTGTTGTTGATCGTTTTGCTCGAGCTTCGCGTTTGTAAGCGCGCGCATGCGTCGCACTCGCATTTGGTCAGTCACGCAACATGTGGCTTAAAACTGTGACTGCAACTGGGATTGGAACTGAGACTGGAATTGGGACTGGGACTGTGTTTGGCGCTTATCCAGAGCACGTAAGCCAGCGACTTTAGTCAAAATTAACAAGGCTCAAAACACAGTTTCGAGTGCATGCAAATTCGTTGTCAAAATAAAAACAGAGCTCGAAACCGAACTCGAACCCAAGTCCAAGCTCGAGCTCAAACCCAAGTCTGCGAGTTGAAGTCCAGTTAAGCGATAAATGAGTTACTGACGTGTCTGTGCATGTGCATGTCCAGTCTCCAATCCAATCCAATCCAAGCCCAACCGATCCGATCCCAGCCATCGCTACAGGGCAGCACAGGCAGGTGCCTCGATCACTGAAGGTTTCAGGTCTCGGTTCTCAGGTCTCAGTTTCTCAGTCTCTCTGCAGGTTGCAGTTGCTGCATTTCAACAGCCTTCAATATCATTTCAAGACATTCTCATATGTAAATTTATGCAACACTGGCATCTGTATATGCAACGCTTGTTGTTTGGGAGGGGGCGTCGTCGCTTGGGGCGAGTAAAAAGATGAAATATGCGTTGGGCTGCAAAAATCTACTAATTGATCTGCGGCTAACATGATTTTTATCTTTTGAGAACTTAATTATTTTCTGTTCGCCGTGTTGCAAAGTGCGTCTGTCGACTTCCAATTGGAATCGATACCTGATACGCTGATCAACTGACAGGAACAGCGTACGCGCCTCGAGGCGATGCAAAGGAATGCGAAGGTTTTTCCCTTCTCTTCCACTCCCCAACACTTTTTTTCTCTAGAAGTTTTGTTTAAACCAGCTTCCAATACAGAATTCAACTAATTGATTTTAAATTTTTAAATTTATTGTTAGTTTTCTTAACTAATCCTAAGCTTATTTGGATTATAAAAGTTTGTAGAGCTGTCATTCTGAATTTGTCTGATTATGTTTTCTATTTTTAATCATATATTGCATGGGACAAATGTATTAAATAAAAACATTTTTTTAATAATTGGTAACCAATCCTGATTTCCTTCTGAATAATCATCTAACCCCTATTAATTTATTTTTGAATTTTTTAAATTTACTACTAAGTTGCCAAAGTATATTTAGTCCCAGTTCACATATGTATGTATATCATAGATATTTCTCGCAGTGTTGCAAAAGAATTGGGCCCCACGTGATCGTTCAGATCGTTCAGCGATCAAAGTGTTTGGCAAAAATGCATTAGCTCTAAAAGGGTCAGACGTGCAAATGGCTAAAGACTCATTTGATTCTTGGCCATGGCTTAGAGTCGATTGCCTTAGACGGTCGAAAGTTTTATGTAGACGCCACTTTGGGCAGTAGCAAAATTTATGTTAATGTAATTGAACTACAAATAGCGTCAGAGCCGCGATTAATATGCAAGCAGGCAAATCAATTTCGCAAATTTGGCAATGACATCAAATTTTTGATAAAACATCAAAATCTAAAAATAATTCAACATCGAGTGAAAAATAATATTCGAATTTAAATGCAATTTCTTAATAGTTTATGATAATACGCAATTCCTGGTGCTGTCCTCGAGCGCCGGCAACTTGTTTCGGCTCTTTCCAGTGCCAGTGCCAGTGCCAGAGAGCGGCACTTCCAGTGAGAGCGGCGAGACAAGAAATTTGGCGGGAAGCCATGCAGCTGTTGCGTGGGAGTGAGATGGCAAGCGTGCCGAAGAGAGCATGGAACGGTAAAACAGGATAAGAGCGTGGCTGTCGCTCTCTTTGCTGCGCTCTCTTTAGACTGCGCGCAGCTGTTGTGCGAGAGAGCGCGCGCTTACTCTCTCGCTCTCATTTGGCTCGCTCTCTGATTCTCAGTATGGGGTTGCAGCTGAAAGATGCCATGTGTTCGCTATGGCTGCTAAATGTATCTTCGAGATACGCTTCTCGATGGTGGATGATGACGAGCATTTAGCATTCGCCACTCAAAGCCTTCGCATGGCAGCCCGTTGCCAGGCCGACGCGACGCTCTTCAATGGCCGAACTGAACTGAACTGAAGTGCCTGCCACTCAAATTGCCGACGGCAAATCATGGCTGCCTTTCTTTGATTTGCTTGCTCTCTCTTCTTCGCGTTTCTATTGTTGTGGACTCTGTGAGTGTGTATCTGTGTGTGTATCTGTGTGTGTGAGTGTGCCGGTTTCTGGGTTGATCAATGTGATTTGATGTGCAGCCATTATTCATAATTCCCTTTTCAAACAATACGCAAATCTGATGAAAGCATCCAGCTGAGCTTTCCCTGCGTCATCAGCTGAAGCACTGAAGAAATCTAAAGATGTCCTTGAGCACACAGATTGCAACTCAGCGATTGTTTTCCACAATTATCTGTTAAGATTTTGTGCAATTGCCGACGGCTGTTGACTTTCAAGTTGCGACAGTTAAATTAAATAAAATAAATTAATAAATTCAATTCAATTAAAATTGAATTAAAATAAATAGTTTTTAATTGAAAGATATAAAATTGATAAATTCTTAACAACTTGAAATATTAAAATTAGAAATCGATATCGACTAATAGATTAAGAATCAAATACTAGTATAGACGTTATAAGTTTTCAATATATTGTTTATCACTGCATTTTATTTATTTTTAATAGTGATTTCTTCTTGTTTCGAGTATACATATTCTTGTATATATGTATGTATGTACATATTTACAATGAAAGTAAAACTTAAAGAATGTTATTAAAATGAGTATCTAATAAGCATATTATAAGTAGTTCCATATTTGGTAACTCACGAATTCATTACACAGCCTATAATATGATGAGACAATAATATAATATCTATCTGGTAATCCAATTCGAATAATACATTTCTTAAACCTCCAATTTCATATTCTACCACATTTAATTTGTAATCTGCTTTTTGCAGTTGTCTTCAGTTTGTTTTTCATGTCTTTCAACTTGATGTGATATCGATTTTTGTATTATAGTCCATAGAATTTTTTGGCTCCCCTATTAAAAAAATGTTTTGCTGTTATTTTCTTTTTTTTGTTATTCCTTATACTTATTCGTCTTCTGTTTGCGTTGGTTTTTCTTCAGCTTTCAATTCTATCTCTCTGTTTTTTTTTTTGTTAGTTGTTGTTGTTTTGTTTTTGGAGGAATTGGCACTTAAGTTACTCAAGTGGAAAAAAGTTTTTGTTTTTCGTTTACTCGATATAACTACATACAAACATATACAAAGAACAACAACACGCACACACAGATACACACATACACTACGCAGATACAAACATCATGCCACATTCTGTACAAGTTTCATTGGGGTTGTGTGAAGGGGGGAAATGGGGAGAAGGGGACTGAGATGAACGGGGCCAGGCCTGTCAGCTGGATTTTTTCATTGGGGGAATTCTTGGATCTCTCTGTGCGTTATTTCTGTTATTCCTCTTCTCTACTCGTTTCCCCCCTCGCATCACTTTTGTCGCTGTTTTGTTTTTCCGATTCAATTGAAGGCTGACAGCCGCAAAAATTTCATTATGAAATTGGATCGTTGTCAATTTACTAAGAAACGCGACGAGACAAAATGAGACGAGCTGAGAAAGTGCTTTAGACTGTATTCTTTAACGTTTATTGGCAGAGAAAGGCAAAAAGGGCTTCTAAAATTGCTGACACCTGTTGTGCATTTTTTCTACAACTTCGTTTTTTGTCGGTGTTTTTACCTGCCTCATTTGCCGCTACAAATCGCTGCTCACCTTGAAACACAGACTCAGTGTTGCAAGTGAGTAAAGTGAAAACACTCGGAGAGATTCCGCCTCAGTGGCCACCCGGCTGAAAGATACTTTTGTATCTAAGAGCAGAGACTCCAATCCACTTGCCGCAGTTCATAAATTAAAGCCTCCGCCACCGCCTCCGTCTCCGACTTGGACTCCGATTCCAACTCCAACTCCTAGTCCGTCTACATTCGCTAGTGATGTGATAATTGCGGCTTGGCTTACTTTGTTCGCCATCTAATTGTTGTAATTTGTGCGTTTGCTGCCGCTGCCACAGCCACAGCCACAGCCACAGTTACTGCTGCTATTATTTTGCCTTGTTTTCGCTTTTCATTTTGCAAGCCAATTTATTCGAGTTTTCGCCTCGAGTTTAGCGAAATTGTTGAACAAATTCTCGCTGGCACGCATTGCTGCATGCAGATACAGATACTTTGAAGCTACAGATACAGATACGGATACCCTTTTAGCCATTGTTGTTTGCTGCTGTTCGTCGCTCGTTGTTGGTGGCAATTGCAATGAATGTTGTTACTTTAGCCTCACTTGCACCTTTACGCTTCGTGGTTTGTGTCTAAGCTTTGACGTGCACTTCCTTTTCATGTTCACGCAACCGTGACACAAATAAAAGCAGGCAAAAAATACAGAAAAACACAAAAAATACTACAACAATCCAACAAACACTTAAGTACATCAACTTTAAAATTGGCTAGCAATATGATCTGCAACGTGTGCCTTAAAGGCCAAGGCTAATAATTAAATTTCTAAATTATACCTGATATTAATATATATTATTTTAAACATTACAAATGTTCAATGAGACTTCCTCTTAATGTTTAATGATATTGGAACTTGACTCTTTTATTAGACAAATTCCCAAAAATTGCTTACAACTGGCTTAAAATTATTATCAGCTCGTTTTTTTAACATGACTTTAACAGTTACAAGTATAACTGTTCTCTTTAAGCACTTACAACAGTTAGTGAATTTAAAACTTTAGTAATGTTTTGCTAGTTACAATCCCAGGCCAAAAAAATACACAACTTTCATTGACATTTCCTGTGCCTACAAAACATTTCGTCTTGCCCTTTTACCTGCTCTTTACAGCTGCCTCCACAGCCCTGTGGCAAGTTAAGGCCAAGATATGTATACATCAAAACAAAATGCTTTGATAGTATACATAAGACAAAAACAAAAAAACAAAAACAAAGCTTAAAACTAAAGACGACATAAAAAAAAAAAACAAGAACAACATAAATATCCAAAAAACAACACATACATATATGTACGAGAAGAAAAAATCGCGCACAATTCTCGTGTGCTAAATTCCCTGGCGAAGGTTCTGAGAAAAAAAGAAAGAGAGAAAAAAGAAAACGAAAAAAAAAAATTATTTCTTACCGAGAACATTTAAAGAACCTCGGAGACCGCAAAAGAACTTTGACATTTTCCTTTTTGTGATCAACGTCTCCGCATTCGCATTCGCAGCCCCCTCTTCACTCCCCGCCCCTGACACGCCCCCTTGGCTGTCATTGTGCTGAACGTTTTCATGTTTTTGAGCAACGAAGTTTTTGGGATTATTTTTGTGCGACTTTTCGGTCATGTGAAGCAAAAGCTAAGGCTAAAACTGAAACTGAAGCTAAAACTGAAGCTGAAGCTGAAACCCAAACGAAGTTGAGGCAAAAGCCAAAGTTGAGGTTGACTTTTTGACTCTTTCGTAGAATAACATGGACTTTTGCTTCATCTTTTATTCTCGTTGTTTCTCTGATTGTTGTTGTTGTTGCTAGGGCTGTCACCTCCGGGCTTGCATGTCACACAGCTAAAGACCTCGAGCTGGCCATTGTTTTTTGCCTGTAGCTCCCTCTAACAGCTGCCATAATCGCGTTAACAACGCTGACCTTCTCAGTATGTATATACATACGAGTGTGTGTGTGTGTGTGTGTGTGTGTGTGTGCCGCGCCTACATCACTTGCAGGACATTGAAGCCCTTGACGTTGGCTCCTTATGCCTGCATTTGCGTTTGATTGTGTCCCCAGCGAGGCGCTCGACGATAAATCAAAGTCGCCAAACTACAGCAAAGTGTCGGATGTCGGAGTTTTGCAAATTACTTGGAAGTGTGCCCCATGGCCATCGTCATTGCCTCCCCCTTGCTCCCTTACCCCCAACAGCCCCTGGGAGTCTTCACACACACATCCATACACACACACACACACACATCAGCTGACATGCAAGTACGCTAAGCTAAAGTGGATCAACATATGTGGGTGTTCTTTTCCCAATAGCGATGGGTGCGTTACTATACGATAGTCTACTCTTAACTCACGATGGAAATTTCTATAATCCTATATTTAATGATTTTTTGAGGGTTTTTTAAGCCCAAATGGTATCTCAAACAGATTTTGAAAACGCAAATTAAATTTTTAAGTAAATTTGAAAATATATATAAATATATAGCGAATTACAGAAAATCATTGAAAAGTTGGAAACAATTATATTAAGTATAATCAAGTTTTTCCATTAAAAAGAATTAAGTATAGTTGTTTAAATACTCTATTCTATTATTAAACTTATGTTATTTAAATATAATATCCTTTAAAAAAATAAAAGTACTTCAAATAAGTCTTTTGAAGTTTCTTAAAAATATAATAACATTTCCATTATACATACATAAAATTATTAATAATTAAGCTCCAACAAGTAAATCATTGTTGTATTATTATAATTACATATCTTGGTTGAGGATTTGTAAATATTTTCCGAGTTCAATGGTATTTATTGCTTATAACTGATAAACGGAGGCGATACACTGAATAAATATGTAAATACATATATATGTTTCTTATATATTACATTATAATATTGAGTATTGCGTAGTAAATGGTAATTATTAATTATTGCTTGGAAATTCCGCTACACGTTATCCATGAAAGATTTAGCATTGCCTTACTTGAAGTTCAAACAGTGAGTTGAAGCACTTATTAAACTTTGATATTGATATCGTAGTTACGGAGTGGAAAGAGGAGTAGGGGGAGGGGCAGTGGGCAGTGGGCAAGGGTCGCCATCCGTTAAATTAAGCCAATCAGTCGCTCGGCTGGCGATTATTGGGCAAATACTACAAGAGCTAACAATAAATAAATAAATCAAATAAATCAACAACAATAAACAAAAAGAAATGTACAAGAAGAAAAACAAAAACAAAAGGCCAAAACTGGTGACGTAGCCAAGTGATTTGGATAAGTTAAAAGCCAAAGCGTGGGATGCTTGGGATGATGGCGATTGGGAGTGAGATTTGGATCGAGTTTGGTTTTTGGGACTGGGGGAACAATTTCCCGGCGAATGTTTGACATTTCTCCGACGGCCATAAATCAGTCAGGGAGCGTGACATGATTTCTGTGCGCCTTTGTGCTCATAATTAGAAAATTAGTTGGAAACTGAGTGCGGCTCTCAAAATCGCCAAGTGAAGTTGTTTTTGAGAGTAGATACGGAGGGGGGCAGAGATGGGGCAGCTTGAAGTGGGTTAAAGTTGATCCAAGTATGAGTTTGAGGCAGTGCTAAGTGCTAAGTATCTTGGAGCAGGCAGCTGACAAAGGGAGCTGCAGTTGGAGACGAAGTTGGAGCTGAAGCTGGAGCTGAGTCTGACTGACACGGCTGGTGTCGGTGGTGGCAGCCACTTTGACAGACTATTATGCGGGAAAAGGTTTCTTTCACTTTCATGGGGATGCCGCCGACTGGGAATGAGATTGAGCATGAGGATGAGGATGAGGGACGCTGCCAACTGCAAAGATGTTCGGCGCTCGCTGCGGAACTGTCATTTCCGTTTTACTTGTAAAATGAACATGGAAGTATTCGAGGCAGCCGACAAAGTGGCGTACAAGCGGACAGACCAGACCAGACCCATCCAGAAAACCAGAGCAGGAGCTGGAGCAGGAGCAGCTGACGCTGACTTGTTATATACTAAACTGAGATGGAGACGGAGACGGGGAATGAGAAAGAGACTGAGACGGAGACGTAGACGGAGACAGGCAAACGGAAGGATGAACCAAACAGACCGACAGACAGACAAAGAGACACGAAGGGGCGGGCGAACTGAGAGCTGAACTGAACTGAGAGCAGAAGTGAGGGACAAGCCCTGATGCTCGAAACTGGAACTGAAAACGTGGGACGGACTGACGGACGGACAACATTGCGTTTAACGTTTTTCGCAAAAGTTTCAGTTTCGTGTGTTTTCGCTGCGCGTCTAAAGGAAATTGCCAGCAACAAGAGCAACAGCAGCAGCAGCGTTGACTCGCCTAGCTTTGAAGGACTCAAGGACAAGGAGGACAGGGGAAGGGAGCAGGGGGAAGGGGGCAGAACGCAGCCAGCCAAGCATTGAACGCTGGCCCGAACTGAAGGTAACAACGCAAGAAAATGCCAGGCAACAAGACAGGCAGAACTGACGTAAAAAGATTTCTGTACGGTATCCCCGTTGGCAACCCTGGTAGCCCTGGCTGCTGCCTTTTCGCCCTCACTGTATGTGCAGGGGGTAATCATCATGAAGTGTTTGCGCATTTGCCAAATAATAAATGTATCTTTAAATGTTGCTCTGTATTCGATGGGTTGTTTATTTATTCGTGCAAGTGAAATGAAAATCAAATGGAAGACAATAAGAAAACGATTGAAAATAAATGATATTAACTCAAATGAAATGCTGCGAACATTGTACGCTAAACGTGTTTCTATGCCACATTATTTATCATCTAAGCGTGTTCCAAACCAAACAGAGAAAAGAGTTTAGAGTGGTAAAACGTACATCAATTGAAATTAATTTTAAAAAGAAATCAATATAAAAATAAGGTATAATAGATAGAAATCTGTTATTCGAATAAAAAATTGTGATCTTTATGGTGTAAGTTACACCAAATGAATATTATTTTATAGCTTAGTCAATTTATAGGAAAAATCATTGTAAATCAGTAAAGTTTTATTAGGGCAACATCTGGAGTTAATTCCCTGAAATGTACGATATTGAAACGTAGTCAAGAAATGAATTGCTTACGTCTGATATATGGGTTGATAGATTCGAATTCCAGTGAGTGAAATAATATTTTAAAAATAGGCACCCGCATATTTTGAAGTGGATTTTGCGTATCAACGGAGAAAACCACAATTAAATACATTTAATTCAATTCCATGAATTACTTTGGCTGCTTATCGCGCTTATTCTTATTATCTTTTATTTAAAAATATTTTAAAAGTCCCTTTTGCTTGCAGAATTTAAAATTAAATTAAAATTGAAGTCTAAACATAGCAATTTAATATAATGTGTCGTGTTTAAGGCAAGATTGCATCCTGGTCTAAAAATTCCTTGGTCTGCATTTGACACATATCCGAAAAGCTGAAGTTTTTCACTTGCAACAGCAGAATTTTGGCTTTTGTATAGAAAATAAAGCTGGAAAAACTATTAAAATTTGTAAATTTTAATGAAAAATCTTTGTAGAATGTAGAATGCAAAGGCAGAAGCCACTCCGAATTGCTGGCAGACACAACTGTCCCTCCCTCAGTTCCCTGTTCCCTCCTCTGTAGGCCTCCCTCAGCTTGTAGTCAGGCACCGGTGACATGAATGCTGACAACGTGTCTTAGTTTGCACAAAACGAGCTACACACACACACACACACACACACACACTGTAGTTGTGGCAATGCAGGACATGGATGCTGCCACACAGTGGGCGCCAATTGTTGACTCCCATGTTGTGTGTATGTGTGTGTGTCGACACTTTTGCCAGGCTTGTCATGTAACAGGAATTTTAATTTAATTACGCTTTCAAGGCAGCCTCGAGGCGCCTCTGAAGTAAATTGAGGCGCCTCGAGACTCGAGAGTTTTGACTGAGCTAAAATAAATATGCACGTTTATAGATTAGCCGGGTACACAGGCCAAACAAAGCTGATAAGAAATCAATAAAATCAGCCAGGCATAAATCATTTGCCCATTTGCGCCTTGTCTGCTTGCCGATGCTTATCATTATCCAAATCAGCACCTACTCCCCCCTTTTGCCAGACCCCCTTCCCACCCCATTGTAACTGCTCTCCACATAAATTTAATATTCATAATTTGACTTGAGAGAATTTCGCTTCAAAGCAAACGGCGACGACATAAAAATCAATAATCGAAATACCTCCGCAGGCTCTAAAAACTTTTTACAGGTAATTTTCCGGCGCTTTTATTTGCCATTGTCATATCAATAGACTTGGCTGGCAAAGAGTCTGTCTCTCTCTTTCTCTCTTTCTGTCTCTGTCTCTGTCTGCTCCTGCTTCGATATGAGCTCTTTCTCTTTCTCGGGCACAAGGCCGCCCAAGTGAGTTCGTGCCAAAAAATAATTTCCTACTCGTCGCAGACGCGAGGCGACTTTGCTGCACTTATTGTTGTTATCAACGCCTGAAATATGGCATTTTAATTTTATTAGCTGCCTCGTTGCCAGTACACTAACACACTCACACACACACACACACACGCACAAAAACAACCAGACACTCGCAGTGAACGCAATGCGATGTGTTGATGGCAATGGCGTTGACAATGCTGGGCAACTTCGCACAGTGGTATGAAGTAGGCACAAAGTATGCCATAATTTGTTTAAATATATATTATATTTATAAAGAGAATAGTCGTAGAAGTATAGATGAAATTTCTTTGTATTATCTCTAAGTATTATGATCTTTGAAAATATTTAGGATAAACATATTGCTTGAGGTTTCAACATGACCATTAAGGTATATTAAAAAAAGTACTTAAAACCAATATCAATATTTTAAATCCCAATGTTTAAAGTTGTCTATGAAGAAATCAAATTTTTTACCAAATCAAACGCTCGTTATATTAAGTGGATCATTTTTAAATCCCTTTAAATGTTTTATAGATTTAAATTACTTACTCAAATAATTTGAAAAATTAGATAGTTGCTTATAATAATGCTTAATGCTCGTAATAAAAACCATACGAATATAATTTTAATTAAATATTTAAAAATACACAATAGTGTAAAAAAATAGTTGATGAAGATTAAAAAAACTAAAATTCAAATTCCCAAAAAAAATTCTTTATATTTTACTACAGCTTCTTTTGAAATATATTGAATGATATTTTCAGCTCTTCTTTAATAAGAATTATTATTTTAAAATACAAAATAATTAAATATTATTTAGTGTTGTCATTGGGTTGTTCTGGCAACAGCCTGTGGCTGTTGCTGTTTCTGTTGCCGTAGCCAGCTGAAATGAGATGAGAGGAGATGAGAGTTGCCTGAGAGTGGCAACTGCGCATGCTGCGTTCTGGGCCACATCGCTCCGAGGAGGAGTTAAGAGAACTTATGCTTTGTGGGCGCCTATCGAAGAGGCATCAAGTGGCAGTTTAGCGTCTAGAATTAAGTCGTTGCTTATTGCCACATAATGTTGCGTTATTATGTTGCCAGGCCATCTCTCAGCTGGCCATGAAAATACTCTTAAGCTGGCCAATAATTTATGCCTTGTGTTGTGTTGTGTTTGGTTTGTGCTCTTGCTGCTTTTCGCCAGTTCACGCTTTGCTTTTTGTTGTCATTTGCCTTTTGTTAAGTATTTCGGCTGAGCGTTATTCGCTCCTCGCGGAGCGTTTTTCAACTGGCCTAAAAAGGCAGCATACATATTATATTTTGTGGCTCCTCTGGCGGCTCCCGACGCGGTGGCAGCTAGTTGGCAAATTGGCGGCACAGCGTGCGGGGCACTCGCTTGAAATTCTCGTCTCGTTATTTGTATTTTCGTAATAAACAAGAGAAAATCTAAATATTCCAGAGCTTTAGTGTCATGGAAATTGATTTTGGTCGCAATTTGCCGGCGGCAAAATGAGTTAACAGTGTTTCCGAGTGATTTGTTGTTGCGTGTGGGTCACTGACCACTGATCACTGATCACTGATCACGGAATGATCACAGTCACTGTCACTGTCACATCGAAGCGAACATGTGCCCCATAAAGCAAATGAAATTGTTGTGCACTATCATCTTGGAAAAACGAAAACTGCGCCTCAGAACCAGAACCAAGCGGAAAAAGTTTCACACATAACGAGTGGCCATCAAAGAGGATTTCTTCTAATTGTATCCTAAGTTTCCCAAGTGTACTCGGTTTCAGCTCTGGCATTTTGAAAGCTCACTTAACTTTCACATCTGCAGGTAATACTCTCTATAAGTATATATTCTTAGTTTTTTTGATGTCTGACAAAAGATACTTTAGGCTGTTCACGTTTCAGCTTCAGTTTGTTGCGACTTCATTAAAGTTGGCAAAGTTTGAACTTTGCACTTGCTTGTACTGGTTGCAACAGCTGGCAACAATATTTGGACTACTTCACAACTTTTGCTACTTGGCCGCACTCTGTGAACCCAATGACAAACTGTCGAAATGTTTTGTTGACTCTTTAACGAAATATAAATGTACTTTTGCAGTTGTTGCACAACTTTAATGATGTGCACGAAGAAATCAAGTACATAAAAAGGGAATTGGCCAAAGTATTTGGGGTTCAAGGAATATTTTACTATTTTTAGGAATTGGGGAATACTTAAGAGAGAATAAATTTGAAAACATTATAATTTAAATGAGTTTTATTGCATTATAATTTAAGTATTTTTAACTGTATTCATTTCACTGTATTCATTCATTTTCTTTATTTATTTATTTATTTAAGAATTCCATAAGTATTCCGTCTTTGAGTCCTGATCCCATTTGAATCGTGGCTCGTGGTGCAGTTTCCAATGTTCAGATTTCGTTTGGCATCTGGAATCTGTAACATTTGTCGCATTTCTTCAACATTTTTACCTGCCAAATGTTCATACCATGGCCCGTCCTCCCCGTGCTCCTGTAATGTTATAAATTCTCACCCGGCGCCCCGCATGCCACAAAATTTAATGCAATCCATTGCCGCAACAACAGCAACAACAGCCACAATAAAATGTGTAACGCATGAGATGAAAAGCAGCGCTGAAAAATAAAAATAAGAATGAAAATGAAAATAACAAAAAAGGAAACAAACAGCAAACGCAAAAATTTAAAACATGGCGCGAACATAATGTCCTGTGTCCTTGTCGTTTCCCGTTTTCCTCAGTCTGCTCTCAGCTTTTTTCTCTTCTCTTCTCTTCTGTTCTTTTTTTTTTGCATTGCTTTGCGAATTTCCCTTCTGCTGTTGTTGTGAAAATCGAACATTGATTTATGGCGTGTGTGCGGCAGGGCAAAAAGTGTAAGAGGTGGCAAGGAGAGAGAGAGGGACAGGCTGAGACAGAGGACGAGCGAGAGGAAGTGAAAAGGCAAAGGTACTGCCGAGAAGCGAGCCTGATGACGACGATGATGCTGATGAGCTGGAATTGTTTTTGATATGTCGCACACACACATATGCAGGTCGACAGCCCTTCCTTTTATACACACACACACACACTCACAGTTGCGATTATTATTTGTGACACACACACATTGAAAAGTTGCAGCCTTCGTTGTCCCTCATTTTGCATTCATCGGCAATGCATTTACTACGAGAACAACAGCAACAACAACAACCAGGGGCAATAACAATAAAAATACAAAAAATTGTAAATGCAATTCGTAGGGCATAAATTTAAAAAAACGCGTGTCACATGTCGATTTTCGATTGTTCGCAAATTAATATATAAAATACGCGCCACGAACTCCGAACTGCGAATGTTGCGGCTGCTTTTTGCGGTTTTTTGCATTGTTGCACGCTTATTGTTGTTCTTGCTGTTGTTGTTGTTGGGATTTTAGTTTGAGTGCGGCATAAAATGCATCGATTTGTACCTGGCTTACTCAGACCAGGCTCAAAAAAGAGTTTGAAGATCCCCATTTAGTTAAAATGATTACGAAACTTTCGTGATTTATGTGCGAATAGTGGAGGAAACTCTGTATTTTATAGAAAGAAAGGATTTCAAATATCTATAAAGTTCTAAACAGTTTTTTTTTAATTATCTTAAGATAATATTAAAAATTTTTTTTTATTTTAAAAAGAAAGCTTTTTAGAAATAATACTAGAGTTTCTGTCTTTAATGTCATATTGATTTCAGATTCTTTGGATATCTAAAAAATTTTAAAAAATTTTGAGTTCCTTAATTAAATTAATCTTATGATAAAAAAAATAATTTATAGACTTCCATAACATAATATACTTAATTTCAAAATTATATTTCATCCGGGAATCCAATAATTCCATAGCAATAAATAGGAATTACTGTGCAGATCAATTCTCTAGCCCCATTAAAGGGGCTTACATATACTCAGGCTAAACTTTTCCATCTTTAGCCGATATTTATTGCTAATGACAACCGTTTACAGCTGCCAGGCCTAGGAAAACAGTTCAATTAGAAGACTCGGTCTAAGCTTGAAGTTGGAAGTGGAGTTGGAGTTGGAGTTGAGCCTCTGGCGGTGTCTTCGCAATGCATTTGGCAAATGAATTCATTTATTTCTTATTGCGATGAATCAGCTGCGACTGCCAATTGGGTTTTTCTTATTTTTTCCGATTCTTGATTCTTTTTTATTTTAATGGGGGCGGGTCGGAGCTGAGGGGGCGTGATACGGCTGCTAAGCTGAATGTGAAACGCAGAAACCGCCACAAAATCGACAAACGATGCTGCGCCCTCGAACCGAGCTGTGGATTAAGTTGTGAATCGTGATTTGGCGACTGCAAGTGGATGAGCCCCAAGACTAAGACACTGACTCTGACTCTGGATCTGCAGCTTGGTTCGGTTCGATGTGGTTCGGTTCTGCCCTGCCCGCGGTGATTAATCCATGAACTCTGGGCTCCAGCAGATTCTCCAAGACAGATACTCCAAGAGCTTGCAACAGATGCAGACGCGCCTTCCACCTGGTCGCAGTTTCGGAGTTGAAGTTGCAGACACCAAGAGACCTCATGGCCGTCGATTAAAGAGGGGAAGAGGGGAGCGGGAAACAGGCGATATTTAACCCATGATTACAATGTTTGTAAATTTTGGTGTGTCTTTCCCTTTCAGGCAGCGTCTTCGTCTCCAGTCTCCAGTCTCCAGTCTGCTGTCTTCCTGCCATTTTGTTTCCACCTTGCGGCCAATTTGTTCGAGAAACTGTTCAGACTCTGCGACTCGACAGCGCGCAAAATGAAGCTAAATTGGCCCTGGCCACTGGCAGCTGTTGCAGTTGCACATAAACAGATGGAGTGAAGGGGGCAGGGACAGGGACAGAGGGTGGGGCAGTGGGGACTGTGCCATATGCGGATGTTTGGGGGCATCATTTTGGGTCCTCACGCCTGGTAGTTGAGCAATTTATTATTGCCGCAAATTGATTTTTATCTACGCTTAATCGATTGTTGTGCACGTATGTGCCTAGGCCATCCCCCCTTATCCCTTACCCCCTTCCCCCTCCCCACGCCCCTGGGATGATCAACAGTTCCTGAAGGGGCAGTGGCAGAGAGCGCAGAGTCGAGGTGGATTAAGGAAATTATTTATGTTAGTTCACACGTTGTTCTACACGTAATTTATTAACAGCGTTTTCTAGCGCAAACGATGTGACCTTGGGGCCAAATGGGCATCGATTATGCCGCCGTGTTAGAAATTGTCGGCATCGGACTGTCCGCGTGTCTGTCGGGTGTGAAGGTGATTTACAATGCTGGCCAACTACCAAACTAGCACTCGCACCAGGTGCAGCACTTTCATGCATGATCCCCGCATTTTTCAGCTCAACTTCGATATTTATGACAGAGAAATGAGCGCCAATTGCCGCAATTACCGGCGCGTGTTTAGCCAGCGGTGATTTTAGGATCTGCGAGTTCTGATTTCAGCTAAATTTTGCTGGCCTAGAGCTTTATAAATTGGCTGAGGCAAAAGATCTATGGCATTCCTTTGCGACACTTGTAAATTCAAGTTAACCATTAAGGAATTATTAATTTTAAAACTATTAAAATATGAAAACAAATATTTTATAAAATATTATTTATAAATAAATATAAGGAAAACAGCATAGAAATAAATTTTTTTCTCCCTTTAAGCAGTGAAAATTAAATAAAAATTTATTTAATATTATTTGTTCTATTAACTTAATATCAAATCCCATAAAAAAACCTCTTTACGAGGTAAAAGTCTAGTGACGAAAACATTTTCATGCCCCAAAATTTCTGATATCCAATTTTGTGACGAATAATATTAAATTTTTTTTTATATGTTAAATTATTTTATACTAGGGGGCTCCGCCCCCTGCTCGCTTCGCTCGCCAACCCCCGCTCGTTTTATTATATATGCCAAAAAAAAAATTAATATACATACAAAGTAAAAAAAAATTGGCACTCCGCACTTTGCGCAAAAAGCTTCAGCATCTTTGCACCTAAAAAATAACTTTTTGCGCAGTGCCGAATGCCAATTTTTTTTTACTTTGTATGTATATAAATTTTTTTGTTGGCATATATAATAAACGAGCGGGGGTTGATCGCATCTGTAGCTTTTATCGTTTGACTGCTATAAGGGTTTTAATTTTAGCGGTTTTTAGCGATTTCCCGCTAAACTAGCTTTTTTTCGAAAAAGTCGTTGAACAAACGTTTATAGATTTTAGAGCAGGAACAAGTCCTCATTCAAGCTTTTAAGCTAAATCAACGATTTGATCCAAACAAACAGACAAACAAACAAACAGACACACAAACAAACAAACAGACTGACTTTTCATCTCGTTTTGAAAGGGGCACCAAAAATTTCAAAATTAATTATCTTCTGAACCAGTGATCGGATTTTGATGATCAAGGTGTCATTCGACGCGTATTTTTGATTAGAATAGTTAAAAATTAAAAAAAAAAATAAAAAAGGCTCCAACGGCCCCATTAGCTCCAATCATTTAAAATTTTGCCCCTCCCACTTACACCTGTTTATCTCACGAACCAGGTGAGTTTTTAAAAGTCTTAGTATGCACATTTGTAAGTTTAATTGATACCTTTCGATCGGTATATAACTCGACCTGATCGGACAGACATAGCAAATTTTCCATTCTTCCTGTGTATATATGCTAGTCGCCTTCGCACCCTTCGTGCTGCTTTCGTCACTAGCGCGGACTGCCGTCCGCAGTGATAATTTCTGTAGATTCCTCTTGCTCTCAATGTTGTACTTTAAAGCTAAAACCTGAAAATATTGGCGCATTGAAACAAAAATCGACGTTCAACATGAGGGACGAAAATATAAGAGCGAAAAAAGTCGACATGCACTTTTATCAGAGGGTAATAATTCATTACACACATTTTTGCCGCCTCTCTCTCCACTCCCTTTCTCCCGTTTAACCTCCCTTTCCCCCTCTCTCTCTCTTTTGATCTATGCTTGTATTTTACGCCTTAAACCATCAGCAGCGATGTCGGACAGCGGACAGAGGGCAGCATCGGATGTGCTCCATTTACCGCATTCGACATGACCCTGCCCCGTATCCCGTATTCCGAATCCCAAACTTGCTCTCCCGATTCCGTCGCTCTTCCTGTTTCCCTTATCCTTGTCTCTGTCCTCCATGTGCACTTAACTCGCTTGTTGTAATAGAGAAACGGGAACGGGAATGGTCAGTTGATTGTTTCTTGTAGCTTGCGTGTTAGCAATGAGCAAGGGAAAGGTGGAGAAGAGGGACAGGGGGAAGAACCCGGTAGAGGGAGATGTGTTCATCAGCGTTAACATGAGACTGGCAGCTTTTAACGGTAACAGAACTAACTGTTTGTGATAAGGCCAACAGTTTTGTTGGACCATAGCACGCACCTAGAAAAAAGCATAAGGTGTGAGTGGAGAGAGGAGGGAAGGGAAAGAGAAAGGGGAGGGGACTGAGATAAGCCAGTGGCTGTTGGCCAGGTTGGCCTGGGCTCAATTAACTAATTGTACACAATGGACTGCAATCAAGTTTTGCCCGGCACAGCCCAAAGGACTTGTGAATAAAATTCATTAATTGCGTAACCAGTTAACACAGAAAGGCGCTGCCTGCAGCCCTCGAAAAGGGGTTGGGCCAACATCATCGTGTCGCTTGATGGATAAGATTTCAGGCAACTGGCAACTGCCAACAGAAATGGGCAGAAAAAGGAGCAGCCAGAGGACCAGGCACCAGGCAACAGGAACTAGGCAGCAGGACCAAGTGCTGCCAGAAAGGCAGGGCCATAAATCAATGTAACTGTCAACGTCATCGGCATCAGCAGAGCGTCAATATTAGCAGCAGCAACAACAACAACACTAACAAGAACAACAGCAATGGAAACGACAACGATAACAACGAGGACGCCGAACAACAACCCCCGAAGTATGCAGCAGTAATCAGAGCTCTCGCCTGGCCACGCCCATTAACTCATGCGCCCATCGGCCATGACTCCATGTATGTTACACTGTACAACAGAAACGAGAAAGGATGTTTAGTTTGGGTTTCATTTTGCATAGGCAACACTTTTTTGCCAGCGATGACGTCAGCAAGCATCCAGAATAAGTAAATTGTTTCAAACTGTCAACTAATACACACTCACACACACACATACGAGTATTTATAAATGCATATGTGTAAGTGATTTCCTCGTTTTACACTCACAGTCAGACAGACAGGATATTACAAGCTGGCTGCGAGGGAAATTAGATCTTCCAACTGCGTCTTAAACATGCGACAACATCTTCAGATCCAGACTCAATCTCAGAGCGACGCACAGATACTCACACACACACAGATACATTTACTTGCTGCTGGTTAAGTGGGAAAAGTCAGCAGTCCAATTCCCCAAAGGCGTTTGGCGCCAGCAAATACATGTTATACTTAATTGGAATGATTTCGTCTGTGAAATATGATTTTAGTTTTCATCTTTACAAACAGAGAGAGACAGAGAGAGATTGACAAAGAAAGAGACAGCTAGTTGTAAGTTGAAATACTTGGGAATGCGAGTGGGAAGATAAATTTAAATTTGATTTAATGCGGGTGATTCGTGGGTTCATTATAGTTTCATAAGGATTGTATATGTAAATCGAATTATTCAAGTGTTAATGAATATATTTTCATCAAGTTGTGTACTCCATATTCACATGATTGTAAGATTGAAAGATTATTAAAGATATTTATCAACTGTAATATTTCAACTGGCTTATTATTTCATTCCATTTACTTCCTCCTGCGAACTTCTCTCTGTTTCCATGCTCAATCTCTTCTCTCTTCTCCATAATCACTTTAATAAATAGATTAAACTAAATATTTGCACTTATAATAGATATATCTTATTGAAATGTTAATTTAAATTTGTTAAACGAGCGCCTCGCAAATTGAACTAATTCTCGAATGTCTCTGCTTCTTCTCTCATTGCAGGTAAACACGCAAATAAAATCACACACACCTGTATTTCAGGTATCCATGCGTCTTGGCCAAGTTAGAGCTACTTGGCTCTGGATGCATTTCAAATGCCTTAAATGCGCATGCAGCATTCCTGCAGTCGTCCTGTATCTGATTTCTGTCAACATTAAAATT
This sequence comes from Drosophila subquinaria, assembly GCA_037043405.1. Classification (NCBI taxonomy): domain Eukaryota; kingdom Metazoa; phylum Arthropoda; class Insecta; order Diptera; family Drosophilidae; genus Drosophila; species Drosophila subquinaria. Next base: position 111,105 of record JBAMBL010001541.1, read on the forward strand.
GCAGACTTGACAATGCACAGGGTACAAAAAGTAACTAAGTAACCCACAGATACTCACATCGACTGACAGCAACTGAAAATGGGGGCAGGTGGGAAGGGGCAAAGTGGGAAGTGGGAAGAGGGTCAGAACTGAGACTGATGCTGTTGCTGTTGCTTTGTTAGTGCATGTATCTCAAAGTGTATTCCTAGCGATAACACAAAAGGCTAAAACGCCTCAAACTGGCCAAGAGAAGAGGCATGCAACGGATGCAACAGCCATTGCCATTGCCATTGCCATTGCCAGACTCAGAGTCAGAGCCAGTGAGTGGCAACAGAGATTATAAATTGAAATTGAGTTCATAAAACACGAATCAGCAAAACGTTTAACATCTTTATTTCTGCGAAAATGGCACAGACGGCAAGGCAACTTCAACCTCAACCTGGCAACCGCAAGAGTCAGCATCGGTCGTGGCAACATTGACTCCAACTCCAACTCCGACTCCGAATTCGACTCCAACTCCGACTCCGACTGCATCTGTGGCAGCAGTTGAAGCCCAAGGTGCGAGTTCGAATGCAATCAAACAAGCGTAAGTCAATTGCACAACTACGAGTATGCTGGATGCTGAATGCTGTATGCCTCATGCTGCATGCCTCATGCCTCATGACTTATACTGCAGGCTGCTTGCCAACCAACCAACCAACCAGCCAACCAAGCAACCAACTAGCCCAGCAAATAGACAGACAGATGTACGATGCGAGTTGCAAGCTGCCAAACAGGCGATGCGTCGCAATGTCGACCGACGCGATGACTCCCAGCACAGTGGGAAAAACATACAAAATTTCCCACTTTAGCAACACTTGTGCGAGAGGCAGAAAATGATACTCATTTATCCCAGAACAATTCCAATTCAACATAGATAAACGCAACTTATGGTAATTTTCAATACTATAACAGTGCCAAAATTTTCTATTTCAAACAACTGTTCTAATTTTCGAAAGATTGTTTTCATCCATTCCAAAGCAACTCATATTTTGTATAAAATTTAGATTTGTATATAATATTTTATTTATAACGAAAACAAAAAAAATATTAGAATAGAGAGAGTAAGTCCTTATTGTTGAGCCGAAATTCAGTGTTTCAACCCACTATGCTAAGAGTAATCAGATTTATTTTTTTTTATCCCAAAACGATTCAAATATTTAATCATATGTAAAAATAATATTTTATTTATTATCATCAAATTATAAAATGATAAAATCACAATTAATAGGAATTTCAAGTTCTAATCGATCATCCAAAAATTTACTGATTCAACCCACTGTGCCATGCTGTGATGCTGTGAGCACAGAATGTGGAATGTGCACGCGTTGAATTTCTTGTAGACGTGCGATAAAAATTTGCGACATTGCAACAGTTTGGTGAGGCGGGAGTTGTGAGGTGTGAGGTATGAGGTACGAGTTGGAGGTGCCACTAGCTCCGTGTCGGCATGGAGCGTTGCCAGCTGGCGTCGCGTACTCGTAGATCGGGGCACTCAATGCCAAAGCTCTTAGCATAAGCCGCGGCGCACAAAGCCAGATGACATGCCGATACTGTTAATCTGCGTGAATAAAAATGTAAATGAATTGAAGATTGCGTCGCCATCGAAGTCAGTGTCAGGGGCATCATGAAGTTGCTGCATTATGAGCTATGGCCAAGCAGAGGCCACTTAGGTGCCTACAAAACTGCCTCGACAAGTGACAAGCCAGATTAGAGCCTGAATATCAACCAGGCAACAGTGGACAACGTTTAATAAGCTCTGACGTGCAGGTGAGCTCCAGGCTCAGACTCAGACTCAAACTCAGACCCCGACTCAGGCACAGGATGATGATGCTCAGTCGGAGCCGAATCCAGCGAGCCTAACACGAATATTGATTGAGCCTGCAGACCAATGGCAACTTTGTCTGTCTGTGTGTGTGTGTGTCAGTCAGTGGTAATAAAGTGTGGACAAGTTTAGCACCAAATGATGGCCCGATCGAGTGCCCAGCTAAAGTCAACGTCGAACTCCACGTACTGAAAATACACTCGAATAACATAAGCAGCCTGAGAAAGCTAACGACCAAGTTTTTGTTGCGCTGTGTTGTGTTGTGTGTTTTGTTTTGTTGTGTATTTTGTTGTGCTGTGGATGGTCGCAAACATGTTTCGAGTTCAAGTCCGCCACACGAAAGCCGAAAACACAATCAGCAAAATGCCAGCTGCGAGGTCAGTGGCGTAGTTGGAAGGGGATTGAAACTAGTTGAGGCAAAACTAACGATTGTAGAATATTATAGAATTTAAATATTTGAGGAATACTATGATATTTATTGTCAAGAAAAGATTCTGGAAATGTAGAGTAAAAATATACAATAAATATAGTAGAGTAATATAACAAATGTTATTGAAAAGTAAGTTGTATATAATCTGTTTAAAATTAGTTTGACCCTCTGCAAAATATTTAATATATTTTAAAATTCTCCTTAAGAAGTGACCCCCTTTTTGCACGTCACTGGGCAATAGCTTCCCTCTGAACTTCGCTCCTAGTGATTGCTTTCTCATAAAGTGTTTGTCGATAAACCATAGCAAATGTGAGGGATGAATGCGAACTGAGACCGAGACCGAGACTGAGACTGAGGATGAAGTTAAAGTTGAGGTTGAGGTTGAGTAAATGGCGAACGTGTGCGATTGACCAAAGCGCATATAATAAAAATTAAATCGCACAAAATAAAAATGTTCAAGTGGCGAGTCGGAGGCACGAAACCGACAGTCGACAGCCAACCAGGAAAATGAAGACGAAGATGAAGTTGAAGTTGAGTAGAGAGAAAAGAGGAGAAGAGGAGAACCGAACGTGAAAAAATAAAATCGAGTCACGAACATTGAAATATGTGTCCACAGCTGATGAGGAGGACGTGGACATGGACATCGACACCGACACCGGCTGATAAATGCGTGGAAAATGCAACAGCTGCCAGAGCTGGATAACAGCAGGCGCTGTTTGTGCCACAGACTGTGGCACAACTCACTGAAAGGAGAGCGGAGAAAGGCCGCGATGTGCTGTGTTGGTAAACAAATCGTTTGAAAGGATTTTCACACACAATCTATCTTCGTTCCATTGGCCTCGTCTGTCCGACTGCCTTCGACTGCGTCTTGTCTCTGCGAAGCTGCCAAACGGCGGCTCAAGAAATTTGTCAGTGCGCTGCGGGAATGGCAATGGAAATGGAAATTGGTAACAGAAACGGGAACGGGAAGAGAAACCTGTTTGCATGCCAAAAACAAATATAAAGAGAATAAAAGACAGAGTCGAATCCTTTGCGTCACACGCAGCTCAAGCGAAAGTGTCAAGCAACAGGAACTGCAACAGGACAATGGAGTGTGCGGATTAGTCCTTCTGCACCGGCTGCTGTGGAAAGAGAAAGTTGCATTGTTACATTGCATTACAGTGGGCGCATTTGTTATTATACGCACACATTTCAATAGCCAAAACATTGGACCTCCCGAGTCCCTTACAGAGGTCAACAAAAAACTTATGTAACTGTCGAACAATCGGGATTAGTTACAGCCTGACTTGAACAACGAGTGCAAGGACACACACACAGCCCATACTTGGCCCATTTGCATTTGCATTTTGCCTGGCCTCGACCAGGATCTGGCTGAGAAACAGTGCATAACATTATGCAATGGCCGTGTCCTTGTGCCACGAACGACGTCAAGGTCGTCGGCAGAAAGTGCAAGCGATATTTCAGAACCTTCAATTGCCATCGAATTGTCCTCCATGCGGTTGACAAAGTGTAGCAAGGTCAATGTCTCTGGACTCTTGAATCTGCCCAAGTACCTAAAGTTGTTTGTAGAACTATGGTAATTAGCTCAATTATTAGTTTTATGACTCAAAGCGGCGCTGTGACAATTTTCAAATTCGTAATGCAATATTTAAAAATTGCCTCATTTTGGTTTTTGCCATTTTCTCATTTGTTTTGCATATGTTTTGAGTTACAGAAAGATTTTTGCTGCTTCTATTTTGGGTTTATTCCGTAAGAAAATATGCATTTCATATGCTGCAAAAAGTTATATCCTTGAAGTTTTTAAGGCCGGTCTATTAAAAGTAATGTGGGAAATATTAATAAACAACATTTGAAAAATAATTTCGTAGTTTAAGACAGTTTTAGACATTATAAGATTTTTTTTTTTACCTTTATACATTATAAAAAATAAAAGAAATACAATATTTTCTAATTTCACATTATTAATTTGCCAAATTCCGCATAGTGTGAGCATTAAACAATATTTTAAGAACATTTAAATAAAAACGAAATAATTTCCATACTCTCGTATTTATTTACCAACTGAAAACTTTCCACAAATTTCTGAAAACTTTGTAAAAATGCCGGAATCTTGTCTAGTATTCAAGACTGGCTCTGAACCAACTATTAAATACTCTGGCCGAGGGGAATGACAGTTGCTTTCATGTTTGTGCCATTTTTGCTTTTGTAATTTACACAAAATTAAATTCAAAGTGTCCTCGTCGAAGTAATCTGTTGAGAGTCCTTCGGCAGTACGGCAGCAAATGAAAAAATTCCAGTGCAACGTTTGAAGTTTATTGGCCATAAATAAGAGATGGTCGAAACTGAGGACGCTTAACAGGCGACAGCGATTGACAATTTGATTAAAAACGAGGCGAATGCCGAACGGAGAATGGAGAATGGCAAATGGGAGATGGTAAATGAAATGCATAAAACAAGGATAACAGAAAGGATGCGTTTCGCATTAAAGTGAAAGTTTCTCTGCATAATTTAATGCGAACAACTGTAACAACAACAAGAGCAGTGCCAATTGCCAGGCATCCGCTCTGAGTAATTGTTGCTAATGAAAACGAGGACTCAGGATCAGGATGAGGACAGCAGGCAGGGAGGGTGGGAAGGGGAGGCGGATCAGGCGCATTTAAGTGGCTAATTTCGCTGGGGCCAATTGTCAACTGAGCAGCGCACAGGAATGCGCACTATGCCAGACGAAAGAGGGGAGACAGAGGGGAGTCGAAGGGGATTGTGGTGGACAGAGGGGTCAGGGGAAGGTGTAGGGAGGGTGACAAATGAAATTGCAGGCAATGCACAAAATGCAAATGAAATGTGCAGAGAGAGAGAGAGAGATGCAGGACGAAATGCGAATGTGTGAACATCCTGCAGGGCTCTCAATGTCTATATATGTATTTGTGTGTGTCTGTATTACATGAGTGAATTGTCCTGCACACGTACATATGTGTGTGTGTGTGTGTGTTTGTCCGTGTCCGTGCTTTGTCCTGTCTGGCTGTGTGGACTGCTTTACAAATTTCGCATTTATTGCCAGTGACAAAATATGATACGAAAATTAATATTATTGATTAAATAATTGAAATTGGCGTGCCAGCGACATACAATGAATTATTACCTTCGCCCACTTTACTCACCTCCGCCCTCCCCCATCGACTTCTGCTCTCACCCCTTCATTTAAGTAACAACACAACAACAACACATGCCAAATGACATTTGTAATGCATTTGCCTGAATATTTGTATTCATATTTGTATTTTGTATTTGTATTCATGAGTTTTTGAATGCGTTGACATTCTGATCTTTGGTCATTTTGAAAGCTTCTTTCTGCTTGCATTCAAATTAATTTGAAAGCTTTTGAAACTGTTTGTTTAGCTTAACAAAAGACAAAAATGCTTAGTTTATGGAAAACAAATTGAAAATTCAATTTCATAATTAAAGTTTTCTATTTGGAAAAAAAGTTACTATATTTCTTAATCATATAAAATGCAAATATTTGTAGAATGTATTTCGTTTGAAAGAAAAAAAATTTCTGTTTATTTTATTACGAAATAATAAAAATATCATTTAAAAAAATTGTATTTTTATATTTACCATTTTTGTGTCTTCGTTTCCAAAATACAAATGTAAACTAATATTTAAAATATAAATACTAAAGTTACCAACAGCTTTTATAGCGTTTTTATATATTTTGATGTTTTTAATTACTTAACAATCAAATGCCTCAACCTTTAGCTCTTTTAGCCCCTCCTTCCAACTACGCCATTGTCTTTGTTTCCATCATCGCCTCAATCTCCATCTCCATCTCCATTTTCATCTCCATCTGCGTCTCGTTCGCTTACATTTTGCTTCAGTTTTAATAAAATATTTCATAATTCCTGCACAGTTTTGCTATTGACACTTTCTGATGGCATCCTTCGCATCCTGCGCGTTCTCCTGCTGTGCCGGCAAGCGCGTAGGTGAAAGTTCAGTTGGTTGGAGAGAGATGGAGAGAGCACAGTCAAAACACAGCAGCAGCAACAGCTTTTCCCTTGTCTCCCCCCTTTAACTGCCCATCAACAATGCCAGCACCAGACGATGTCGGAGTTGGCACTGGGGTAGGAGTAGGAGTAGGGGTTGGGGTAGGGGTGTAAGGTAAGGGATGGGGATGGGGGATGGAATGCTTGCAGCCTCGGTGGTTGAATTGATTTCAATGTTGATGGCGTTGACACAAAAAGCTTTTACGGCGCCCTCTGCGGTCGCGTACCGTTGACCACCTACGGCGCATCCGCATCCGCATCCTGTGGCTGCTCCTGCCCATGTATTTGTTGTTATTGTCGTCCTGCTGCTGCTGGAATGATTTACATACAAAGTGAACATGGCCAAGCCTGAAGCTGTGCATTGGGCTTCGGTTTGAGTATGTGTGCATTTTACTGGTGCTTCTTTTGCTTTTTACTTTTTGCTTGTCCTGTCTCTTGTCTCCCTGTCCTGTCATGGAGGAAGTCCTGCGGCGGCCAGCTCCAAAGGGCGGAAATTAAAGTTGTGACACGTTTAACCAAAGCGAACGATCCTTTGAGTGTGGGCTTCATATTTTTGGTAATTCCTTCAATTTTTCTCCGCACATGCAAAGTGTTAAAGTTCCCATTTTTATTTTATTTTTTTATTTTGTTTCTCCACTCAGCGAAATTGCAACCACCATTTGTTGTTGTTGTCGTTGTTGTTGTTGCTTCTACCTTTCGCTTGAGCGCACAAAAGGATGTGGCTGTTTCTGGTCCTGGTCCTCTGCACATTGTTGCTGCCCTCCAGCTGCGTCCGAATTCCCTTTTTAACCAGCCGCCAGTTGCCAGTTGCCGGTTGCCGGTTGCCGGCAACAACACCAACTGATTCTGATGATTCGTTGTTCGCTGGCACTGCCCCTCAACCACTCCCCGCCAGCCCCTCCTTTTGCCAGCCCCTGTCCAGTTGATTTGGCCTCGAAACCATTTACGCCTCTCTGCTCCGTCGACGGCTTCGGCTTCGGCTTGGGCTTTGGGCATCGCAGCATGTCTTCTCCTTCAGCAACAGTCACGTCAAAAAATATCCGCCCGTGTCTGCATTCAATTGGAGCTGGGTTTGTTATTATTTTTTCATCTTTTCCCCTTTCGAATCCCTCAGGGCCGAGTTTCTGTTTCTGCGTCTCCTCTTAAAGACATTTATATTCAAGAGTCTGAACAATTACGACTATATTACTGCCTTATATATTTACTGTTAAAGAATGGGATATATCAGATATATTACAAATATATTTTTATCAGACATGGTAAATTTATAAATACAGAAAAATCTGCTTCTTTTATATACATATGTATGTTATCATTCTAGTTTGACAAAAAGGTTTTTAAATTGAAGTCATATCAATGCGATTACACTGTTCTGCAAATTTACTAATTTCACTAAAAAATTATGAACTTATCCGCATGAAACTTGATGTTCTTTATTAATCCTAAATTTACTTATCTATCACACTCTACAAAGTACTTTTATGAATTTAACATCCCAGAAAATATCTAACTCTATTTTAGTGGTTGCCCTATTAAAAAAAAATGAGTTTAAACACCTTTTAATGGTCACAATTTCTGTTTAATCCCCCAATTCAAGTGGTTATTGCTATTCAATTAAGCATGACATAATTAAAACTTCATTTTATGTGTTTTTCAATTGCATCCATATGCTTCTTCTGCCGCTGACCTAACCCAAGCTCGTAAAACCGAATCCAGACCAGACTGGAGATTGGAGAGCACTCCATTATAACCACATTAAATATAAATAAAAGGCGTTAAATAATTATTTACTTGGCCAGTTGGTGGCATCAAAGCATTTGGCACACTTTTTATATTTATATTCCGCTTAGCACATGGAAAGTGTTGGTAAGTTGGGAAGTTAGGGATTGGTTGGCTACGAGTATTTTTGGGTCGCGTACATCTCATAAATATGTCCCATAAAAGCAACACTCACATGTAGAACAAAGACGAAGAGAAGAAGTGGCAAAGGAGCAAAGCAGTGCTCGGAGTGAATCGGAGAGAGCGAAAGAGAGATAAATGTCGACAGAACGATTTGTATCTAATTTTATGAGGTCATAAAAAGCAATAATTTCGCCATTTGCCACAGACCAGACCCCCAGAGCAGAGCAGAGCAGACCTCAACCCAGACCGCAGCCGGCTGCCATGCCCATAAAATGTGGCCCAGCCCAGAGTTGAGTTCAGTTTAGCAGAGCAGAGTTAAGTTGAGCTCAGATCTGGATGTTGAAAAGGTTCTACGAGTAATGCGGCAGTTAAATGGATTTTATGAGCCCTGAGCTTGGTTAAGTGAATTACATGAATTGGCTGCTTATTGGCTTTTAATTGCTGTCTGAAGACGCTGGAGGTGGAGGCGGAGGCGGAGGCAGAGAGGCGTGGCCATTGCCAGGGGGTCAGACGGAAGGCGGAAGTATGGCCAGCTTTTCATTTCCGCAGGTCAGTGGCGAATGATCACAAAATGTGCTGCAGATAAGCGTGTCACATAATTAATTGGCTACAATGAAAATTTCAACTAATTAGCACACAAAAAACAAAAACAAAGTCCGACCGCGGGGGAGGAAGCACAAGTTGACGGTTCAACTGCTTTTGAGCTAGAGATGGCATCGTGACTCGATAATAAATTTAAAAAATAATTATTTTAATAAAACATTTCGTACATTTCATACATTTCTTTTAAAACAATTCCTACATATTTTTCTTATATGTATCAATTTCATCGTGTTAAGTCACGACACTTGTCCATCTCTAGAGAAGTCTTTGTTAGGGGGGGGGGGGGTCACTGGGAACGTGCATGAAATAAAAATGCGCAGTAAAATTAAATTTAATGAGTTCATAAAGAAATAAACACAGAACCAGAGTCAAAGCCAAAGCATTTCAAGGTTCTGTGCACACAAGTTGCCAGTTAAGGGCAGACATGGGTTAAGAGCAGCAGCCCACAAGGAAATACAACAAAAACAGAAAGCAACATTTTCATCTGAAATCAATTTTGATAATTATTAAAAATTAGATACATATGTTTCGGCGCCATCGCTGCAGCTGTGTGTGTTTCGGAGAGGGGAGGGGCATGTGGCAAGAGCTTCATGAATGAAAATCATGTTGCAGCCACCGCAGCAAAGCAGATGCCGTCCGCCGTGCACCTTTCTGAGGGATCTCGATCCGACAACAATAACAATAGCAACAATTTTTGGCTGGCAGCGGTATCCGGGTTCGGATTCGGATTCGAATTTAGGTCCAGCTCCTTAATTTGGGCCCATAAATCAATCGATGCGTCGCCCGAGTTCCGAACTTAACCCAAAATCATATGTGTGAGTGTGTGTGTGCTTTCGTTGTTTTGTTTTAGTTTCCCAAGTTTATAAAAATAATCACATTAAAATGTTGCAAAACATTTAGAAATGTCTTTTAGATATTTTCTTAAACAGCATCACTTTTCACTTTTCAGATTTTATGTCTTTGCTTTTCTTTTCTTTTCTGCTTTTGAGTTTCCCAGTGTGACACTTGCGAGTGCTAAAACTGTCAAGTCGCCTGTCATGTCATAATTAAAAAGGAAAATTTTTAAACAAATTTTTTGCCCATAAATAATTGTCTTTGTTTAGTTACGAGACGGGGAGTGAAATCCATTTGGCAGAAGGCGTTGACGGCTGATTTGGCAGACACACGAAAGTTAATAAATCCTAAAGCTCCTCTTTTAAAAACAGAACGGAAAACACAGTCTGACAAATAATATCTTTGGTTAATTTATGAAGCCTTTTTAAATACCAACATCTTAATTTATTTATATTATTTTTTAAAATCCTCAAATTGTGTTTTTTAATCCGAATTGACAGTCGAATGTGTTAAGAAAACAGGTATAATAACAAAAAAGAATTCTTATTTTGAAAAGCAGAGCAATAACTTAAGGCTGGAAAATATTTACAAAATCGTCTTAAGCTTTCCCATTTTAATAGAAAAATCGAATCATAATAGTAATAGAATATAGTGCTATAATTAACATAAAAATGCAGTGAAAATCATAAGCAGGTATATAGATGTAGCTGTTAAATTAAATTATTTAAAATATTTAATATTTAAAGAAAATTTGACATTTTTATTGACAAAATATTGTGGAAAAAATATAAAATTATTTTCATTCATCATTTTTTCAATGGTGCAGTAAAAAGACAAGTTGAAAATAAATAGTTAAAGAAAATATTTGAAATTAACAAAAATTCAGAATAAATTATGATGCAAACAAAACTATAAAAAATGCCTGCTTGGGATTTATTTAACCAATCGTAAATAGCGCTTTCCATGGGTGATAAGACTAATGTTTTTTTTTTCCAAGTCACAAACACACCCACAGTAAAGTTTGCAATTTAAGAATTGCCCAAAAATTCCAGCACGCAGTTGGTGTTGTATGAACGATATACCGAGAATAACAGCACACACATTTTGAGTAATAAATATCTAGTAATTTCTCATTTCTGAATTATGAATGGTTCTAGTAATTAGTGCAAGAAGGACTACAAGATTCTTATCGCAGTCCGACAATAAAACTCGATTTGAGGCTGAACGTGGAGTATATTATTGTACGCCCCGGGTTATTATCGCCTGTTAGTGTTGTTGTTGCTGTTGTTTATTTTAATTACGAATATATTTTTAAATGCTAACATGGCATACAAAATGGAAATGAGAAATGCTTGCACGCACATGTCATGTCAACTAGAAACGCATAAAATTTTATTTATTTTTTGTATTTCTTTTCTTTTTTATGCGGAACACGCAAATACAACAACGACAACAAAATCAACACGAGCCGAGCCAAAAATTGAACACAAGCTGACCAAAAATGCAAAACACAGAAACCGAAATAATACTTATAAGACAAAAGACCTCCCGCCAAAATAAGAACTGATAAACACGAATTTAAGCGCCTTCTTGATCATTTTGAAAGTCGCATTGTATGAATTCTCAGTGCAAGTGATTACTAGTTATTATTAGAGAGGGAGAATTGGAGAGGAAGACATCCAGACAGACTGAAAAGGAAGGCAAATCAGTGCCCCAAAATCAAAGTACCGAAAAACCCAACGCTCGACTTGAATGAAAGGTGCAATTTTTATGATTTATCGCCGTTATTATTATGAAAGCCGCAAGAGCTCGAAACGAAACGAAACGAATCTGAACCGAACCAAAGAATTTCACAGCGCTAAATTATTCAAAAATAAAATAGGAACGTGGGTCGACGCCATCGTTGTCGTCTCCGTCGACGTCGTCGTCGTCGTCATAAGGTAGCTCCCTCTGTAATTTTCTAAGCAAATGCCATCTCCCTCTATCAACTGCTGTCTTGCTCTTGCACATGGCCAAAACAAAGCCCGCGGCGGTGTGTAGAACAAAACAGGCCCAGATCCAGAGGGTCTTCAGGCAGTCGACTCACAAAAACAAAAGCAAAAGCAAAAGGAAATTAAAATCCAAGTGGAAGTGGAAGTGGAAGATGGCGCGCCAAACATTAACATATGCAGCAGTTCACACGATATATTCACCCACACTTACACGAACACTCACACACACTCGCACACACACACACATTGCAGCACTGACAGGTGCCAAGGCATTGAGCATTGGCTGGAACCACTTGGTACGCTTGGTCAGGATAAGAACAAGGATAAGGATAAGAATCTGCCCACATTTTCAGCTCTGGCATTCACATTTAATCAATAAGCGTTTATGTGAAACGAGCCAAGTAACTGTAATTGGTGTGCCTATCGCAAATCTATCGATAATTTAGCCACAATTTGCGGCTCGTCGTTATCGCCGCACTTTTGATTGGCCCCTTCCTCCCATTCTCCCGTCTCCCTCTCTCTCTTCTCTCGACAGCCCCTTGCATATCATGTTGTCGGCTCGATAAGCCAATTTAGTTGCATGGCCAACGATCAAAACTGACCAGTTCAAGTTAGCCCCCTTTTGTCCCACTGCCGCACCCCTTGCCCCACTGTGCGCACTGTGTGCCGCCGACAGCGACAGGCAACGGCAACTTCAAATTGCAACGCCGGTGGTGCTGCCAAACGAGAAAACAACTCCAACGGCATCGATTCACAATGGGCAAATAATGCGAAAATATATCTTAAAGTATATAAATGTGCTTTTAAAATAAAAATAATAATCACAATTAATTTTAGTTAATATATTAAACTCAAAATTTAAAATTTAGCAACAACTTTATAAACTAATCACAAAATATGTTACTTTATCCTTCCGTACCTTTGAATTTTATTTAAGTTTTTAATAGAAAAGTTGACTTATTTAATTCTTAAATTTATTAAATAAAAAGTAAATATTTTATAAATATTTGACTTAAAATTGAAATAAATAAACGTAATTAACTAACGAGTGTAATAAAGGTCAATATACCCCATAAATTAAAGAAGTTAGTTTAGGATAAGATGAATTCATGTTTAATTGAAACTTTGAAAGTCATTACTTTTTATTTGGTATTTGCATCGTTTGTCCCACTGTGTGTCCTCGCCATTAGATGGATGTATGACGCATGACGGAGACTGGCTAAAGCCGGGCCAGACACCAACACACAACTGACACACACACACACACATACACCCAAACACACACACATGCACAGCACGCAGGGCATTTGACTGACAAGCACTGCGAATGAGTTAGAGAGCTGTGCAAAGTGCGTGTGTGTGTGTGTGTGTGTGTGTATGTGGATATGGTAATGTGTATAACGTGTGTGTGTGTGTGTTTCTAACTTTGGCCACTTCAGACAGGTTGAGACACACGCGTAAAAACTACACAAATTGTCGGGGCAGCCGCCTCAATCGGAGGCTTTGCGGGGGCGATGCTTTCGAGAGATAGAGATAAAAAGAGAGGGAAAGAGGGAGACGGAGCTATAGACCGCTAATCGCTTCAACTGCAGCCCTGGGCAGGCAGGCAGTCAGTCAGACATTCAGTTAGTCAGGGAGTCGAGCAACTGAGCAAACTGACCAACTGCACAGATCATAGACGGCAGATAGCAGGACAAGCTATGGAGCTGAAGGAGCAGCTATTGAAGAGAAGGAGAGGGGAGGAGAGAGGGCAAATGTATATGTCCATCCGGGCTGGTTGGACGGTCGGCCACGTTCGGCCAATTCCAGGCAATTCTGCAGTCAAAGCGTTCGTATTTTGATTGATTTTAAATGATTATGGTTGACATTGATTTATGTGCGCCTCATGCATATATTGGGCCACAAGATGGCGATGGCGATGGAGAAGTTGTTGTGGCTGTTGTTGTTGTTGTTATGGTTGCTGTGGTTGTTGTTGGTGTTGGGACAGCAGGCGACTCTCGGCGCATGTGAAAGGTGGTCGACGCCGGTTCAACTGATTCGCACGCACTTAAGACCCGGAATGGAACGGAGAGAGAACTGGAGACAGACTCTGGATAGGACAGGACAGGACAACAACGTCGATACCGATTTGGCTTAGAAGGCCTTAGAAAGGGGCCTACTCTGTGGAAGCAGACCTATTCAAAGCACGTTCCTGACCTAATATAAGTAAAAACGCCCACAAAATTACCACAAGCTGCGAACTTTTTCCTTTGCTTGATTATGGGTTTCATATGGTCCATGTGTGTTTGTGTGTGTGTGATTGTGTTGGTCATCTTGCAGCAGACGGTCAGCTTTCTTACCAACTTTATTTTTAGCATTTATTTTGGCAATCGTTTTGGGCCTGTGCCACTATTGGCATTGGCAGCTTTTCGCCCTCGTTCCAGTTTTGCCTTTTCGATTTGATTTTAATGAATCGATTTGAACTGTGCGCTCATAAGTTCCGGGAAGCGGCTAAATTGGATTACCATGTTGGCCCTGCCAGGTGCCTGTGATTGGTACTGGGACAGGCAATCAGCCCGGAATGGGATTTGAGCATGCAATTCATAAAGGCTGAACACGAACCCGAACCCAAACCCGAATCCAAACCCAAATTCATTGACGAATGAATTTCCGAAATATGTGAGAAACATGCGGGATTGATAAAAAAAATAAAGATTTTTTTAACTTCATTTATTAACATAGATATTATGATAATAATTTATATATTTTGTATACAGATTATTGAAACTGTCGGAAATATAATAAAAAGATAATATTGAAATCTTTTAAGAAAAAGATATTTTTATACTTAATTTATTAACATAGATATTCTGATAATAATTTTAATATTTTTTATACAAATCACTAAAACTGTCTGGAATATCAGTTAACAAAAATGTATGACCGCTCCTTATTATTCCCATGAGTCACTTAGCTGTCGTCCATGCTGAACCCGATATATCCATAGACGGAGCAAATATGAAAGCAAAACGGCAAAACCTTGATCGGATTGAGTCTTAAGAATTGCGTCATTTCATGTCAGAGTCGTGTCACAATCAAATCAAATTGAAAATCGCGAAAAACTGTAACAACTTCATTCGCAATGAGCGAGATAAATTTGACTTGAAGGTGCGTAGCTTACAGAGAAAATGTCATAAACAGTGCACAGCACTGAACCGGTCTCCGGTCTCCAGGTTAAAAAAGAGTTAAAGCGGAGGAGCAACAAAAAAGCCGACAACGAACGCAACAGGTTACCAATTCAGTCCAAAGCAAAACAAACAATTCCATCCCATGATCGGGCCAAGCCAGAATCACAGACTCTGAGGGGGTGCAGATGAGGAACAGGTGAGGAGAGGAACGACTAGAAGGGGAGGGGGGGTGTTTACTACTGGTACATATATCATAAATACGCATAACTCGTGCGCAAAAACGTCAGACGAAAAAGGCAAAAAATGCCAGGCAACAAAGCCGAAAGCTGCATTAAATTCATTAGCCAGGCCCAGACTGAGACGGAGACGTAGAAGGAGACGTAGAAGTAGACGTAGAAGGAGACGGAGTCTCAGTGTCCGAGTCAGAGACTCTAAAAGGTGTCCCAGTGTCCACAACGAGTACTCGACTCGCACTCACACTCGACAATGATGTCAGGCACACGAACATGCATCAACTTCAACTTCAACATCAAAAGGGGCAAACGGGGCAACAAGAAGAGGAGAAGCGAAGTGAGAGGTGGGGGGTGGGGGAGTACACAACAATGGGTAACCTGGGAGCAATTGCGATGCCAGTGGCGGTTGCGGTGGCCTGGCATTTGGATCAGCGATTGAGTTATAACCCAGTCAGAGGCCCCTCCCTCCACTCCCTCACCCTGTCTCGTCGATTGTCCAATCGTGCCACATGAACATGCGACATTGTTGTAAGCGAGCGCACAGATCGGATCAGTGCTGCACCAATTCCACATCCAATTCCAATTCCACCACATCCCCATCCACTGCCAATTCTGTGGCGGCACCTGATGAAGATGTCGAGATCAATGATCGCGGCGAGTTCATAAATTTGTTTTATGAAGTGCGAGCGACATTTGTAACGAATGAATCTGAACGATGCCCGATTACAGGCACGTATTCACTTTGTATTCGTAATTGTATTCATTGTGTTCAGTTCTGTTTTACGAGTATGATGCTGATGAATGTTGAGATACTAAATGAAGACTCATAACTGTGATTAACATAAAATTCCGTTTGAGTTAAAACAAGTTGTTTCAATTACATTTCTTTAAGAATATTCACCAAATAATCACCATTTTTATTTTTATAATCTTAGAACTTTATAAGCGCATCATACTGGAAAATCCTGTTTGAATTTAAAGATTGCAAGAATTTCAATTGTGTTTCTTTAAGAAATATTTCATATTAATTTCAATTTTCTTTTCACAAAATAAACATCAATTTAATTCCTTAATCTAAGAACTTTCCAAGCGCATAAACAACATGCATCATACGTGTGGCAACTTTGTCAGCAACAGATTTTCAATTGCAGCAAACAATTCATTAGAAAATGAACAACAACAACAACATCTACATTGACATCGAGAGAAACGTTGCAAATAAACTGAAAAGTCAACAAAAATGTTGCCATTAACTTTTGGCGACGAATCGAAATCGAAACTGTTTCCAAACATTTTTGTGCACTTTGCTTTTGTTTGTCCAACTCGCATTTTATTCTATTTTTTCTACGTTTTTTTTTTGAGTTCACTTCGACGAGACGGCGACGTTGTGTTCGTCCCTCAACTGGTTCCATTTTGCCACTTTTGGTCTTGTTTTCGGTCCTGCCAAACGGAAGCAGCCCACGCCGTCGTCGTCGTTTCGCCCTCGGAGTGAAAATAATCGAATTACTTTCAACAGAATAATTTCTAATTGAAAAATATTGTAACTCATGTATGGGCGAGAGCGGACCGAGTGGCCGAGAGAAAAGGACGAGCTGCAGACAAAACCTGAACTCCAACAGCCAACAGCCAATTCCCAGTCCCTGCCCCACTCCTAATACCAGACTTGGTTGCTTTTTTGGAGGGTAGCAACATTTGTATGCCACTGACATTGTTGTCATCTCGCTAAATGTTCCGAATATATTTGGATACTCCAACCGAGTTGAGAGTTGTCTTTAAGCTGTTCATTTAGAATATTGTTTTCATTTCGATCTTAAAAATGTCGCCCAAGCAATCAGTGATTGTAACTCTCTAATGGAGAAAGGGGAATCCCCTTAGGAGTTCATTGAAAAAAAGGGAAGTGCTCGTAATTCAATTTCCTTTGGTCACGTGTTTGTGTGACGAATATTTAAGTGCATTTTATTTGTTAACGGGGAGTGTTCAAATTTATATACTTATCTTTCTAATCAAAAGTTCTTTCTCTCTTTCATTTAAGGTACGTTTGAATCAGATTGCTTTGGAAAATATTTATAAAGTTACTGCAATGTAAGTGAAAATAGTTATTTATTAATATCAAAATTTAAATTCATCAAGAGCTCGTTCGTTTTTATATTTATGTATTTAATTTTATTTTATCTTATTTAATTCAAACTCAGTCTAAACTATTTCTCTGAGCCTTATCCAAATTCATTTATCAGATCCTACGATTGCCCTTTGGTCTGAACTTTGTCCGTTGTTCAACATCCGATGAATACCCCTTATGGAGGCATAATTCCTCTTCAACTCCTCCCACTGGTTCTCATGCGTAACCAATTAAACTTTTGTAAGACAGACGAATACACTCACAAAATTTCGAATAACCCAACCTAAAAAAGGCCTACAAATTATTCATGAATATTTTTTTGAAATTTTTTTGGGTATCCGCCTGCCGTGAGCTCCAGCAAATTACGTTTCAACACATTTTCAAAACGAAAAATAAAATAAAACAAAAGAATTACCTTCAACGGTGGAAACTTAAATACAAAGACGCATTCGCATTTTACATTTCCATTTCCATTCCCATTTCCACTTCGATTTCCACTGCGTGCGCTTTCGACTTGAGTGCGTCGCGAGGCAACAATTAACATTTTCCATTTTCCGGTTGCCAGGTTTTTTGTTGTTGCCTCCTTCGCTGATGTTGTTGTTGTTGTTGCTGTCGTTGGCTTTGTTGTACTTAGTTTCAGTCTTGGCACCTTTGTCTGCTGCCTGCAGGATATTTATGAATATTAATCAAAGTGCATGTCGCGGAAACGAACGCAAAGTTTCCCCCATTTGCATTTGCATAACTCAACCCCCTCCACTTACATTTTCCCACCCCCGCACGCACTACAACCCCAACTAGAACCCCAAAGCTAAAGTTTTAGAGCAGTCGCAGCTTCTGCGCTGTTGCGGCAGCCATTTTGCAGCCGCCCATTTTGAAAGCAATCAATCGGAGATCTCCATCCATCCTAGCCCTGCCGCTGTCCTTGCCACACAGGACACAGGACACACGCCATTCCGAACAAAATCAGTCGCTGTGAGTGACAGTTCGTCAGTTTGGCCAGCTCGGGCGCAATTTTAGACACTTTACTGCCCTCGTCGGCGCATAATGACAGCACCATCACAAAGACACACACTCACACACACACACACACAAACACACTACTCATCCGTCATTGTCCGGGGGTGTGTTTGCCGAACACACGCACCCGAAAAGTGTCCAAAAAACGCAGTGCTCATATCCCAAAGACAGCTCAAGGCAGCTCTCTCCTTGTCTGAATCTGTATCTGAAAATATATCTGTATTTGTAAATGTATCTGTATCTGCAATTGTATCTGTATCTGCATCAGTATCGTACGCTGTCCAGCGTGTGTGTAGCTCGCTCAATTTTTTCTTGCTGTTGTTTCACCCTCCAATCGCTCGGTAAAAAAAAACCGAAACACGTTTCTAAAATTGAAATTCTTTTTTCGGCACTCGGCAACAACAACGAGAACAACAACAAGAACAAGAACAACACTGGCATCGTGTAAGTGTAATCATGCCATGTACAGTTTTTGTATCCGTTGCTGTGTTCGCTTAGATTGGAACATGTGCGTTGCCAACACCATTCACAGGACAACATCGTCCGTCTGTCTGTCTGTCCTTGCAACTGGCAACTGGCAACCGACACTCGGGGTCCCCTCCCCCTACCCTATGTTACATGTGCCGATGTCCCTGTCGAGCCTAGCTGCGTGTCCTTTTCTGTTTGGTCCTTGGACTGGGCTGCACAAAATGTCGAAATTGATATTGATATTCGTTGGAAAAAAAACATTTCAATTTTCACTTGATTTTTAGGTTGTTTCACTCGAAGGTTTCTCGGGGGCGTGAACCAAGAATAATTTTCTCCGACAAACTGTAAAGAATTACTTCATTAAATACTAACAGGTGTTATTTATAATGAGCAAAAGTATTGTTTGTTAAAACAATTAACTTGATTAGTTATGTTTTAGAAATTTGTAATGAAAAGAAAATTAATTTTTATAACATTTTATAATTTAGGTTGTTTTAATGCAGGATAAAAAATAAATAATATCAACACATATATAGGTTACAATGTATCTATATCATAGATTAAATGCATTTTGCTTAAATATAAATAAAATGTAAATGTAAATATTGTATTGATATTCGGTAGGTTTCTAATTGGGAATATTTGAAAGAGTTGTAGAAATTAGTGTCAAATAATGTACTATTTTTCTAGGCAGAAGAAACGAATTTTGATGACTCAATAAGTAAAACTCGAAAGAGAAATGTCAAAAATTTCCAAAATAAAAATAGATTAATTCGAAGGTATTTGGGTAGGTTTTTTTATATTACATGACAAACAAAAACCATTTAAAATGGTATACAATTTTGTTATTTTATTTTATAAATCTTACATGATATAGTTTTATGAATGTTTTTTGTAATTTGTATCCTAAAAGTAATCGAATGATTTGAAATACAAATTCATAGATCGACCTTATACATATATTTAAAAGAGTATAAACTATTATTTTTATTAAATATAAGCTGAAAATCCCTAATGAAAGTGGCAGTTTTGGTTACAACTCATCCCTAGAGGAATTGTTGTCGTGTAGCAACAATTCAGTCGGAATCTTGTTGAAAGCCATCATTCATTTCCCACTCGAATGCAGTTCGATGTTTTTTTTCCTCACAACAATTCTATTAGCGTTAATTAATATTCAGTCAGTCGGTGGCAGTAACAACAACAACGACAAAAATATCAACAGAGAATTGTGTGAGTGGAACCACAAAACAGCAACCACGTTGCGACCAGGACGAGAGTCGAGAGTCGAACACATGATGTTGCTGCCACACATAGCCAGTGGCAACTCTTTGGCAGTGGCAACACCCACACAGGGAGCACTTCGGGGGTAAGCCCTGATGCCTGTCTGCCACGCCGTGTTGCCCCAGTCTGTGGCAGCCGCATGATGCCTGCCGCCTGCTGCTTTGCCTCCTGTTGTCGTTGTTGTTGTTGTCGTTGTTCTCGTTGTTGTTGTCGTTGCCTGGTGATGATTACAATGATGGCCGTTGGTTTCCTTTTGCCTCTGCTTATTTTCGGCTCTTGTTGCGAGCTTTTGTTTTGTTTGGTTTGGTTTGGTTTTGTTTCGTGGATCTGGATCTGCCACAGACTCAGACTCTGGATGTTTTGGGCCTTGGCCTCGGCCTTTTGCGCTTTTTGGTTGATAATTTTTTGTTGTTTCTGTTTTTTTGGCTCTGTTGTTTTTTTCTTTTAGGTCTCGCTTGGCTTTTGTTTCGTCATGTGTGCATTTCATTTCATTTGATTTCCTATGGCGGTGGCAGCAACAGCGACGGCGACGGCGACGCAGTGCGCCCATGTTTGTTCTTTTGACAGGCAGTCAACCCGTCGTCATTTCATTTGTTCAGCAGCGCGCACTCAGCCATGTTCGGCCCGCTACCCACCACCACCGTCGCACCACCGCCGCACCACCGCACCACCCGTTAGCAGAGCTCCCTGGCAGAGGCAGAGAAAGAGGCAGAGGCAGAGCAAAACGCCGTTTCCTTTCCCTTTTCAGTTTCATTTCCCGTGTGCCTGCCTGCCACAGTCAGCCTGTCAGTCTAACCAAGAGCAAGTGAGAGAGAGAGAGCGAGAGAGAGGGAGAGCGACGTCCGTTCGGCCCGCTGTCCGGCCATTTTGATTTATGTGCGTTTCATTTCGTCGTTCAATACTCATATGCGGAATGTGGAATGTGTGCGGATATGGGAGTTTGGAATATCTTTCAGCCTGCCTCAGCCTCAGTCCTTACCCTTACCCTTACCCTTGCCCCCTTGCCACTGCCACAGCCCGCATCTCAGTGTGGAACTAGTGCGAGTAGTGCGCCCATTAGCCGTGCATGGGAGGTTCTAATTTCGAGTCTAGTGGCTGCTGGCAGGACATGCGCCACGTTACGATTTCTGATTTTCGTCTTTGTCAGCTTTGTGTGGCCAGGAGACACGGGACACGGGACAGGGACAGGGACATAGACAGGGAATAAGGGTACAAGGATACAAAAGGGAACGAGAGACTGCCCTCGTTTCGAGCTGACATTTTTGGTGCGTAAGTTGAAATTTCAATTCAACGGATTTGGCTGGGAATTGTTTTTGATACGTCTGTTGAACATTTGTCCTTTTTGCGTTGATTTTCCATTTGACCATTTCAAATTGAGGGGAGCTCCGTCTACTAATGACGCCCCGCGTCAATGTCACTTACCAGGAGCAGAAGCAGCAGCCATAGAAGGGGGAGTGGGAGTGGCAGCAGAATGTGCAATGGAATGGGATGTGAGTGCAATCAAGAGAATTGCCTATCCTAATGGATGTTAAATGTGCTTGAAACAGATGCCCAAATAAATTAAATTAACAGCGATTTACTCACAAAATGGTAGAACTCGAAATTGGCAACAATTTTAGGAGATTGCTTATTGAAAATATTGACAAAAATAAAAGTAAGGAATATAATTCTGTCTCTATACTTTTAGACTATAAAACTGATCTGAGATCGATAACATTTAATTAATTAAATGTTTATCTATAAGCCAAGTTTTTGTATTCCATGTAATTTTCCTTTCTATTTATATAAAATACAATATACATATAAATAAAAATTATTTTCAATAATTATATTTTTTGTAATAAAAAGAAATTATATCTTGCAGCTGTTAATCTGAATTTAAAACTGAGAATGGTCTGTAATCGATTGTAGATGCCAACTGCAAGAACTACGACAACAACAACAACAACAACTGTTGCTCTTGTGGCGTTGCAAATCCATTAAATAAAGTTATCAACGTTAGGTTTTTTTCTGCTGTGTGCGTAGTCAAATAAAAAGCAGAATTTTAGATTTATGACTTCACGCAATTAGCGCTTAAATGTATGCAAAGGGATATTGAAATCAGAAATTTGAAAAAATCTAAAAACAGCAGCAGCAACAGAAACAACAACAACAACGAGCTGAGTGTTGAGTGAGTCGCCCCAGGAGTTGAGACCGAGGCAGGACCTTAGAATAATGAAGCCATTCACGTGGCCCGACGGCGACGGCATCGCTGACCGACCAAGCAACAACAACAACAACAACAGCAGCTAAAACAACAACAACAACCACGACAGCGACGACACTCTCGATGACTTCCACGTTTCCACGCTTTTCACTTTCAATTGTAGCTCAACTTTTTACTATTTCATGAGCTCTTTATCGCTAGCTCTCTCACTCGCACTGTCGCCATCTCGCTCTTAACAATTGCTCCGCCAAAAGCAATAAATCTTGTTGTACAAAAAAAATACAACAAAAATTTCGTGTTTGTTGCGTGCGCTTTTGGAGACGTCGGCGTCGACGTCGACGTTGGCGTCAGAGTCGGCATATTTGTATTTCATATGCATGGCGGTAATTTTTGTGATTATGTTGTTGTTGTTGTTGCTGCACAACTGAAATTCAAGTTCAGCCTGTTTCCCACCAAAAAAGTATCTGAAAGGGTTTTCGGCTAAGCAAACAACAGCAAAAAAAACTCAAAGTTGGGTCGCCAACTCCGCCCTGTTCTACCCCCTCCCCAACTTACAAAATAAAATTGAATATATTTTAGAATTATTATATATTCATGACCACAATTAACGGCATAATATCAAAGGCGACATTCCACTGCGACAATTTTGAATTTCTATTTATTATTTACAATCTCAATTTCATTTTATTTTATTTTTATGTGTGTGAGATTATCGCTTATCAAATGCATTCCCAATAAGTGGGATATCATTTGTATTTATTGTGTTTTAATTTGCCTCAATGTTCACCTAATTTATGCAGTTTTATTCATTTGCTTTTGCTGTCAAATGCTTTAACTGCAATTATTTTTGTTATTACTTCATTTGGTCTTCGCAACATGCAACCAACAAGTTTTCAGCGCGCGCGCAACATGTTGGCAGCATGTTGGCAACATGCCGGCACGCAAATGTTGCTCAGACACAATGCTTGCCACGACCGACAATCACTTGTATTTTGATTGATATTGAAACTAAAATAAAATTACTATTTGAAAATAATAATTTAATTTAATTTAAGCAGATAACATGAATTCTCTTTGAAATATATACGCAAATTATTTAGAATTTTCTAGTATTTTAAATACGGAACGCTAAATTTTTATTATTTTTTAAACAATTAATGACAATCTTCTTTTAAGCAGTTATACAAATACTTTCATTCAGTTAATTTTCTATTATTTAATTCCTCCAAATCTTTATTTTGATAAACTATTAAAATAAATTACAAGCAAAATTTAGCAATAGTTTAACTGTTTCAACCAACCGAGTTCAAATTTGTTTCTATGCACATGCCCTGCAGTGTGCTTTGAGTTCCGTTGCCCAAAAACAATGCCGCCATTTATCATTTTCTGTGTTGCCGGCTCGCTCATTCGCCAGCGCGCCAGTTTGCTCTCTCAGTCGGTCGAGGGAACAGGGCAACACGTTTCGCACGCAACATGTTGCTGAACGTGGTTGTGTATCCATAAGTTTGTTTGTGAATCCGAAAGATACATGTTTACGAGCGTTTACGGTTAGTTGTGAATGAATGAACGTGCCAAATAGACGTGTTGCCGCCGCTGCTCGGGTACTCGTTCTCGCGAAGTTCATTCCAAACTGACGTAAAAATATCTCGTATCGAACAAAAGAATTGACCAAAATATCAAAATAAAATAAATTCTTACAAGAATTTTTCCAGTTCAAGGAAGTGCTTTGAATGGGTTTTCGAGTTTAATTGCTTTAAATCTCGTTTTAATAAATATTGACATTTTTGGGAAATAAACACTTGTGCAACATTTTGGCGCAAAATGATGAAAAGCAACGTGTGGAACCGAATGAGTAATAACTGTGCGCGAAAATGACATGGAAAATACGTAGAAAATCGTACGTGGACTGACAAAGCAGCCGCTACCAAAAATATTAATAAAAATAATTCAATTTAATTGATTTTTTTGTACAATTCGCGACTGGCTTATCAACAGCAGCCCGAACTGAACTCGCTCTCTCTGTTTCTCTGTTTTGTTTCTGCGGAGGCTGCGATGTCACCGGCAGTGGGACATCGACATCGACATCAACTTCATCAGCATCATCGGCTCCAAATCTGTGGCAATTTTTGGCGCTGGCTCAGCAAAGAACAGAACAGAACACAAGACCAGAGTCGAATCCGAACCTGAGAGTTAAACTGAGCCCTGAACGCAGCTGATAAGCAACGTATGGTGATAAGGAGGCCAGTTCCAGACCCAGACCCAGTTCCAGACTGCCGAATTGATTTTGACCGTGCATAATATACAATATATTTGTTGTTTATGGGTAGAAAACGCAAGTCGACCCGTCAACATCGAAATTATTTGCGTTTGCGTCTTCTCGTCCTTTCGTTTATCGTTCTGATTGCCATCGTTGTGGCGCGTGTTTTGTTCATTTTGCTTTTGTATCGTTTGCAAAATTTCAAGAAATTCAAAAAGTTCATCTCCCAATTCGACAACAACAACAACAACAATTCAAAAACAACAACAACAATCAACAGACACACAATCCAAAAACTCAACATCAAAACATTCGCAACGTTTAATTTGGTGATTTCTATATGTACATAATGATATGTGTGTGCGTGTATAGTATATAAATTGTGCTTAGTTATCGTTTATAAATTCACCAAAATATTGTGATTGTCAATATTGTAAATAAAACATAATAAGAAAAAATAAAAATACAAGAACGGAATCGGTTAATTTAAGTGTAAATCTCTATTAAAACGTCAACGTTTTTAAAAAAGAAATTGTGATATTAAATATATTAATTAGACATACGCGAATCTTAAGAAAACACATCGATTTGTAAATACACATAAATATATAGCAAAGCGTCTAAAAACATCAATATATAAAAGTAAATCAAAGATCATAAATATTTATGCACTAAACTAAGGTGAACAGAGTACACAAGAATATATAAATATATATCTATACATATACATAGAAATATACACTCTCATATATTTTCGGCACCGACTTTTACACAATCAAGACAACCACAACAAGAGGAAGACAAGAATTATATCGAGAAAGACACGAAAACAATCACAAAACTAAGGTAAATATTTTATTAATAAAATTTAAGCACTATATTTTAAGGGAAGAATGATATATAATCAACTTGTTATGTAAATAGATATCAAAATATAAATAAAATTAAAAATATTTTTAATGAACCTAATAAATTGAATTACATAGTTTTCTCATCACCCAATAAGATTCAATATTTTTATTTAAATTATTAAGAACTTTGTTTTGTCAAAATACAAATATATTTCGAAAGATTCCTTAAAGTCGATTAATGTTTAGATCTAATAACCTAACATAATATGGGAATTCTTTTTCTCTAGCTGTTTTTAGTTCTGAATATCGCCATTCAATTGGAATGAATTTTCTCATGGGCTGCAATTTCTCACAAAACGAATAATTTTTTGCATAATAGTTATACTAGTCAAGAGAGATTATCTAGTATTAATTAATTAATATAATTTGCATAAACGCAAGTCGATAATTCAAAATAATCACAACGATGACTTCCCCCCACATTGCTTCCCCTAGAAATAAGTTTTGCCTCATAATTGATGAGGAGGAGAGCGAACAGCACGTTGAAGTGAAGTGAAGTGAACCGTCTGATGTTATTCATGGCTAGTTGCAATTTAATTAGATCATTAAAACAGTTCATAAATCTTTCCGAAGCTGCCAGCCACAAAGCGACAGACTCGTTTTACAAAACAAATTAGTTGTAATCGGTAATCGCAAATTGCAAATCGCAAATCGGAAAATCGTAAAACGCGAATCGCAAATCTCGAATCGCAAATTGTAAATTGCGGGTTAAACACTTGTGTGGTTCAATAATCAAACAAGTTGTTCTAAGTAAATGGCAGCAAATGACATAGAATGAATAAACTGCAATAGCAGATGACCAAAGAGGAAGAAAGATAGAGAGGATGTGGCGAGAGAGAGAGAGAGAGAGAGACAGCATTTTACAAACAAATGAAATAATTAGCGCATAGAGATGAAACATTTAAAATGCTGAACAGATAAAAGAGTCAACGTAGTTCCAGCACTGCATATAAATGTGAATACTCGTAGTACATTCATACACTCACACACACACACACACTGCACTCGCTGTTGTGAATGTCATAAATCATTTCTCGCTCATATTTTTAAGTTTTTCTGTTGCTGAATCCATTGAGTGCCGCTGCACATGAATATGTTTACACACAGACAACTGAACGAGTATAATATGAATGTATGAGTAGCTCTGAATGTTGTAGATGTGAATAGTAATAATGATGTGCCACGACATGGCGTCAAGTATTTATGCAACACTAACAATTACATTAAACGGCAACTGCATTGCAAATAAACTTGAATATTTCACCTATTTATTTGTTTAACATTGCTAATTAACTAAATTTCTTATATAAAGATAATATTAGTGTAAAATGCGATGAAATTATAAATATAATTAAGATGTTAAGTCAGGAAATTACAAAAAATTAGACGGAAGGCGAATAAAGGTACAAGAAGTCATTTTAATACAATAATATTCTGATAGATTTAAAATTTAAGGACTCTTTCTTACTGTTTATTACGAATACCATTCCATTAATGAGTAAATTTCTATAAGGTCAATTTTTTTTTAATTCCTATTTACCTACCTCAAAAAGAAACTTTTTAATAATTTCTTTTATTTAAGAAGAAATTAATTAATATACAAATTTCCAATCGGTTATTCGACAATTTTTGTCCTCATTTCAATTTCATTATTTGATTTCTTGAAATTCTTGCATATAATTTTTTGTACATCATTTTTCATCTTTTGTCACACATTTTGTACATTCATTGAGTAAACACTTTGGCCAGGATAGAGAAAGACTCTTAGCCCGGTACTCGTATTTTTAACAGTGAATACAACAAGCTGCGGCAATCTTTCAGAATACAGAAGCTCACCCAAGGCTGGACAGCAGCCACAAACACAGAAAATAATAAAAACAAAAAAGAGTCTGCCAACTGTTTGGCGAAACTAAACCAGGCTCACAACCTCCAGACTTGCGGTCATAGGGAGGCAGGGAGGCAGAGGGGGGCATTGACTACTGCAGCCCCTGGGCAAATGGACAAATGGACAAATGGACGAGTGGACAGTCGACCCAGTCAGGCAGCCTCTTTTGTTGCTGTCATAGTTGTTCTTGTTGTTTTTGCTGTTATTATTGTTGCTGTTGCTGTTGTTGTTGTTGTTGCTGTTGTCTATCGGTTTCATAAGTTCTATGAATAAATTTCCATAAATGTGTTTATTTTTTTGCCGCCACTGTCGCAGCTGGTTGAGAGCTCAAAAGCGCTAAGGTAAAACTCGCAATACACTCATGAGTGTACTCGTAACTAAACACTGAGCACTGAGTACACTGAATAGCCGACGGATGCAACAACGCGGCCCATGCAAAATGCAATGCAGAAAACAATTTTCAATATAAGCATCAAGTGACTAAAATTTCTGTTGCTGTTGCTGTTGTTGTTGTCGTTGTTGTTGTCGTTGTTGTTGCGCGTGTGTTGGAAGCGACAGTTTGACTGACATTTTTCTAGCATATCGTTTACATATTTGTTAGATTTTCCAACGTCGCCTGAGAGACGCAGTTGCTGTTGTTGTTGCTGTTGTTATAGTTGGTGTTGTTGCTGCTGCCGTTGCTTGTTGCTGGCGTTGTTCAACATGCTGTTATATTGAATAACATACGCAACTCGGGCCAAGCTGAGCTCCTGAACTGGAGCCAGAGAGAGAGAGACAAGTGCAGCCTGTCTGACAGTCGAGTGCAATGTGTGTGTGTGTGAGTGTGTGTGTGTGAATATATCTATGTATGAGTGTATATGTGGGTGTCCTGCCTGCTCAAAAACTCCCATGCGACTCCTGTCACTGGCAGTTTGTCGCAGTTTGTGCCTGTGTCTTATTAAAAATTAATTTGCCAGCCAGTCAGTACTCAGTACTCACTGTGCCCAGCTGCAAATGCAGTTAACACACACACACACTCAAACTCAGATGTACATCACACTAATTGCTTTATAATGAAGCTGTCATTGTCACCTGTCGCCGATAATCTCTAACAAAATATGCCGTAAACACAACACTCACAGAATGTAAATCAAATTGAGACTCGGGATGATTTTATGGCCAAGTTAAGTAATGATGTTAGTGTCTGCACTCATTCAACTGCTCGCAATGTTAATTACAAATTTATCTATCATTATCGATCGATATACATACATACTCAATTTTCATTCAATCTGAAGGCAATACATTTGCATAAGACGACGATCGATCGCAGGGTCTGTTAATTCGACAACTCGTGCAGAATTCATGAATCTATTAATATGCAATGATTCGGTTTCTTCTCTTTTTTCGATTCCGATTTCGATTACGATTAATCTGCCATTAATTTCAATTTCGTTTGGAGCAAGCAATAGAAATGTCACAGCGTTTAATCAAAGCAGCTTGGGAAGATTTTGCAGCTGAGATTTCCCATTGTTCCCATTGTGGCAGCTTTTTTGACAATAAATTGGTCTCAATTCGAACTGTGTCACCTGGGTTTCGACTCGCCAAAAAAAAACATCTCGTTGGGAATCCATTAATTTGCGACTGATTAACCCAATACTGGCACAATAGATTTGTCAAACTTAACATTGGAATATGTTGTATTTTTTTTATTTTTTGTAGAAATAATCTGGATCAACTTTTGCAAGATCTACAACTCCAATGGATGTCTCTGTCTGCATTCCTTATAAATTTATGCAAGCCAAACATAAAACTAATTATAATTTGAAAATAAACATTAAAACAGATTTTTATATTTAGTTCGTCCTAATTTGTAATTCATTTTGAATGTACAAAATTAATCAAAATATTTTTAAGTGTCAACATAAACATTATAAATATAAATGACACAATCTGAGTTAGTTTATAGAACAAGTCGGACAACTTGAAAGAATTTTAAACATTGTAAGTCAGACATAAAAATAGCAAAAGAAAAGTAAGAGCCTTGAAAGAGTTAAAATATTGAAAACTATTAACTGTCAATCCTTAGAATTTAAAATATTTGTGTGAACACAAATTCAACCTTTCTAAAAGTTCTGCTCTCTCTCCCTTTTATTTTTATATTTATAATGATTTTATTGCCATTGTACATTAAAATAAGTCATTAATATAATATTTATTTTATTATAATTTTTGAAGTATTCCCATGTTTTCTTTTGTCTTAAATTATTCTCACACACCCTATTTATTCTACTTTGTTAACATTTAAAGCCGTAGTTGTTGAAATTGGAGAATGTTGGAATTATTTGCTGGCAACAGCTTGGGCCACTTTGTTAGTCTCAGTCCAGTCTGGTTAAATGTTGCCTGTTGCCCATTTAGTTTTTGGGTCAGTTTTGTTAGCAGCAACTGTCGCTGTAGTCGCTTATGTTGTTGATGTTGTTGCTGCATTTGTTGTTGCCGCTGGTGTTGCCATTACCATTAATGTGGTCGCTATTGTTGGCCGCGGTCTCATAAGATGCACATGGCCAAAGGCAACTGGGGACATTAATGCAGGGAAAGCGAAACAGGATAGGGAAAAGGGAAAGGCAAAGGCAAAGGAAAAGGAATAGGGATGAGGGAACTGGCGCTGGAACAATGCAGAAGGGTCAACAATAGCCAGGAAAGAAGCCACGTTAATGATGACACGCGCTGCTGGCAACTAGACCAGGCCAAAAGCGAGCCTGAAGATGGCTAAAAGATCCCAACGCCAACAAATTAACATACATGAACAAGGCGAACAACGAGCCGCCAACGCACAGACAACTGACTTGTCTTATATTGTTGTTGTGCCCGTTCACGTTGTTGCTGCTGTTGTTGTTGTTGTTGTCGGTACAAATAAGGCGCTGCAACTCCAAAGGGGGCAAGGGGCAAGTTGAGGCAGCGACTTACCGGGGGATTAACTCAATTGCACTCGAATGTCAACCGAATGCCGACGGCAACAAGTTGCCAACTAGCAGCAAATAACTTAATTAGCCACGAGTGCCATTGTTGCTGTTTCACTTGCTGTTGTTGTTGTCCGAGTAGTTGCTGTTATTAATGGGTCATTAGCCACTGGCAATGGACAGTTGAGCCACTGGCAAGGATTAGGCGTAGGAGCTGCCCGGAGTGAATGCAATTAGCATCAGTTACTTAAGGACAAAAATAAAGTGATTCAGCTACAATTATTGCGTCTTAATATAGTTTATAATTAATTTGTTTTTGAACTGTTTTCAATTTCTTGAGGTTATTACGTCACATTCTTCTGATTCATTTGATAACTCTCCCTATTACTTTTTTTACTTGCTTTTTTATTTAAAGTTCTAAAATTTTTTTTTTATGACCTTCTGTAAATTAAGCATTAGCTTTGGGATGCTGCTGAGATATCATACTAGTTGTTGTTAGTAGCAATTGTGTAGTTAATCAGAATCTTCAAACTTATCTGCTGAAATTCATCTTAAGAAAATTATTATAAGTAACTCAATATTATTCTTAAGTTAAATCAAAGATAATTCAAGCCTTAGTCGCTTTTAAATCTAGTCTATAGTATGACTTTAATTTAAAGGTTTGAAAATTATCCTCATATATATTTAGAACTTTTTAATGATAATTTTTCGTATCATGCCCATATTGTCTTTCATTGTATTTTCGCTGTGTTTAAATTCACCCACTTTCATATCGCCATCTTTTTTTGGGTGCATCTCAGTCCCAGTACAACCTTCCCTCTACACCCCTTCTGGGGCACGTTTCAAGGCTTTTGTTTTAATTCGGAATCGGCTTCTTAGTGTCGCATAATTGTCGTTTTCCTTTGAACTGCAGCGCCAGCAATTTGCTTATCGCCAGCGATCGCGATTGCCAATGGGTAGCTTGACTCGGTCCAACATGTCGTATACTTATTGTTGTTGCAGTTGCTGCCGTGCATTGTGTTGTCGTTGTTGTTGCTGTTGTTGCCGGCGCTGTCTTCTTCGCTGCTGTCGCTGCTGCCGTGAGGCTCGAGTACATTTCAATTAATTAACATTCAGCTGCACATGCGCAGCGACGCTGGCGACGAATTCATCGGTAGCTTCGACTTGAGTTCAAGTCTCTGTCTCAGTCTCTGTCTCTGTCTCAGTCTCTGACTCAAAAGCGGATACCGAAAATTGCTGATTGCGCCAGATAAACTCATTTACAGCGGTTAAATGCCACCGGCGGCGCACATTGCCAACACTTTCGGGCGGTCCGCTCCGCCAGAGACTTGCAACTGAATGCGGACGTCGACTGCGACGTCGGCAGCGACGTTGACTTCGAGTTGAATGAGGCGGCGTCTATTGCGCATTTCAAATGAAGCGACCCGAGTCTTACTCGCTACTTTTTTAAGTGCACTTGCAAATAGTACGAGTACTCACATGTAGTAGAGATGGAAGCGTGTCGTGACACGAATTGAAAATAATCTGTTTGTGTAGCAAAATCAGATTAATATCTGTGTTTAATAGTATTTAAAGTTTCTCTCTCGCTCATCTCTAGTTAAGAGAACTCGTCTCTCGCTGTTGTCACAACTGGCCAAGTGAAGCTTGTGATTGACAACATCGATTCGCTGATTCTTATCACTGCACACGTTTCTGGCTCCAACTCTATCCATCTTCAGCTATAGCTACAGTTCCAGCTCCTTGGCTTTAACTGGCCACCGATGTTGGCCCCATCCACGTTCGTGTCGAGCTCTGCAAATTGTCATGTTGTTCGAATCGAACGGACTGATGCCTATCGTCACGTCACGTCACGTTACAAATTTTATGCCAAGCAACATTAGAAAAATTATTGTAATTAGCTTTGCAAAGTACAAGCGAACGAGCCGTGGCCATGTAAGCCACGTTAAGAGGGAAAGGGGGGAAAAGAGAGAAGTGTGGGGAAAGTAATGGAGTGAGGAGTTGAGAGTTACAAGTTGGACGCAGTTGGTTGTGGCTGGCGCTTAATCCTCAGCACAAACAGCCAACGGCGCCAATATCCTGCACTCACACTCCCACTCACACACACAAATACACACACCATCTCATACGAGGACATATGCCAATGGCAGATTATGAAAGGCAACCCCGTGTAAAGTGTAAAATGTCTTAATGATAAACAAACAGAAAGTTTTGCGGCATCCCGTGACTGGTTAGGATTGTTCCAGGGGCGTCAGCGAAAGGGGGCGAGAACAAGGAGTCATATTGATGAAGGACTCTCGCTGGCAAAAAGTTGCCACACATCGTTGAAATCTCACAGAATATCTGTGTATGTATGTGAGGCAGCTGAACGCAAAACACACATCTATTGAATAGTGTGATATATTTAAAAATAAAACTATATGAACTATTAGTTACTAGTCTTAAATTGTTTACTGATTCAACAATTGTAAATCATGTTTTTAGTATTTATCATTACAATTTACAATTAAATTATTACTTACCGGACAATTGAAAATATTATTTTAAATGTAATTTTCCCTTTTATAATATTGCTATTTTCAATAAGTTTGCTTCACTGTGCGTAGTCATCGCTTGGTTGCTATTTGGAAATTTATTCACAATTCTTTATAGACGAGTGTATTTGGCCCTCTCTCGCCTACCGTTTGTTCGTTCGCTTACATTGAAATTGCATGTTGGCACGCAAAGGTTGTTGTTGCTGTTGTCGTGGTTGTTGTTATACTAAGTTGTTGTCGCTGCTGCTGTTGTTACCACTGTTGTTGGTGTAATGTCTTCTTATTATGCTGCGACACTGTTGCGGTTTTCCATATAGCAACGTGGCCAGTGGATATACCAGTGGTTAGGGTGGTGCCAGGTGGGTTGGAGTACTCCACGGTGGTGTGCTGTGGTGCCTGCTCGTTGGTTATTGGTAAATAAAACGTCTAAGCGCGCCAATTTTGTATGAGAAGGAAAAAAAAAGAAGTATAGTCGTATATAAATAAAATATGGTTCGGTATCTGTGGAAGGGATCGTGTATGCGGCTAATGCTAATAACATGCAATTTCCACCAGCAACAACACGCATGCATGCCACACACACACACATACACACATACACTCACACACACACGCAGAGAGCTTTTCCAGCGACAGCCCGAAAAGGAAGCAGGTGAAAAGCATTCGATTTGCATGAACACCAGGCAAACAACTGGCAACAAACTCGCCACCAAGTTGCCAACAACCGGCGACGTCGCTGGCAACCCGCAGAGCCACCAGAGGCGAAGGTGTTGAAAATTAGTAACTGTCTGAATACCCCAAACCTCTGGCCAGGCCAGGCGGTGCCAGCCACCAGACAACAGTCAACAGCTAACAGCGCCATCTGCCGATGGGAAAGTTGAGTTATCGATTGCCGCAGTGACGGCTCAAAAATGATTTTAGAGATCTAATTCGGCAGGAGCAGAAAGGAAATGATTATCAAATAGCTATAGTACAAATAAATAAATTCGAACTAACTACTGTCAGGTAGGAATTATGCAAAATTGTACAAGCAAAACTTAAAAAAGACTCAATAAACAAAATAAAAATACGTTCCTATACCAATATAAATAAGCTTATTTAAATAAATCCAAATAATATATCCAAACATATGAAAAATAAATTAAATTCAAAATAATCTTAATACGAGTTTTATGATTTAGAGATTTCTATATCTATTTCATGAGAAAATAGTATTTAGAAAGATTTTATATTTAAGTCTTTCTTCTTAACAATTCCGCTAAATGTAGGATCAGGCAAACTCCCCCGATTTGTAAAATCTTTCAGCACTCCCTCTACTTCCGTCTCTCTCGCTCGCTATCAATTAAATACGATTCGCTTCGAAAACTAATCTCAAATGTGCCAACAACAATTCACTTAATCGTCATCTCAGCTCGCAGATCGGCTAAGAACTCAGCGCTGAAATAATTTCATTTCATTTGGATGCCAGGGAGAATATTTTTGAGTTAAGAGCTTGGGAAACGGGCAACTTTTGTGACGACAACTTTACAATGTGAGCAAAACGGGCAGAGCAACAACAACAACAACAACAACAACTACGACGACGACTATGGACAGACACAGACAAGGGACAAACATGAATAAAATTTGCGTAAAAGTGGACAACGAGCAAATAAACAACAACAACCACAACGAGAGGAAACGAAACTGAACAGAACGAGAGCAAGCGAAAGAGTGCGAGAGAGAGAGAGAGAGAGCGAGTGAGAGATATTTGAATTGGAGACATCGCTTGGACTTTGTGATGTTTGTAAATGTAGATGTGAATGTGAATGTGAATGCGAATGTGGATGCTTAATAAAATAATGCGACAGAAGGAACGGCAAACGACAGTGACAATGATGATGATGCTAATAATGATGATGATGATCGTGTGTGCATGTGTGTGTTTGTCGTGTGTGTGCGTGTGTGTATTTGCTTGTGTGTGGCGCAGAGTGAATTAATGGCTTAATTGAAAAATTTGTTCTCACCATGAGAGTTTCTTTATGTATCGTCGCCAACGTCGCGACATTTTTACTGGACAAATTGAGGCGACTTTTTAAATGTAGAGTTGCATGAACTGGTGGCAACTCTATAAAATTATTCTTGTTGAGAACTTAGATTAAGACTTTTACATTTAAATATTTTTAAAAATATTTTTATACTCCCATAGCTATTATTCAATTTTTAATTCATCATTATCATCTTAATGTTTTATCAATATTGCGATGGCAACTCTGTTTATAAGAATTCGCTCCTTAATAAGCTGCCAACAATCACATCTTGGAGTTTAACACCTTTTTTGCCCATTTGCAGTGTTCTCACCATGAAATTAGCATTTTTCCTGGCCATTTTAATGCATTTATTAAAAGCAAAAGGCAAACTGTCCGCAATCGAATAAAGAAGAAAACAAGTTTTGGCCAACTGTTGCCCATCTCGGGGAAGCTGCCTGCCAAAGTTGTCTTCTTGGCCAAAGACACGTTGTTGTCGTTGTTGTTGTTGTTGCAACGTCGCGACGTTCCACTGGGGCACTAATCAATTTCATATCAATTTGTAAATTTGCAATAATTACGATAATTAGCTGCGAGTATCTGACGATTCCGATGACGATGCTTTCGGCTCTCCGTTGTCCGTTGTCCATTCTCCGGTTCTCGTTCTCGAATCGCGAATCTCGACAAGGACAGGGACTGTGAAGTGGACCAGAAATGCATTCAAAGAATGCGTCGAGGTGATAATGAGATTTTCAATTCAATAAAACATCAACGAACGTTGCCAATTTTGGGTATCCGACGACAACGTCCAGAAATCTCGGCATGAATATTTCATTCAATTTACACTTGGCCCGAAGACGTTTTTGCTGCCATTTCTGCTGGCCTGGCTCTGGCACTGGCACTGGCGGAGCTGGCCAAGCATCTTCCGACTCAGCTAATTAAGTAATTTTTTTCTCTGCCGCCATCTGCAAGTGTTATTGTTGTTGTTTGTGCCATGGCTTTTATGGCTGCTTAATCAACACTCTGTCCAAGTTGCTGCTAACTTGAATGGAATTGGTTAGCAGTTTCCACTTGCCAGTTAGCGGTTGCTTCTGCAGTTGACTTTTTCTTAATTGCTTCTTACAGCCGATTAAGTGCCTCATGGCCAGGCCAATTGAACACGGGAATTGGATGCAATCGAGCTTGAAATTGTGAAACTGTGAATGACACAAAACATAAACAAGAGACAATAACTTTAATTGATTATAAAGTCGCTTATTCCAGAACGACATCTGGTGACTGAATTAATTATAAAGGTAGCAATAAGACAGACTTTTTCAAGGTTTGATAAAATAAATACAATTACTGTTTTTCTATTTTTATAAATTAATCACAACTATAAATATTCTAAAAGATCTTCTTTAACAATTTTCCTTCTTTTTCCTCTCATTTTAGGTAAATCTTCACACGCTTCTGCAGCCCAAATATTATAGATATTTTTATGGCAAATCAAAAAGTAAGCAAAAAACAAACCCATTAAAATGCAATCCGGAATTTTAACCTTCCCTCCGAGTACTGTAATTAAATGTGTGTGTGCATTTCCGCATTTCCCTCCCGCGTCAATTTGTGCCCCGCCATGAAAATGGGAAAACTTCAATAGCGCAGATCAAGCGAGCAAATCAAAACCACCCCATAAGAAACACACACACACACATACGAACTACACACACAGACACACACATAGAAAGTTAGATGAACGCACGAGGAAAAACTTACCCCGTGGACGGGGTTGTTTTTCCGTTATGCGCCTGTGAAAATGAAATGAAAATGAAAATCCACCCGAGCCGTGCGGCGGCTGCGATTACGTTTTGTTTTAATGCCATTTTTAGTTTTCCATCCATATGGCCAGGAGCTGGACGGACGGAGCTCTGGCCAGCTGGACAGTAGCCACATAGCTTATCGGACAGAGGCCGACTGACCAGGGTTGCCATCAGTTTCTGTATCTTAGTGAGAATCGCTTGTTGCGTCGGTTATGGCACAGCTTCGATTTCATTTATTAATCGCAGCCCACACACACACACACACTCTCGCACACACACACACACACACACTACGGTGACTAGTCCCAGGAGCATTCAACTAAATCTCAGTATCTGTATCTAATGTGGGGACAACTCGATGTGGCCGTGGCCATTGAGAGCATATTGTATCTACAAGTTGTTCTTGTTCCGGCTGCCACTGCCAAAAGCCGATAGCCAAATTGCAGTTGAAATGTGTTTATCGATTAAACAGCTGCGTTTCGCAGTGGTGGTGATGGAGGGGGAAAAGGGGGAAGGGGAAAAGGCGGTGCGAGATTTAGCTTAGGTTTGTTATACGATTTGAGTTTTAGATCGTGCGAATGAATGTGGATGTAGGCTAGGTGATTATCAAAGCGAAGGTAAAAATTAGAAGCAACTAATATAGGGAAGTTTTTAAAAAGAGAGATGTAAATTATTTAGTATACAAAAAACTAGATATCTAACTTAATAGATAAAAGAAGAACTAATATAGAACTAGTATTTAATTTATGAAAAATTATAATTAGAACTGACAGTTATAGATTCAGCTATATATTTTTAAAAACATATTTTATTTTTTGTTTTTTTATTACTAATATTTTTAAATTACTTTATTATTATATATTTGATTATGCAAATTTCATAAGTTCACAACTTACGGGAAATCATTAAAGGGTTTCTCGACATTCGTTTGATACTTTTATCTTTTCCATTTCGAAATTCCTACACCAAATTTTTGACCTTCTCTCAAAACTAATTTCATTTCGAAAAAAAACTCTATTTTATATCCTTATTAAAATTTGTTGAAGAGCATTTATGTTATTATAGCTTTTAAATTTAGTTACCAGGAGTAGACTATAAACATTTTACTTCCGATTAGTGTCTGTGTAATCACATTAGCCGATTTTTGCATATTGCAAGTTTACATTTAAAACGACAATTTAATTTGGTTTAATTAATTTGTGGCTGGATTTTGGGTGAATAATATATTTGCAGTTGGTTTTTAGTTCTCGGCCATTTGTAATAATTAAACTAAATGGCGCTGCAGGTCGACAGGGGATGAGGACGACAAGGGAGAGGGGGTGACATTCTTTTAATTAGCAGCAACGCCATCGCCAACCGTTGCCAGGCGTCGCTTTGTGGCATTAGCAGCGGCGTCGACGTCGACGTTGCCGTCGTCGGTGGCCACTGCGGTGTTGCAACACGTGCACAGGCCGAAGTGGGAGGCAGGGGGCGTGGCCAGGGGCAGTGTCAGTGACTGTGGCGCCAGTCCGAGGCCTGTTTGGTTAAATCCCCAACGGGACCTCAGCTTTTGGGCTTCGTTGCTGTTGTTGTTGCTGTTGTTGTTGCTCTTGTTGTTGCTGTTGTTGTTGTGCTGTTGCTGGTTATGTGAATTAACCGCGCGCAGCAACAGCGAAAACTACTTTGGCAAGGTGTCAGCTGCGCATTAGGCATAGCTGCCCCCGCTCCCCTTTCACCCCCCTTCCACCCGCCGCCTCTGCACGTTGTGAATTCCCTGATTCCCGACGCCTGTTAATGGGCGTGTTTTGTGGGCCGCTGGCAGCTCGTCATGTTGCCAACTAATTTCGTGAAAGTTGACATAGAAGCACATGTGAAATCAGGCAGACAAGGAGCAGGGGGAGGGAGGGCTTGGGGGGTGGGTGGCACCACAACAATGCCCAATGGAATTGTTCATTTGTTGTTGTGTTCCGTTTCGTTGTTGTGCCACGTTGCTTGTGCTGTTTTGTGGCGTTGACTAAATTAACATTGACGTGTGCGTTGTTGTTGTTGCTGCTGCTGTTGTCGTTGTTGCTGCTGTTGCTGCAAGTTGCCACATGTGGCATTTGGAGCCGCTCGGTGCTATGTGTTTTTTGTGTTGGCTTTTGCCACACAGCCAACCAAATGAAATATTCACACATTTTCCATTTTATATTTTGACTTGTAGTTGTCGCTCCATGTTAACCCATCTCGCTCTCTCCTTCTCTCTCTCTCTTCCTCTCGCTCTATTGCCGTGTTAAAGTTTTACGGCCGTTTGCATATGAATTTAACATTTTGTGTGTGCTTTTTGTGGGCAACATATATAATTATCATATCATGGTATAATGTCTGGAAGGACGGGCTGACAACGAGAGTCGAGAATCAGTCTCGGGAGGGCAATGAGTGCGTCCTCTAAAAGGGATTTGGGGCCAGGCTCAGCCACATTAGCATAAATACAACAGCGAGTGAATGTGAATGTGAATGGGTTGGTTAAAGGAACGACTCTCTCCAGTACTTAATGACAGCCAAATGGAACTGAGAAATTACCAAAGTATAGTCGTAATACTCAGAGATAAGATAAGTGCAGAGTATACTTTAATCATTGAGCCCAAAACTAATTATAAATTAACATAATTTAAGTTGGCTTTGAGCTACAACTTTAGAAGAACTGCAGAGATCTTTGTATTGCTATGAAAAATATCTTAATAGTATATTCTATCTATGTATAAGAATTTCTACTTGTGCTAAAATTTTAAAATTTCAAAATTTGGAATATTAAAATATTATCTTAAATTAATTATGCAAATTGAATTTTATAGAGTTGAGTAAAAATGGTTCTGAAATCTATCCTTGTCCCAAATCTTTATAAAAGAAAAGTATTTACCAAAGTCAAATATTAATTCAACTTCCTATTAAAAGATTAAGTTTTGCAAGTATATAATATATATTTCATATTTTTTAATTCAATACTTACAAGTATTCTCCCTAACAATGAAACAAATTAGTTGACACATTCAACAGGTTTCCGTCCAAACTAAAATGATTATTTAGGCCTGAGTTCGGTTGGCGCCAGCGCAATTTGTAAATTTGTGGGTCAGTGCAGCGAAAATCAATTAAAAACTTGTTTAGTCGCAGTGCCAACGAGATGCACAGATAGAGATAGAGATAGCTAGATAGAGATACAAAGATACATTTATGGTGTGTGCAGCTCAATTCAAAATTAGCCAGCGCGTTTGCTCTAAAGTTTTTATTCTTTCACACAATTCACTTAAGCAAAGACTTCATGATGCTAAAGATGCAGATACATATACAGATACAGATACATTTACAGTTGCAGATACATTGTTGGAGTTGTTGTTGTTGCTGCTGCTGATTTCTCAGTCAAGTTCAGTTTGCAATTTGTTTTTCCTTTTCTTTTTGGCGCGCATTTGATTTGCATTGTTGCATTGTTGCTGCTGTTGTTGGTGTTGCAAGTGTTGCTGTTGTTGCTGGTGTTGCTGGTGTTGCTGGTGTTGTCGGTGATGCTCCCGAGGCATTTCACGCTGCGCTGCATTCGCTTTTTGTTGCTGGCAGGCGGCGGCGCCGACGCCAACGCCGACGTCGACGCGGGCGCGCCCGAGACGGAGCCAACGAGCCATTGCTAGACGGAAAGACGAACTGACAGGCGGAGGAGGAGGAGACAGTGAGGGGGCAGGGGGAACAGACAAAAGCCAAGCCAACTCAAGTCGTGTCACGGCAACCGACGGGGTGGTGTAGGTCCAGGGGGAGGAGGGACGGTAACTGCGACTGCGACTGGGGCGGTCGCGTTTTCCATTTCGTTGAAGTGGAAAATATTTTGTAAATATTTTCATGTGTTTTTCTTTTGCTCTTGCTTTTCTTTTTCTTTGATTTTCATTCTGTACGCCGTCGTCTGCCTCCGCAGTTGTTATTTCTGTAAAGCTGCGAGTTTATTTTTTGTACAGATTCCCTCCATAGCCCAACCCAATCCCCAATTCCAAGTCTTTTACAGACGCCCCCGTCAGCGTTGTTGTGTTTTGTATTTTTACAAATATTTTGTGTAATCTTTAAAGCAGACAATGATGACAGCGACGACGATGGCGGCATTTTGTGTCACATCCTGAGAAGTATTCTCTCAGTTTGTTGTTGTTACTGCTACTGATGCCAAAGTATTTAAGCACGTGCGCACAGTGGGGCCAAGACGAGGAAGTCGAGTGAGTGTATGTGTGCGATTATACTATAGCCACATCCCTTTCACTCTTCGTATCCGTGTATCTGTGTATCTTACGCTGAAATGGACTCATATTTCGCGACAGGGCTGTTAGTCAGCAATTCAGTATTCAGTATTCAGTATTCAGTTTTCAGTTTGGCCGGGCTCTGAAGTCACTGAGCCTGTCATGACATTCACTGACTCTGCCTCCAACTCCGATTCTAGCTCTGACTCTGACTCTGGGCGACGCTTTTCGTTTTGTTTTAGCATTTTTGCAACTTGGCTTTGCTCATATTCTGAATAAAGCGACACAGAAAATAAAGAATGAACGAAAAAAAGAGGAGAAAAAAAAGCGTATATAG
Organism: Drosophila subquinaria; assembly: GCA_037043405.1. Classification (NCBI taxonomy): domain Eukaryota; kingdom Metazoa; phylum Arthropoda; class Insecta; order Diptera; family Drosophilidae; genus Drosophila; species Drosophila subquinaria. The sequence continues at coordinate 152,127 of JBAMBL010001541.1, forward strand.
AACAAAAGTTTTGCTCATGGCCTGTCGCTGTCAGAGAAGTGTCAGGCGGCAAGTTGAATAGGACAGGGATAGAGACAGGAAGACAGCGGAGAGGGAAGAGGAGAGGGAAGTGAAGGGAAGGCAGTCGACATGCGATGGGAAATGGAAAGGGAAATGGTCGATGAGGCCATGAGGGGGAAAATCTCAACGATTTGAATAAGTAAATAAGCATCTCTATATGGAGCAGCGACACATTTTGTGGAAGTGGCAAGTGGCAAGCACATGGCTACAGATGACGATGACACTGTTAATAGGGCTAAAGATGGACAGACAACTAAGTTGACTGAATTGTAAAATACCCTATGAGCAGTAATGGAATTAGATTACTGCCAGAAACTTAAAGTTTAATCTAACAAAGATCTCGCCCTTTCGGCAATTAAATTGCAAGTCGTCATCGCAATGAATAAAATAAAAACAGATTATTCGATAGTGAACTAATTGCTGCTTAAAGTCAATTAAATTAAACCATATGACAATTATGTACGTGTTGAATTTATGACATCGACTAAAGTCGGTTCCACGCTCCGATAATCGCAGACACTAGCTGACAATTAGGAAAAACAAACTGAACCGAATGACAAACGTGTCTACTTAGTTAGGGCCTAAAGACAATCGCCTTGTCACGTAGACAAGGTTAATTGCTCTATTTTTGGTCAGCGTCTGTTCAATTTCACGGCCCGCACTCGTATCTCAGGTATTTTATGAGCACCTGCGGGTCATCGAGTTCGAGATCGAGTTCGGGGCCTTGACGCTGCCTTACGCAATTCCTTTTGTTTGTAAATCTTTTTTTTTTTGGGAAAAACTATTCAGAATTGCATATCTTTGGTTTTGATTCTTATGCAATGCCAACTTTCACCTTATATCCCGCTGATTCTCTGTGCTGTCTCAATGGGGAGTCCAAGGCAGGTTTCTAACTGTTTTTCCTTTGCTATCTCTATGCAGAGTTTTCGTATTTAGTTTCAGCTGACAATTCTGAAAAGTAAAGCAGTTTTGAAAGGAAGTAAAATTGCTTAGATTCTTTTAAAAATAACATAAAGATTGCGTTATGAATAATATTCATATTTATTTATATACTTTTATAATATTATGAATGAGAAATATAAAATCATATGCTAAAAATTTGAGCAAGCGAAACTATCTTGAAATTACGTTTAAAATTCTTAAAGTAATTTATTAAATATTAAATAAATTTAACAATTCGTATTCAGCTCCCGAAATTTTAACTTAAGTCAAAGATATAGTGGAATTGAATATGATATTATAGATTTCATTACTAAAAGAAATTCGTTCTTTATCTGCATATTTTCTTAATTGTATTAAAACTATTTTTTTTTAATTTAATCAACTTTCATTTGTAGAAAATGTGTTAAATACAATGAAATGCAAAAAGGAGAATTTCAAGCAATTCTTCGGTAAAGTCTGGTTGTTGAAATTTCTAGTATTTTATTTGCCAATGTCAACTTTGACCTTTTGCACAACGCGTGTGTCTAACGATGAACTGTCCAGCTCGGAAATTTAAACACGATTTCAGAGCAGTCAGAGCTCATTAATCTGCTGCAACCATTAAAAATGTGTTATTTATGGTTAGCGACTTGAATTAAATGTAAAACAAAACATTAGAAAAAGTCGAAACAAAATAAAGTTATGTTCACTTTCGTTTGCGCAATAAAATGAAATTTAATTAACACTTAAAAGTTGCTCGGCTCCGACCGAAACTTGAAACCGAACAACTTGCAAATTGTTGACAACATTTAAAGTTAAGTTTCTTTGTCGCGTTGTCTGTTGCGGTCACTGTAGAAGCAGCGGTCACTCGGTGGCTCAGTGGCTCGGTGGTTCCGTGGTTGCGTGGTTCGGTGGTGCACACACGAAATTATAATTTTCACACGCAATCGAGCGACTGGCAACTGGTTGCGGGGGGAGGAGGTTGTTAAGGGGGAGGCACTTTGGAATGGTCGCAGTTGTTGCAGTTGTTGTTGATGTTGTTGCTGTTGCAGACTGCGAACGCACTTAACAATTCAATTGTGGAACAATGATGCAGCCGTCGAGGGAGTCGAGGGGGAGAGGGGGAGACGGGAAGAGGCGAGCGTACTTAAACTTGCGCTCTCATTAAAAAAAATAAAAAGAAAAGCGGAAAAAAAGCACAGACGACAAGCGATTGCATTTGCACTTAACAAGAGCAGCAACAAAATGTCGATAAAGCTACAACAGATCTGTCTGCGTGTGTGTGTGTGTGTGTGTTGTTGTCTCCTTTTCTTCCCCTCTCCCTCTTGCCAATGTCTGGGACATGCCGACCCCCTTTAGCGTGCGTGCGTGAGCTGCTGCTGCGTGCGTGAGTGCGTGTTTTGTCTGGCAGCGCGAATCTGGCTAAAACCAAGACTGCAACTCCAACTCTGACTCCGACTTCGACTTGTGTCCGTGTCTGGCAATGCGCATGCGTGCATTGCGTTTACGCATTGCGCCTTGTAATGAAGGCATTGCTCATTACAACACTGATGGAGGACAACAACCAGCAGAAACAACAACGAACAACATCAACAGCGAACAACAACAACAACGAACAACAACCCAGAACCAGTGCGCTGGCCATGTTGTTGCCAATCAATTGCCAATAGGCAACAGAGCGCATTTCTGGCTGCCAATCAACACACAGGCAACACAGATGAAGTTCAGTGTGGACACTACAGACACATCCATCCATCCACATTGAGATCCACCTCACCATCCACTTGACGATCTTCCCCCTGGCGCGTTATCACCACAGGCAATGGGCCCAAAAAGATTGATCGATCGATCGATCGATCCGACGATGGACGGGCAAGTGCCATGTTGCGATATGATCGTAAATGAAATTTATGTATTGTCCTGTTTTGTGTTGTGTTTGGTTTTTGTGTGTTGTTGTGTGTAGATTGTCAACTCTTTAGGCATAATTACAGCAATGGCTGATCGATGGGGCTGTCCCGACTGTGTGTCCACTCCAGTCCACTCCACTTCGATCCTGTGCGATCATTAGCAATGCTGAGTGCACTTTTAATTGCACGCACTCACATATTATTGGCCAGAGTTATTCAATTTGGAGTCATGTCAATTGTCCTGGGAATACCGCTGATGCAGTCTACCGGCGCAAATGTGTCAATTAGATTTATTATCAGTCAGCTCTTGTTCTTCTACACTCCCTGTCGTTGTCTCTATCTCTTTCTATATGTATCTCGCTTTCTTTCAGCATATTCCCAACTGAAGACTCTGTGCAGGTGCTTCACACTGTGCCATGTCCATTAGTGAATGCTAAATAGCGCCAATTAAATGTAAGAAATGCGTCTTGTTTGCCTCTTAACTTGGCCAGTGCTCCCTCCTCTCTCCCTGATCCTCTCTTTCTATCTGTTCCTCTACTTTATTCTCCCCTCCCTTCGTTGTCAATAACCAATTTCCAATTCAAATGCAAAACTTTATTTATGAACCGGCAATCGTCAAGCGGCTGACATTTTTATTATCAGCAACCAGCGCGCGCCCAAAAACTCCAGAGTCGAGCCAGCTGTTGTTGGCCACGTTAACTGCCCATCGGCAGACGTTTCCCTTTTCCCTTTTTCCCTTTTCCTTCTCTCTGTTCCTCTGCTCCTTCATTGATAGCCGGACTAGCCAAGCGTTTCAGTACGGCCGCGTTGACAAGCTCAATTTCCAATCGCAATAAAACGCAGCACTCGAAAAAAGATAAATGTGAGAAAAATGCAGGCCTCAACTGCGTCCAGTTCCCCCTCTCCCCCTCTCTCTCTCTCTCTCTCTGTTTCTCACAGGTTACCCTGCCTCTTCTGCCTCTTCTGCCTCTTCTTCGGCGTTTGCCTCTTACGTTATTCGTCTTTATGCAACACCGTCGCTAAATCGCGTGGGCTTATCCTCAGCACCAGACCAAGTCAGACCAAACCAGACCAGAGACCAGAGACCAGACCAGGCCAAGAGAAGAACCTGCGTTTGGTCCGTCGACCACTTCAAGTGCTGAAATTTATAGTGGTAATAAAATTTTATTTGCTCCTTTAGTTGATGGCACAATAAACTCTTCTGGCATTCGCCCTGAGCACGTGCTTCAACTTGCCAGCTTACATATTTATTTCTTCTTATTCTCTCAGTTTTTCTGTTCTGTCTTGTGTTTTTTTTGTCTTTCATTTAACTACTTACTACATGTTTTTCTCCGAGTATTTTGGGTAATATTTCAAGGTCATTTGTTTAGCGGTTTGTTACAGTTAAAATGGGCATAAAAATGAGTTTAAATGCCTGCTAATTTTAATTTCGAAGGACATTTATGGAAGGCATAGATAGTTATCATCATAATATTTGCTGAGATTATTTTTAAATTTTATCTTCAATAGTCCAATAAAATAAGTACAATACAGTTCAGTATGTTGAATATAATTTTTAAATAGAAAATTATTTGAGGGAAACAACAATTTTTAGAATAAGCTAAATTTATTACCTGCAATTACAATGGTCTTTAAATATTGTTAGTTTTTTTAAATCATTTGAATGTCATTTTTAACAAATTAAGACATTAATTATGTTTCAAGTCAGTAAAAGTATTATTATTATTAATTTATTATTATTAATATTTCTACTTTGCACGGACTTTACTCGTTACTCTTCCACAATTTAGTTAGGCCAATTAGTTATTATTTAAATAAAATGCAAAACAGTAATTTAAGCAGCCGAGCAGAACGTTTTCAACTTAAGGCTTGAGGGAATTCTCAGTCCATTCTCTTCCCTTCGCTTCCCTTCCCTGGACAATCTGTATTAGAGATAACCTCGCTTTTGTAAGTTTACCGTTTGCCTCTCTGATGATGCCGACAACAACAGCAACAGCAACAACAACAACAACATTAATAATAATTACAACAACCACAACAAAGGCAAATGTTGACGGGCGACGCCTTCGCATGGCCGCTATCCGCTATGCAAAACTATGAAGAAGAAGAAGCACAGCAGCGCAGTAGCTAAAGCCGACGCTGACGTCGACGGCAACACCGACGCAATCGTAAATCAAAATGGCTGCAGTTGATGGCTGAAGAATGAAATCATTCATTTTCATTTTCGTTTTCATTCCATCACGACACAGCGCATGCGTGTGTGTGCGTGTGTGTGTGTGTGTGTGTGTGTGAGCATGTTGATATGTGTACTGATTAACTGCATTGCTGAGCTCTTCTTATTGTTGTTGTGTTTGTTGTTGTCGTTTGTCGCCTTTGATGGATTGGCTGCCATTTCTCTAGTGCTCTCGTTGCTGTTGTTGTTGCTGCATGCGCAGCTCTCAAATTAGCTGTCGGTGGAGAGGGGGACGGGCAACTGTCGTTGTCGTTGACGACTTAAACAGGTAACGGGACTGCCCATATGCCATGCGCATTCACGTGTGCGAGACTGTGTGTGAGTGTGTGTGAAAGTGGGCTGGGCTTGAAACTATGGTTGCTGTCTTGGCTAATTGCACGAGCATTTGCACCGTGGTGTGCGGCTTATGAAAATGCAATTTTCTGAATATTAATACATATGAACTTTGCCTTAGTGAATAAGCACTCGATCTAAAAATCACATAATTGTTTACCTTAATTATATTAATTAAACGAAGAGTCTGTGTAAATGAAAACAATTCATTAAGAAAATCACTAAGGAGAAAATATGTATGTATTATATTAATCATTCAAATAGACCTGTCTTAAATTTTGAATATAATTACATACTTACCAAAGTACATGTTTTGTGTTAGTTGGCTTTATTCCCGATTTCATACAGGGTATCTGGTAGTCGAGAATTGTTTCGTCAATTTAATATTCTTGGTCCTTTGTCAGCAGTGGTAGTTTCATAATTAGCTAAGAGAGGGCGCCACTTGTCAGTCAAAGCGAAAGCGACATCTGTCAATAAAAGACAAGAGCAGCTTCAACACGCCGCCGCCAGAGGGCTCAATTCAAGCCAGCCTAAAAGTATGCAATGTTCAACGCTAATGATAAAAGTGGTCCGCAAAACGCAAAAACGGACTGAAATTTTTGAGAACAATTTTTCCGGCCGAAAAAATCAACTTTTTTGTTTTTTGAGCTAGAAAATTGAAAAAAATACCAGACATTTTGTTGAATTCTTCTCGAATTTCCGATTTGATTGATTCTCAATTTTATTTATATTTCTTAATTTTTTTTGGCTTTTTTTTCAGTTTCGACACCAAACTAATTTTAAAATAAAGTTAATTAATTTACCGAGTTTTGCATTTTGTTTTTCTTTTTAAATTGTTTTTTAAAAACAAGATTATTTTTTAAATTTTTTATTGACTAATTTTATAATTACAAATTATACAACTACAATTTTAAATAAATCGCACATTTAACATTTATAATCTTTAAATTTAAAGAAATTAAAAATTCGTAAGAAACCAAAAGATTTTGTTTGTTTTTATAAAGAACTTGTTATTGTTAGAAATTAGAAATTTTGTCAGTTTTGAATGCAAGGCAGCTTAAATTATTAATTAAACTTGAAGACGAAAATAATTAAAGCATTCCGTATGATTTTTGGTTGGGCGCAAATCTTTTATTGCAAATCAAATTTTAGCATTTGTTCGCTTGAATAAATCACATCAGACAAACATAAATCATAAAGTAAACACACACACACTCACACAACAACAATAAGGAGAACAACAGCACAAAACACACACATCAGACATTATTATCATCTCGCTTGTGCTTGAGTGAGTTTCTTTACACTCCCCCCTTTGGACCACCTCAATTGTTTGCAAGGTCCAACCGCCATGGCCAAGGCTGCTGTCTCGTCTGCAGTTCCCCTTCCCCCAGGCTGCCCACTCCAGCACATGTCTGATAACCACCTACATATCGTATACTCGTTTACGGCCATCTCTCTATAGGCAGAGCGAGCCACCGATTTTACCCGCATCCGTTTCAATGTTGGCTGGAGCTGGAGTTGGTGGATGAGGTTTTGGCCTTTTCGCCCGGCGCAGCTTCCTTCCGCCAGGCATTGTCCCTTCGCGCCGGGCCTCACCCCCTCCCCCCTCTCGCTCCCATTCAGCGTCATCGGGAAATGTGTAATTGAAAGGGAAGCTTTGGCTGTGGCTTTGGCTTTGGCAGCGACAACGGCAGCGTTGGCGACGCAAGAAATTATTACGTTAACAAAAGCGAAATAACGCAGAGAAGGAGAGCAGGAGAATGCCACACACACAGTGATACACACACACTTATACACAGAGACAATACAAATACATTCGCCGGAGAATGCCAAAAGGGGAAACCAGAAGGGGGGAAATGGCGGAAAAATATGCAAGCAGCGCTTGTCGCTAAAATATTTTAAAGTTTCACGTTCTTCTCACTCTCTTCCCATTTTTGTGTTTTGGCCATTCTGCAAAGTTGCAAAAGTTTCATTTCCGACAACAAGTTACCGTTAGTTAGTTTTTCGGCAGGGTTGTCACCACCACACCAACACAGCACAAACATAGTATGAGAGAAACGAAGAGAGTGAGCGAAGAAAGAAAGAGAGAGAGTTAGAGAGAGAAGGAGATGCATGCATACTATGTGCTTGGCATTTAACGTGTGTCTCTGTCTATCTCTCCATCTGTGTATGTGTGTGTGTGTGTGTGTGTGTGTACTTGTCTCTGTCTGTCTACATTGTTCGAGTTTTGATTTATGAGGTCAGAGACTCGTGATAATGAGCCAGGAAATTAAATCACTTTGACCGGAAGGATGTCAGGTCAAAAGGGGATAACACAATTGATTTCATATTCATAAATTTAACGAATGTTGTCAGCTTGTCAGCCAGCCAATGAATGACATTTCTGTTACAATGCAAAAACAACAAGAACATATTATTTAATTCCAGGTTGAATCATAAAAACATTACCAAAAGAACTGTTTTAAATCTTCTGGGGTATTTTAAAATATCTGTTGTCTTCAAATATTTCGCTATTTCGATTCAGTTTCCAATTTCCCGCACTCAAATATTTTATAGGAATATGCAAATTATCAAATATATATTTATTTTAAGAAATTAAGGAAATATTATGCTCATTTTATAAAGAATTTTGAGTGCCCTTCCTTCCTGTTTTTTTCTCTCTATCACTGTGAACTTTTCTTGAAACTCCAATATGATTTCGATATTTTGAGAGTTCGTCAAAGCGTAGCATAAACAATTTATCAGAAGAGTCATGCCACAGATCGTGTAGCACATGTTTTTTTTTATGAGCTCAAAGCAAATGCTCTGCCAGCTTTGAAGCTCATTTTCAACCGAAACATTAAGCTGACAAGATCGACAAAAGAGAAATCATTAACTAAATTACGAATTTTTATTTATTTACTTGCAGAGTTTCAAAATCAAAATTGAAAAATACCAATTAGAGGTTAAGGCTACTTAAGGATTTAGGCAAAAAACAATACAACAACAAATACAAATACAAATACAACAGCAACGGATTTTCAACCAAACGGAGGAACAGCAAAATACGGAAATCATTTAATACCTCACACAACCCCACACACACAAACACACACACACACAACTAAGATTAAGGCGCAACTGTACATTGTACTTAAGTGTTCAAAGGATATTTAGGTGAGTTTCATATGGGAATGTCCTTCAATTAATTTACTGATGAAAGTTGAAACTCTTGCAGTTTACTTTGTATATAGGAAGTAGCTAAAAGCACACGGAGTCGAGTCACAGTCACTAGCAACTAAGTCACGGTCACGATCACAGTCACAGTCAGTAACAACAACAACAACAACAAGAACACCAACACCAACAAAATGACGATGAGTACAAATAACTGCGAAAGCATGACGTCATATTTCACCAACTCGTACATGGGGGCGGACATGCATCATGGCCACTATCCGGGGAACGGCGTCACCGATCTCGATGCACAGCAGATGCATCACTACAGCCAGAATCCAAATCAGCAGGGCAACATGCCCTACCCGCGCTTCCCGCCCTACGACCGCATGCCCTACTACAATGGCCAGGGGATGGACCAGCAGCAGCAGCAGCAACACCAGGGCTACTCGCGTCCCGACAGCCCCTCCAGTCAGGTGGGCGGTGTGATGCCGCAGGCGCAGACAAATGGCGGCCAGTTGGTGGCAGTTGCACAGCAACAACAGCAGCAGTCACAGCAGCAACAGACACAGCAGCAACAGCAGCAGCAGCAGGCGCAGCATCAGCAGCATCCTCAGGTGACGCAACAGGTGACACATCCGCAGCAGCAGCAGCAGCAACAACAACAGCAGCCCGTCGTCTACGCCAGTTGCAAGCTGCAGGCGGCAGTTGGCGGCTTGGGATTGGTGCAAGAGGGAGGCTCCCCGCCCCTGGTCGACCAGATGGGCGGACACCACATGAACGCACAGATGACGCTGCCCCATCACATGGGTCATCCGCAGGCACAGGTAAGAGACCCTTTGAATCAAGGGATCGCAAATAAGAATTATGAGAAACTGGATAGACTAAATATTATAAAAATTAAAATAAAAGTTATTTGAAATAAGAGTAAAGCAAATTAATTTTTCAATTTTATTATAAAGGTATTTTCTGTTATAAAGTGAAGTTTTACTTTTAAATTTGTATTATATAAATTAAAAACAAAATTTTCATTTTATTTATTTTTATAATACAAATTGAAAAACATACTAAGAGCTATACCATGATTTTTAAATTAAAATTGAAATATAGTTATTGTTTTAAGATCTTTTTATTAAGATCGAAAAATAAGAGTTATCTCTTAATTTTTTGATTCAAATCAATACATAACTTTTATTTAATAATTGATATTTTAAAAATTACAATCGTTACGGTCCCTGCTTTAAATTAAAATATATTATGGTTGCTGCTTTGCCTCCTTGACTCCCCTGACCACGCTTATAACATGCTAAACGCTTTACTCTTCCATCTCTCTTCCCCCAATCTCTCTCTCTCTCTGCTGTTGCTTTCTGCAGTTGGGTTACACTGACGTTGGCGTTCCCGATGTAACTGAGGTAAGAGTCCTAACTAATCCCTTAGCTCATCATTTCTTTTGGTTTTATTTCTTTTGGTGATGGTACTCTAACACTCTCTGTAATCGATTCTCATCGGCATCTGTTCACAGGTGCATCAGAACCATCACAACATGGGCATGTACGGACAACAGCAGACGGGCGTGCCGCCCGTGGTGGCGCCACCGCAGGCAATGATGCATCCGGTCGCTGGACAAGGGCCGCCGCAGATGCTTCAGGGTCATCCCGGACAACACACGCCGCCATCCCAAAATCCGAGTTCGCAATCCTCAGGGATGCCGTCACCACTGTATCCCTGGATGCGAAGTCAGTTTGGTAAGTGTCAAGGAAAGTGATCGACAATTCCACGAAACGTATTAAGTGGAATTTTTCTTCTTCTTATAGTAGTGGGTTGCTGTAGTTAGTCACATTGAAAGTAGTTTTAAACTAGTCGTAGTTTGGCATACCACAAACAAACAAACAAACAACAAAACAAGAAAACAACAACTATTCAAATTAATTATTAATAATTAACACTGGGTAACTGAAATTATTTAACGCATTTCTAAATTATATTAATCAGACGGAATTGTTCAGAAAAAGCTTTTCTTTAAAAACAAATAAAACAAGTCTTCAGTCAGCTTCGATCTCTTCGTTAACTTCGTACGCACTGCTTGCTGTGGTAGCGACAGCTACTGCTTTGTTGAGGAGCAGCTTGCACTGCTTGGTCCTTCGTTGAGTTACACTGCTTAGTGAACTGTGAACGCGTTTTACCCGCTAAATTCAAATGATTCACATTGAATGTTTTTCAAAGTCCGTATAAAACGATAGTTAAAGTGAAAATATTTCATTGCATTTTATGATTAAATAATAAATAAAATATCACATAAAATTAGGTACGAAAACTCTCATTGCAAAAGTATTGCTTCGAATCTAAGGTCGACAAATTATTTAAATGTTTTGTTATATATTTTAATACTTGAATCAATTCAGCTCAGTTGAAAATGTAAAACAACATGAAAAAATGCTGAACGAAGCATTTGTTGCTGACCTTGACACGTCTGAGTAATTTCACTTTATTGCCCTGGCCAATCGGTCACATTAGGCGTAATCCATCTGCAATGAGGACAAAACACCGTCCGCTATACCTGACATTTTGCCAATTTTGCAAATTTCCCAAAACGAAATCGATGAATGCAAAAGGCAGCGACAAGATGTCACGCAGTGTGAAAGAGGTCGAAAGAGGTACCGAAAGGGACTCTGACTCTGAGTCTGAGTCGGACAGTCACAGAAGGCGGTCTCTGAAATAATGCAAATTGACAATACTTTAGTTTTGTTTTTGAAAATGAAAGCGAAAAGGTTGCAGAATCGGAGCGTAACTAATCCAATGACAATTTGCCTAAAAGGCTCGACTCTTGTCAGGATCAGGATACACTTTATAGGGAACTGTTCGGGCAGCAGACGGCAGGCAGTCGACCAGGAAAATGCCTGAGAATTGCATAAGTGGAAATTTCGTAGCTAAAACCAAATATGGAATTTACTTTCCCTTTCTATTTTATTTCTAATGAAAGTAAAGGCAGCAGACGCAGCTCCCTGCCCGTTATCCTGCCTCAACTCTGGCTCATTACCAAATGGCCTGCGAGTTGTTTTGCCCACATCGCGGCTCAGTCTTGGCTTTTTTCTCCTTCTGCCTTTGCTTATTTTATTTTTTTGCCAACACCAGATTGAGATGTAAAGCAGAATTGATGAGTGCCATTAGTTACACGTTATGTGCAATGGATGCCATCAATTTATTAATCTCCAGAACACGCCGCGGCCGCACTCCATTCCACTCCCGACCATTCATGGGCCCGACCTGGACGGACGGACTCGGACTTGGAGCTGGCCAAAGCATCGTCTTAATCCTGCCTCCCCCTTCCCCTGCTCCTGCGCCTTTTTGTGCGCCTACAACAGAAAAAACAGCAAAAAAGAAGAGAACGCTGCGGTGACACGAATGTTTTTTTATTCAAGAAATGAAGGAGCGACACTGCAAACAGAGACAAAAACCTGAGACCCAAGATCTGAGACCCCAGAGAGTTTGAGCTCGAGTCCGAGTCAAAGGCAGAGTTAGCTGGCATATCCCGCGGAGGGTGAGGACTGTGGGACATAGACCTGGACTTGGACTCGGACTCGGATTCGGACTGAAACTCGGAGCACATTGGAGACTCTGGGAGTCTGTGGCACAACATGATCTCGAGCTTAAGTTACGATGATTAAATGCATACGAGTTTATTTTTGCTTAGGTTTTTGCATTCAGCTTGTTTTTGTTGTTGTTGTGTCTCTTGTGGTGCAACCAATAAAAATAGCCGACACAGTGGGTCGAAAATTAAAAATTACTTAACTTCAGCCAACGGTTGACAACTTAATCGAATTTTGCTGCATTAGACAAAATCAGCATGAAATTGAAAACTATTCAGATGCAGGGTAAATGCAATAATTAAGTTTGATATTGCATTTACACAAATGATATTAGTTAATCGAACTTGCAATTGGAATGAGTAATTAGAGTAAAATCTCCTCCTATCAACCTATTGATATGCAATTTTATCTGACATTTGGAATGAAATAATTGTTAGTCTACAAAGAAAGAACCCATTACATTCCATGTCAATAGTTTCTAACTTATTTATTTTCCCTTATGTTTCCTGCCTATGCTCTCACATAAGTTGACTATCTGAAAGATGCAGATGCAATCCATCTGCAACTCGCATAACAAATCTCTTCACTTTCCACTGTGGCTTACCTAGTAACTACTTAACGCCTCGTCATATTTCACGCGCGCATTAGGCAAATAACTAAAGAGTGCCGATCGTGACTGGCGTCCTTCTATAGAACTCGATTCAGGGCCGGGGCAGGAACATCAGTTGTTGCTGCCACAAAGCGCACTTTCAATTAAGTTGTAACTCATGAGCACAAAGAAAAAAGAAAGAAGCGAAAGGGCAGAGTCATCCACAGCTTCCCAGCCCAACTGCAAGTTCAAGACCAAGTCCAAGACCAAGTGCAGCTCCTCGAGGCATTCGCCTTCCTTGTGGTGGAGCCTTTGGCAGTCGCCTATTTAGCTGTGGATCTCGTAGGTCCGTTAATGTTGTTTTGATGCTGTTCTCGTATTGGTGTTGGCAAAGTTTTCAGTTGGTTTTTGATAATTTGCTCATAAGCAGCAAAAACTTGCGGCCTTTGGCTGCCATTTAACTCCTCGTCCTTCCACCTTCCTCCTTTATCCTGCCGTCTGCTGACTTCTCCCGTTGCCTTTGTCGCTCGGCGTTGGGTCATAAATTTAAGCGACAGTCAACAAATTCTGGCAACAAGTGTCTGTTAGCTGCTGCTGCTGCTTTTGGCCACAACTGAACCCAAGTCGCATCCTTTATCCACATACATGTACTTTTATATGTATATGTGTGTCTGTGAAGCGAAAGAGTTTTATTTCTGACCTTGTTGCGCTTCGATGTTTAGCTTAATGTGGCTAAATTTCCAGAGCTGAGATTGGAATTGGCAACATTACTAAATAAACCAGGATATGTTTTGACTGCAATAAATACATACAAAATTAACTGTCAATTATATTTATTCGTATTGATTAGTTAAAATTATTTATTTCAATTAATTTAAAATTTAAAAAATAAAACAATCATTTTTATTAAATTATAAAATTATCCCGAGCTATGTTTGCTTATCGAACAAACTCGAGAGAGACTGGAAGAGACAAATTATGTAGTTCAAGTTAAAAGTTACTTTACTGCAAATTCTTCTACTTGCTGATAATTTATTTAGGGAAATGTAAAAAAAATTCAAACTCCATCTGATTCGACTTACAATAAAATTGCATAGTAGCTAATTTAAAAGTTTCAAGAAGTTTGACTGTATATTATTTCATTAAGTCATCATCATTCATTGAATGGGCAACTTGTATTCGAATTGTGCGGTAACTGCCCATCTATTTATCGAATATTTATGCAGGAAAACAACTCAAATCGAATCGAATTGTTAGACGAGAGATTCCATCTACAAGCGTGTTCGTGTGGCAAACAACTTTTCAATTCTTTCGAGTATGAAAAGTGCACTTCATTGTGCGCATTATGTGCGACAGCTTCCAATCCTCCTAAAACCCCTCCTTAAACACATCCTCCCTTCTGTCCCTTCAACCACTCGTCCTTGGAGCCGCGTCAGTGTCAGAGGGCGCAGCACAATGAAAAGAACTTCTCGCCAAAAAGTTGCACATTGAACGTTGTCCGTTGTCCTTTGTCTGCTGCAAAAGTTTTTTACTCCGTTGGCTGCTCCGTAAAACGTTGATCCCCGGCCATCATCCGTCGGCTTGCCCCCTCCCCACACGCCTCACTTGCCCCTCGTTGCCACTTGGCGCTGGCTTTGCAAAGTTTGCCCCGCGACTTTGTTGTCTGTTGGCGCTGCACTTAATGTGCCCCGGACGAGTCCCGGCCGGAAGTGGGAGGAGGGAAGATGTGGAGTTTTGTTAACTTGAGGATTTGCGCGCAAACTACTTTTCGATGGCAGCCCGAGACATTTGAGACATTCGAGACAACAACTACTTAGGCAGGCGATTGCCATGGCTTAGTTTGTTGCCTGCCAACGTCCACTCGATGTGTTGGCACTGCGTTGACGCGGCCACTTTGGGGTAGCTGCCACCTTCCAGCTTCCAGCTTCCACCTTCCGTGGCCAGCAAGCAATTTAAGCGTGCGGATCAAAAGATAATTTGCCAAATGCGTGAAGATTTTTTCAAAATACCAAAAAATAAAAAAAAATAAAAACGAAGAAGCAAAACCGAAACCACAGCCTGCATCCCCTCCATCTCCACCTCCTCTTTCGCCTCCATCAACCCCTGGCAGCTGCTGGCCAATGTGACACGGGCTGTCAAAATGAAAGCGACAACGACAACTGAGCGTCGAGTGGACAGCAACAACAACAACAACAACAACAGCAGCAAAAAAATGACACAGGAACTTTTGGGATTTCCATGTGCGGCAAAAAGTTTAATAAAGCGCAGCAAATGCGAATAGGAAATTTCGCTTTTATTTTAGCTCCATTCTCCCCGCTCTTCCCCCCGTTCCTTTATTCCCCGATTCTCCTCTTCAACCCCCTTCGCTTTGGTGGCCAACATAACGCAGAGAAGTCCAAAAAATAATGGCAACAGCTCGCCAAAGGTCCTCGGGGTATTGCCCTGAGGCATCCACAACAACAATAACAACAACAATAACTACAACAACAGCAATAACAACACATACCTCATATTGTGGGTGTTGTATTGTTGTTGCTGTTCTCTCTTTTGCCTTTGCCATTCATTTCGCTCAATCGCAGCGCTGTTTTTGGATTTCGCTTCGCTTTTTTTTTGTCTTTTTGGTTATATTTCTGTTTTGTTTTTATTTTGGGATTTGGCCAACCTTTTTGACAAATTACGAATATTATTCATGCAGCAATGAAGTGAGGAAGCTCTCTCGTGGTTCTGTCCAACAACTTGCCCAGCTGTCCAGATCCAGATCCCCAGCTGTATTCCCAATGCCTCAAAGCCCAAAGCCATTGCTCGTTTCTTTAATCAAAAGTTTTGTTGTATAATAATACAAAATGACCCCGGATAGTTTAGGCAATTGTTTAAATCATTGCAAATGCTAAAAATACAATTTATAAATAATAACAATTCATACAAATATTTTTATAGAAAATAAAAAAAGAATTAAAAAAAGTTGACAAATTTGCAGTTTACTAAAAAAATAATTTAGATTCTTTTTGTAATACATTTTTAATAAATTCAACAAAGCCTGAAGCTCTGCTTACAACAATTAACAAGTATCTTTTAGCGAAAAATGAATATAATTAAATGCTAGAAAATTTTTTAAAAAGGGAACTTATTATTCTAATTATTAGATAAAGTTTGTCAATTCATATAAGAAAATCTATAAAAAATCGATGAAAAAAACTTTATTATTATTATTTTATAAATTTATGCTATGAATTTATAAGCACATTGATATCAAATTTTGCATAAACAGTCCACAAATGAATTTAGAAATATTTAATTATTTTGAATATACACAAATACTTGCATATCAAGTTGGATATATCGCATCAGACTTTAAACTGAGTCGCGTCGTCGTCAATTTCTGGCCACATGTTTCATGGTTGCGCTCTTTTCAATGGCCGCCAGCTCCGCCTGCCATGATGGAACAGGCGCTCAGCTTGCAGTCCGCTTGACCGACAGCCAGACAGAGACAGCAAAAGAGAGGGATAAGGAAAGACAGAGAGGGATAGAGAGAGAAGGCAGCCGAAAGAGTGTTTGAATTTTGGTCTGACTAGGGATATATGACGAGCCCGACTGTCCGTCTGCCTGCCTGTCCGCCCCCGAGTCCGCTTTCTCTCTCTCTCTCTCTCTCTCTTTCTAGCCGTTCCCGTCTCGCATAGCATGTTTTAGTCAGCTGTCAAATATTTTGACATGGGTAGCCATGGCCAACAGTCATGCAGCCAGCGAATGTTGAATCCGAATTCGAATACATTCAAAATGGGGAACATAGAAAAAACGCACGAACTAAACAAGTGGGAAAAGCTAAAAGTGGAAAGCCTAGCTAAAAAATACTCTGTATTTAAATATCAACAAGTAAAACAAGATTAAATTCAAGACGAAATAAATAATTTTGATATACCCTTTCTCTGCAGGGTATACTAGTATTCAAAATTGAGTTGAGCAGCGTAGTTTTTTTTTCGGTTATTTCTTTGTTTAAGCGATAACTAAATAAAGTTTAAAGTCCCCGATCCCTTTCCCTTCCCCGTCCACCACAAATACACATGTGCAGTCGTCTCTAATGAACGCATTCATAAGGCAGGTTCCATATTATCCCAGCTCTGTTTTCTTTTGCGGTCCTTTTTGTGCATTTTAGATACGTTTTTGTGTGTGTTGGTATGTGTGTGTGTCTGTTTTGTTGATTTTTTTTGGCTGTCAACTTTTGTCGATTTTTAACCCTCTTAAGTGCTTAACAAGTCCCAAATTAAAAAGTCGCAGCGTCTCCTGAGATTCTGGTCAGCAAAAGGGAAAACGAAATTAAAAACGTTATAAATGTGCTGCTGGTCAATGGTAATTTTTAATTGTAGCCACTACCTCTGACAGGGCAACCAGTTACGCTTCTTTTTTTGAATACCCTGTAATTGTGAAATGTTTATAAAAGGTAACGATACTATAAAGTTTATTTATTGAAATATGCATTTGTCTTTCTGAACTGGTTTTCAATCTAGTTGATCTCTTGTATATTTAAAAAAACTTTAAATATTTTGTACCTTCTTGTTGATTATCCTTATTGCCAAATCTAGATTCTTAAAGTTTGGCACACTTTTATTTGTGTCTATTTTATAATCTCTTTCATTATAATCTCAAAACTTCATAACGCTCAGATAAACAAAATATGAAATAAATCACTTTCATTATAAGAACAGGGTATTTTCTAAGCTATACACAGCTTTCTATTACATTTTTTTATTTGATTAAAATTTAAGAAATTGCGGCCTGGAAATAAATTAAAAACTCACCTATTCAGTCATCAAATCGCACTTTGAATGGTTTTGGGAGTACGGAAAAAAACAAAGTTTTCCCGCTGTAACAACAGCTGAAACATGACCAAAGAGTTGAAGAGTTGTATTGAAAACTTTAGACTGGTCTTCAGACGTTTTAAGTTGTACGTTATGTAGATACAGAGGCTGTGCTAATTGGCAAGTATGTCAGCAAGAGTTGCCATTCCCACCGCCAGGGGGCGCGCTGTTTACCGTTTATTTAGCACAAAGTCATCGACTGACTTTGCACTTTTAGCAGCCGGAGAACGGATGACATCACAACCACCTCAAATGCCACACACGCGGTATTCTTGGATCTCTCCCTCCCTCTCTACACTTCACTCTCTCTCTCTCTTTCTGGCTAAGGCAAAAACTTATCAACTCGCGGGCAAAAATAATAAATAATAATAATTTGCCAGCATTTGTTGCAGCGGCGCGCGTTTGTCTGTAATTTCCGCAATTAAAAAAACATTTACTCGCATTTGATGTGTGCTTTTTACTTTTTTTCTCAACAATTTTTACTTTGTTTTTTTGCATTTTTACTTATTTTATTTATGCTTTTGCCATGACATGCAAATTTGACAAGTCGACAGACAACCGACCACCGACGACGACGACTGTTTTCAGGTCTTAACTTGGCCAATGAGTTAGAGGTTACAACTGCCAGTCCATTTTGTTGTCGTTTTGTCTGAAGACTCAAGTTCTAATGGTTAATCTCTCTTCAGGGAATTGTAATTGAAATAAGAGTAGATTGCTTAGAGTATATGTACTAGATTTTTAAATAAAGTACTACATTCAAAATATTATATAATAAAATAAATAGTCCGACATACAGTGGCTCACAGCTTAAAGTATGCACCCTTATTTTTGCTTTAACTGCTATGTTAGTCAAGTTATCACAATAAAAAAAATATATTTGGAAAGGTCGTGTAAATTCCGTTTGAATGACACAAAACTTTCCTTAACCCATTGAGTGCCCTTGGAAAATTTCGATCTTATGTAAAAGTCACTTTTCAAAACTTTTTTCCTCGATTTTTTCCAAAAAATGTTGGGATGCAAAAACATTCTTGGAACAATTCAAAGAGTAACTGCAAAAAAAAATTTTCAAAAATATTTTTGCTAGTATTTTTTATAATTTTTTGAAAACTGCAAAAAATGCACTTTTTGCATGAAAATGAGGAAAAATGGGTAAAAATGGTCATTTTTAGGA
Source organism: Drosophila subquinaria (assembly GCA_037043405.1). Lineage (NCBI taxonomy): Eukaryota > Metazoa > Arthropoda > Insecta > Diptera > Drosophilidae > Drosophila > Drosophila subquinaria. Next base: position 170,940 of record JBAMBL010001541.1, read on the forward strand.
TTTTCAAAAAATTATAAAAAATACTAGCAAAAATATTTTTGAAAATTTTTTTTTGCATTTACTCTTTGAATTGTTCCAAGAATTTTTTTGCATCCCAACATTTTTTGGAAAAAATCGAGGAAAAAAGTTTTGAAAAGTGACTTTTACATAAATTCGAAATTTTCCAAGGGTACTCAATATTTTAAAAAAAGTTTTGTGTCATTCAAACGGAATTTACACGACCTTTCCAAATATGTTTTTTTTATTGTGATAACTTGACTAACATAGCAGTTAAAGCAAAAATAAGGGTGCATACTTTAAGCTGTGAGCCACTGTAGATCGGAAATTCTTTAAAATCTATATCAATCATGCTGATTCATATTTCATGACATTCTTAAAAAGTAAAAGCTTTCGGTTGTTCTCTTTTCTTCAAAGTGAATTCTAATTTCTTTTTGTTTAGTTATTTTTTAGTTGTCTTTGTTTTCAGATAGTATGATAATTATTTGTTTGCAACTTTAACAAATTTCATCAAATGTTGCCGTAATTATTTTAATGATTTCCTTTAAACGTTGCTTACACACACATATGCACAATAATAGTAATGTAATTGTGTGCACATGGAAGGGGGAGAGTAAGTGAGAAAGAAAAAATGGAATAAAATCCATTATGGAGCAAGAAGAGTAATATACGAGTAAAATGGTTAAAATGGTGGCCTAATCGCAATTTAATTACAATACGCTTTCATATCAAAAAGCATTAATGCCAGACAGCCAACCACTCAAACCACTCAACCACTGAACCACTCAGCCAACCAGCCAACCGATTGTCCGACCGGTAGTTCAGCTGGCCAGCAGCAGTTAGGGGCGTTTGGGGCGTGGCATGTGGCGGCTTTTGAGAACTGCGCCACATTCGGCGCCTCCAACTCAGCTTCGACTTCAACTTCAGTGCGTATCGCAGCTCCTTTTCAAATTAATTGTTTCACCTTTATTATATTTTTGTACTTGATATGCCGACCGTTTTCCTCTCCCCTCTCCTCTGTCCCCTCTCTCCCTCTCTCTCTACTCCCTTCAAGCGCCATTAATGCGTTTATAATAATTTTTCAGCACACAATTTTAGTTTTCTCAGCACGCTCTATAAAAATGAAAATGAAAAAATAAGAATCAAGAAAATAAAAAGAGAACAAATTTCATTTTGTGGGCTTTTGAGTGATGGTCACATGAAATGTGCAAAGGCATCATTAAAAACTAATTTCAGCCGCCAAGAGTTGAGCACGCCCGCTCTTAAATTGCCAAAGACCAAACGATAGGCTTCCTGCCCCACTTCCCTCTCTTCACCATTCTTCCTCCTAAAAGCACAAACTTCACAGTCGTCATCGACTTGTGAGCCATGAAGGTGTTTTTATCAATTAAAATAATCATTTATTTGCCTTGCATGAGCTGGGGTTGCTCAGTCCTTGAGTTGGGGACTCGGTTATGGCACTGACCGTGTGCTGCTAATTACCTGAAGCTCTTTTTGCATAGCTTCCGTTGGAGAAATGTAATATTCTGAATGAGAACGAAACACGACATTGAAAAAGTCGCAAGTCTTTGTTTTTAAGAACTCTTTTAGAACGGGCTTTCTAAATGAAACTCTTGCTCAGGTAACTATTATAAAAATAAACTATATTTGACAACTTATTCCTACTTTGTTGTCAATCATTTTATTGAGAATCTCTTCTGTTTAGTAGGTGAAAGTACTTCTAGGCCATTTATAGCATAACTTAGTCATAACGAGTCTCTTAATCCCCGTCTAATACGCAGCCCACTGGCGACGGCTCATGCTACTCATTTCAAGACTGCGGGAGATGGAGACCGCAGGAGAAGGGTAAAAAAACACGCACGTTTTTTACCACAAATCTCTCAAGTTTTTTGTTGCTGATGCTGCGGCGGCGACTCGTCTAACTGATGATGATTAAATGCGAACGCCTTGGGTTATAGACATGGCATCAGTCGTGTCATTTAAAAGAAGGTAGCTGAGCTCCCCTCCCCCTTCGGACTGTCCCCTCTCTTAGCTATGAATCGGATTCGCGCGCATTAATGGCCGCCGCACAAAAAGAGCTTATGATGTAATGACCTCCAGCTAGAGATGAGAAAAAAGCGGAATGGAGGGGAACAGAAAAAATTGAACGAGCGAGTTGAGCAAGACAAATGCTGAAGATGTTATTAAAAAATAGTTAGGCGAGCCAAAGTCGAACGCCCCCATTTCAGTGTGGATTCTCCAGTTGATTTCCAACTGCATATCCATTTCCCTTTCCGTTGCCCGTTAGAGTCCAAGGTTGGAGCTGGGCGACATATTCAAGCCCCACCCAAGACTCTCACGCTAGCTGACCATTTCCAAAGAGGGGGAAAGGGGGTCGGAGTTCACCAAGCGTTTGCCATTGACAATTATATTAGCCCGAATTATATTTGACATATTTTGTGTGTGGCATTTTCATGTTTTGCTTTCGGTTTTTCCTCTGAGTGGTTTCATTTTTTTTCTGTTTTGTTTTTTTGGTTGTCATTACCAAAATTATAATTATAGTAAGTGTCATTAGGCGCTGAACTCATTTCGGGCGCAGTAATTATGCCGAATTATTTTACAGTTACTGCTACTGAAGTCCAAAAAAACTTGACTTGAATTGGACGCTTCATGATACTCTTAGTCAGGGCCAGGCATCTTGGTAATTAGTTAGCCCAAGTCCCCAGTCCCTACACCTGTCTCCCTCTCCCTCTCCCTCTCTCTCTTTTTTTTCTACTTCTCTCTTTCAATCTGTCCGGTTGTCCATAAAATCTCCAACCTTAATCCCAAAGATGCCGCGCCACAATCGGGGCCTGTTGGGATCTTGACAAGTACAAATCTCTGAATTCGGTAAGGTCGTCTTTTAATCAGGTTCGGTCTACGCTGTGGACGCTGCATGCGTCTCGCATCATGTGGTTTTCAGACTCCGCCGACTGGTCCCGAGATTCGAATAGGGTCTAGAACAAAGCCCGCAGCTATAGATGCAGATACAGATACATCTACAGCAACAGCTATAGATACAGATACATCTACAGCTACAGACACAAATGTAGCTGCATTTCAAATCTCACTTTTGTGGTTTTTATACTATACTATGTTGTTGTTCTTGTTGTTGTTGTATGCACTGTAATTGTTGTTGTTATTTTTGGCATTGGTATTATTTTGTTTTGTATATATTTTGTTATGTCTGTGCATTATGCGTTGATTTTAATTGTGAACTTTTCTCTTCTCTTCATTTATTTGGGGGAACCTTTGATGATCTTGGAACCAACAGAGCGCAAACGTGGCCGCCAGACCTACACACGCTATCAGACGCTGGAGCTGGAGAAGGAGTTCCATTTCAACCGTTACTTGACGCGCCGACGACGCATCGAGATCGCGCACGCGCTTTGTTTGACGGAGCGACAGATCAAGATCTGGTTCCAGAACCGACGCATGAAGTGGAAGAAGGAGAACAAGACGAAGGGCGAGCCCGGCTCCGGCGGCGAGGGAGATGAGATAACGCCACCCAATAGTCCACAGTAGGAGCAAGAACAGGAGCAGGAGCAGAAACAGGAGTAGCCCAAGTCCAAGTCCAAATCCAAATCCAGCAACAAAACTAAATGCAATTTCAAGCTAAATACAATTTACAATTTCTGAATTTGTTTTGAACTATCCAAGAGGACTAACAAAATGCGTTGAAGTACACTATACTACACAACACAACACTATACTTCACACAACAACTTAGTTAATTGTTATTATTTTCATATTATTATTTAATTTTAACAAGAGAAATGCAAATGGAGAAAGCGTAATAAGTTAAATATAATAAAATAAAATACAATTAAAGCGTAAAACTCAACAAAACCAACTCATGTGACCTCAGAATTAAATAAGCTATATGTATATGTATGTATATATGTGTATGTGTATGTGTGTATATGTTTGTGTGTATATACACACATATATGTAGATATATGTATGTGTATTAAACTAATGCATAATAATAATTATAATAATACGATTAAACTATAATAACAACAACTATATATATGAAACATATATACAAGTAAATACTATATACTATATATATATACACAATAATATTAGATCTATGCGTCCTAAGTGTAAAGCATAATTAATGTACGAATACGATATATTTATACGGCATAGTTGTTCATATAAATACACTATACAACACAGCAAGATAACATTCTATAATATACTAACTAAATTGAATGTTTGTAGCGAAAGAAACGAAAGGAGAAAACCAATTGCTAAAACCATGCAATATGCAGATTAGCGTGTTTTATGTTGCTCGAAATAAAATAAAAGAGAAAGAGAAAAGTAACGACCACTACATAAAATACAAATACAAACCTAAACTAAACAATAAGTGCTAAATGTCGCAGGATTAGACAAAAGAGATACCAAAACTGTCGAAGGAAAGTGGCTAAAAACAAATATTTAATAATAAACCAAAAGGATAACCGAAATGCATAAACATTGGCAGAGTCAAAAATCGAGAATCACTTCATAGTTTTTCCCAGGCTTAGAAAAGTGCTTCAATATAGATTGTGGAAAGATTATGAATGAAAAAACTTCTCGTTGCTTTTCGAATACTTATACTACTTATATTATTTCTTGTGCAATTTTTAACTGATTTGTTTCCAATTTGTAACTCATTTTCTCAATTGTAAAATTACGAAAAATTGCAAAAACATTTGAATTAGGTCGTAAAGGATATAAAGTATACCGACAAAACCAATTGGCAACATTATAATAAAAGTTTAAAAAATAAAAAAACAAAACAAAATTTATATATTGTTAATGAAATGTACACAATGTTTTGAAAAAAATTCAAACAAAAAATACTTAAGAAATGAAATAATCCATGTAAAGTAGAAAAATAAAATAAAAAAGAATTAATAAAATATGCAAATATACGTAATGCATTTCTGAATGCAGGTGACTCTTAAGCCTATAAACAACTATATTGAATGTATGTACGTAACTCAACTCAATTTCTACGTTTTTCACACACACAAACACACACAGACAACTTTAATGAAAAACGAGAAATGTAGAAATCCATATACCAAAGTTATAAAGAAAGAATAATGAGAATGAAAAGGAAAAGCAAAAAAAAATCATCATATGTTGATATGTAGATACTATATATGTATTTAATCCTACGTAATATTATGCGTGTAACTTGTAGAGATCGTTTCGTTTTGTAAATTCCCCCAGAATTCAAATAGCCCAAAATAGAAATACTACAACATTTGTGATTGCAGGACAAATTGTGAAAATGTGTAGGAAAACGCGTGGAAATGTGGAAATGTAAGGCAGACCAACAGCCAAGTGTGGTTATCACTGGAACCGATTGGCAAAATAATCCTAACTCAATCCAGATACGTAACTTTCGGCCTCATTCTGTAAGAAATTAACAAAAAAAAGAAAAGAAAAAAAAAATTCAAAATTATTATTGTAGAGATTCACAAGAAACAAAATTTAAAACAAAAAGCATTCAGATAACGATATTTATATATCTTACGATATATTAAAATTAAGAGAGCCTCACATATACATACATTTCACAGCGAAATTGAAATGCAAAGTTGAAAAGAAATTAAATGTGGAAGCTAATTAAATTGTTGTAAATAAAACTTAAATTTTAGTGTAAACAAGATGAAAGATGAAGATGTGGATAATGATAGAAGAGGTGCAAAATGCGAAACAAACAGAGAATAGAAAAGCATAAAAATTATAATTAAATTACAAATGAGATTTTGTTTTTATTTGTAATATTTATAATAAAATATAGTATTTAAAAATTCAATCTCAGTCTGTGTTTTATATGTTTGATTTCAGTTATATTTTCAGTTACTGGTACTGGTAGACCGAGGTATGTTGATATTCATATTTTAATGTAGAATAAATAATATTGAATAATATTTTTCAGATTTTCCACTACCGAACTGTTTATCCAATTGTTATTCTAACTAATGCGAAAAGATCTCAATGTCAGAGGTAAGCATAAGTTGTTTCTTGTCGGATTCATGCGAATAACATGTTTGACTTTCTGACTTCTTTTGCAGACAGACAAGAGGAGAGGAAGAGAGAGGGCCACAAACTAAACAAGCCATTTGGAAAACGATCTTATTAATCTGACATCATAATAAGTCATTAATCAAGCCGCATTAACAAAACACTGACCAATGGCCACCTGAAACTGAGGCCATACCCAGACACGACTCTCGGATCACCATTCTCCACCAACAGCAGGAGCACATGACACCATTACCTTTGGTGAGCAGAAGGAGAAGGAGGAGGCAAAGCAGGAGGAGTGGGGTCGTCCGTACTCGATCTCTGGCAGCAGCTTAAACAAATTGAATTCGCATTGTTCGCGTAATCACTGACCATTTGTAATCGGTGCACACAGAATGTGCTCACGTTTATGTCACAAAATCAAATTAATAATTTTATGCCAAGATTTTTCCTCTGAATTGAGACAAAATTTGCTCGATGATCTGGCCGTCTGGCACTTGCAAAAGGCGCGAAAAAATCACTCGAAAATGCTTGGAAATGTCTCTCCTTCACCTTCCGATTCCCCTGTTGACTGTTACGCCTCAATGGCCACTTGAAGTACATTTCATGTACGAGTATTCCGAATAGAGAGAACCGAGATCCACTCGAAATAGTTCTTGAGCAGCTGCCAATTTCAATCCGAGGGCCCCAAGTCGACAGTTCGACAGCCAACGCGGATGCGCATTCCGTTGCCCGGAGCATTCTCTATCCGCCATCTCAATTCCAATCCCACAGTCTTTCCTCTTCTTCTTCCCTCATTCCCTTACCCCCCATTCCCTCAGTTTGTAAGATTTTCTGCAAGAACGCATCAAGTTTGAGTTTCTTATTTGCTTTTCGGTCTGTTGAAATTAATTAAAAACGTTCTTGTTTGCCCAAACGAAGCACCTCAAATATAATTTTAATTGAATTCGTTACCTAGGCCCATGCAAAGTTGTTCCTGTAGGTGTTATAATCTTTTTAATGCAATATTACTCAGTGTATACACATACGCATCTTAATCATAATATTTATCTTATTTTATTAATTGAGTGCGAATTATTTAAATTATGAACGATTTAACGTTTATCAAGCCAAATAATTACAAGAAGTCAAGGATTTTTTTAGATAATACTGTGTAATTTATCAAAAGACACATATTTTAAGCAAATTAAAGTAATTAATCAAAAAATATGTAAATAAAATTGGTTATGTCAAGAATTTAAGGCTTCTATTAAAATATACTGTATAATATGAATTTTCTAAGTTCTTGGATTGTTATTGACTTGAATACAGATAAGATCTTAGGTACAGATTAGATCTTAGGTACAAATTATTTGATTTAGGCATCACATATTTGATGATTATATTTTGGTTTCCTAACTTTTTTTTATACTTTAAGAATCAAAAGTCAAAATCAACTCAAGAAATATCTTTTTGATAATAACTAAAATCATAAATTCATATATGTATAAGAAAGATATGTAATTTTTGAAGAGTTTTCGCTATTTGAAATTGACGAGCCCGTGAATTTGAGTTGCATAACAGTTGGACATAGACACCTAAAAAGAGCCATTAATAATGAGTTCTGAGGAATTAAGACAACAAACTGAGAGACTTGAATAAATCATTAATTACGAACAAATTGTGCTAGACAGAAACATGAACGCCACAACGAGAAACAAAGCAAGATGTCAGAAATCCATCCGAGGTACTCATGATGGTCATGTTGAGGCCTAGACAAGTGCAGGCTCAAACTCAGACCCGAACCTGAGCGCGCTTCACACAATCCATCAATCGATCGACGATCCATCAAGGCGATATTGAGATACTGTTCACCCGCTGTCCCCCGTTCTGGGCAAATGATAAATTTAAAATGGCCAAGAGATAAATCATTGAATACGATAATTAGCAGATGCAAACGAATAACAAAAACAAAAAGGTGAAAAAACCAAACAAACAAAACTGAAATTGAGTTGTATGAGTGCCAATCTATTAAAGCGTGTTTTAAGCCAAGGGACCACGTATTGCCAATATTGGCCAATGCCAAACGCAGTTCAATTGGCTTGGCCAAAAGTGAAAAGGCAATCGCTGGAAAATTGCACTAGTCACTGCGAGTATATCCATATCCTTGATGGCAATCACACAAATGAGCCTCTAATAGAATATTAACTCCCTGAAAGCATCGATGGCAGCCGCACCGCAGCAGGTAAACCTCAGCTCGAGTTGGACCATCACCAGAGCCACTGCCAGAGCCAGAACCAGTTCTGGGACGGCGTCACCTCATCGAATGCTGCTCGAACAGAGAGCATGCTCGAAATCCGGTTTGAGCCGAACTTCGAATACCCACACACTCAAACGCATGCCATTCACATGTCTAGTCTGCCGACAGTCGATATCGAAATTCGAAGATCTCGCCGGCACCAATACCAATGCAATGCGCTCACCAATACTCTTGCAACCATCGAGAGAGCAAGCGAACCGTTTCTTCGACACCAGCGACCATCGTAGCTTTCGAAATTCAGTTAGTTTTCGAACTCGGACCACTGCAGACCACCGCCAGCAATGCCCGCGACACAGCGCATGCGCCGTAAATCCACTCAAAAGCGAGAGAGACAGGCGAGCCATTCACGTTTATTGTCTGCTCGCTCGCACCCGCATGCGCACTTGTCGCCAGCGCTGACTCCGCCCACCATATTCGAAATACTTGAATGATTTTCAATATGGCCGCCGCTGCTACAGCGTGTTGTTGTTGTTGCTGCTGCTGCTACTGCTCGCTTGACTGCCAGATGCGCCATGCGTAGGCACCAGCAATGGGACCCTACAAATTGAACGGGTCTCATTTCATGCCGGCGGCAATTCCAACCAATATTTCCTTTATTCGTTTATGGTAAAACTTATAAAAAACCGTTTTAATAAATTTATGTTTGGAGCGTATTTATTGTGATTTTTTGAATTTATTTTATTCTTGTTCTTTAATATCAAAATTTGAACAGGAACTTAAAGTAATATTTTTTCACTTCACAATTTACAATTTTCGCAATTTACAAAGCTTTGTTTTATTTTTTTTATGTGATAAAAAATCCTTATTAGAATTTTTAGTAAATAAATAATAGTAATTATTAAGGCTAATAATGTTTATTATATATTAATTTTATTTATTTATTTTAGTTGTCATTTCTTAGAAATATTTATTATATAATATTTATGTTTATAAATAAATAGAAGCAAATATTATATCCTTTGTGAATTTCAATTGACGCTTTTTTATATACTGTAAGCCTAATCAGTATCAGTATAAAATATTTATATTATTATTTAATTATAATTGCCATTTCTATAACAAAAATGTATTATATTTATATTTATAAATAAGTAGAAGTAAGTTCTTAAAACTTAGTAAATTTCAATTGACACTTTTTTGATTATTGTAAGCATAATCAGTAAAATGTTAAGGATTACCAATTTACAACGTATTTATTTGATTATCAAATTAAAAGATATAACATCTATCAATAAACTGTTAAAAGAGTTGTCAAAAATCACATACTTAAGAGCATCTTAATCTTTTGGTGGGTTTATTGCCAGCCATTGAAATGAAGTAATTTGAAGACAAGCTGAGAAAATGTTGTCACAACATTCCCATTCCCAGTAATTATCAGTAGGACCCAAAGAGAACACAACGATGACTACCACTCTCAGTGGCGCTAATGATCGAATCATTTCGGATAATGTTCCGAAGCGGGGGCAGGGAAAGAGTGGGATGTGTTTATGTTAACTGTAACAGTAAGTGTGACCATAAGGAAACCTCAAAAAAGCGAAAGACCAAAACTCGGGGCAAAAGTCAAACTGAAAATTGAGCTGCAGATGTAAGTAAATCAAATAAAATCACGTGTCATTTGTCTCGACGATTCATTGAAAGATAAGATGCCGGCTGAACCAGACTGCAACTGCTTCGATATGAGTACAAGTGTTGGTCATAACTTTGAGGCAGGTTAGTTATACACAGACAGCGAGAGAGTGAGAGAGAGAGGTCAAAAGAGTGAGGGATAGAGAGAGGAACTAAGACTGAGACTGGGCTATCAATCAACGCTTTACTAAATTTAATATGCGGTTAAAAGTGCTAATGACGTTGGTCTGGCAATCGTTTAAGTCTGGCTACCCATACTGTTGGCCTGTCCTCTTTTCCGTCCACGTCCCTCGTCCTGGTAGTGCTTATCCGCCCACATGGACAGACAGACAGAAAGACAGACAGACGTGGCAGTACATAAAGTTTAATGAGAAACCACTTAACACTTTCAGAGCTTTTTACGTTTTGCTGTCATTAGAATGATTTTTGCCACTAACTACGATGCTCGACTGTTGCCATTTCCCTCTCCCTCTCTCTCTCTCTCAACCTCTCTCCTTTCTGCCTGCGGCCAGTGCACATTTCCTTCCGAGTCGTCGTCGTCGTCATCATCGTCAACGTCGTCGTCATTGTTGTCGTTGCTCAGGCCGCTGCCGCTGCTGTTGCCGTTGTCGTTGTCGTCATTATCCGGCCATGTTCGCAATATTGCACTCTCCGCCCCGCCCATGGGGCACAAAACCTGGCACTGCCGCCGCCCGCATGCGGCCAGAGAGCTCCAGGGCAATGGCAACAGCTACGTCAGCGGAGCAGAGTGTTCCGCATTGGCGAAGGCGTCAAACTCCGGAGGAGAGACCGCGCGTGTATTTCCAAAACAAATCGGCAACAATTTCATTAAATGAGTATCATATTAAATTTAATGATGCAGCCGTATTTCAGTTTTCGTTCCGTTTTTTGTACACACCGACACTTTTTGTTCTAGCCCGACATCATCCAAGTCCAGGATAGGATGGGCACGAGTCCGGGAAGCGGGAATGGAATCACTCAACGGTAGCTGCCAGCAAATCTTTAGCTGAACTGGGCCTTTGCCAGGCAGAGTCAGAGCCACAGTCAGTGCCAGATACAAAGATACACAGTCACAACTTGAGGTAGACTCCTGAAATTGAAGTGAAGTGTGATGCACACTTGCCAGCTTGGAATTTCTATTCGAAAAGTTATCCATATTCCACTCTGCCCTCTCCAGCCCAGACCATGTATTTCCCTCTCTTTTAATCACTCTCTTTCTCTCTCTTGGCTCAGTCTCAGTCTGACTCGATGAGGTCGCCGTCGAGTGACTGATTGACAGCGTTGCGCTCAGCGATTATGGATTGTAATACATCTTGAAAGTTCTTGGATCTCACGGATGTTTATCTTTCTCTAGACTGTGTTGCCCTATATTGACTTTTAATTATCGTCTGCCAAGCAATGTATCAATTTAAGACACCAAGATGAACACTTTAACAACAAGATGGGTAATTAGGAAGCTATTGGAAAACATTTACTTCATAAGAAAAATATTGGAATATTAATGCTAATTGTTACTAAATTAATCTCAATAGATAAAAACATTTTATGTGTTATTAATACATGGAAAATCGTCATAAATAATTTATAACTTAAATAATTTATATATTTAGTGATATGTACTTTGACAGCTGTTAGATTTGGAAATGCAGGTGCAATAATGGTATAGAGTTGCCTTTGTTGATCTTTGTCAAAGGACTCGCTGTGGGATAGAACAAGGTCAGACCAACATCAGATTTAAAGGTCAAATGCCAGCTTAAGATACACATTTGCAAAAGAAGGGCTTATAGTAATTTAAATACTGTTAGAATCCTTTAACGGGTTTGTTAATGTACTTACCAGATGATAGAGATGACAGTCTACTCGTAGTTAACCCAACTGGCAGTTAATAGAAACACCAATTGTTGTTCTAATTTGTGTTTGTTTAATTTAATGGCCACTTTCAGTCAAAGAGCGTAACAATTTTCTTAAAAAACAAAAACAGTATGAAAAACAATAATGGAACTGGCCAAGAGTAAAACAGAGAAAGAATTGAGAGGACAAGGAAACAGGAATAATGCGTAAGCTCAGCCAAGTCCATTACCAGAGCCAAGCATCGATTGATGGCTGCACAACAATGGCAGGGGGAAATTAACCAATTTATCTTTGTTTTCTACACAACAAAAAAAAGAAAGAAAGAAAGGAAAAACTAAAACTCTAGGGAAAGGAAAAAGTTTATAATAAAAAGCAAACCAACAGCCAAACAATCCACGCCAAAGGCAAAGGGAGAGCTACGTTAAGTTGCTTGGCTGCGTAGGAGACATCAACAATGTCGACAATGACGGAACCAGAAGGAACCAGAGAAGAGAAAAAAACAGTAGAAAGAAGAAATGAGAAAGAAAACGAAGGAAAAACTAAGAAAATCACACAGTAGAAACAACAGGCGGGGCTGGAGTTGCCCTGAAAGGATTCAGCCATTATATTTGAAAGCATCGGGGTGAATCGAGGGAAAGGGAGAAGGGAGAAGGGGAGCTTGTCGCCAACGTGTGACACATTTCTGCTTTTAAGGAGGATTGCATTTGTTACGCGTGCGTTGCTCCGTTACGGTTCAACGGCAATCGATCAAGGGTAAACATTTCGGTTGTCGTTGTCGCAGCTCCTGCCAGTGAAAGGGCTCGAAATTTAGTCAGTTTGAGTGAGTGCACTCATATATTACGAGTAGCTGTCGCTGTCGCTGCCACTGCCACTGTCTTTGCTGCTTTTCTATGCTTTTTGCATTTGCTGTGTCTCACATGCGTGTGCCAACCAACAAAATGCAAATGCAAATGGAGCGATCTCCAGCAGTGCCAGGCATTGTGCCACGCAATGTTGCATGAAATTCGCTGAGTGACCCAGGCGCACTTTCACTTTCACATTTCCCAGAAGCTGCCTGTTTAGGTAGCTAGCAAACAGCAACTGCTGCTGCTGCTGTTGCCTTTGCTGTGGCATTAGGCTAATGTTATTAGGTCGCCAGGGCCATGCCTCATTTTGTTGCAGATGTGCTGACAGGCCAACAGGCAGTCGCCGCCATTGCGCGCATGCAACCGGAATATTACGTGTCGCACTTCAAATTCTCTCACATCCTTTTTGCAGCGTCGTTGCATTTGTAATGTGGCTCTCACTCGCCCGCTCTCTTTCTCCCTGCTTGTATCCTGTCTGAGTCGTCCTGTTGACACACAACACACATGCTAAACACCGCCACACGCCCACACATAGATACTGCTACAGCTTCAGCTACAGAAACAGATACAGATACAGGGATACTTCCACTCGTTCCCTCGGATGCACAACACTCCAAATGACTTTGGCACGCCTCGGCGCTCTTTGCATCGAGAGCTGAGCGGCAGCTCAGGAAATTAAAACTCATAAATCTTTGTCCCTCATAAGTTTACTGGTCCTCGGGGCGCGCACGGCCGCGAGCTTTACACTCTGACAAAATTGAATCTCAGCTGGCACAACAACAACAACAACAATAAATACGCTGGGTTTTTAATATCATAAGTGAGGCTCTTGCATGCAACATGTGGTTGGCTACAGGTGAGATCGGAAATACGCTGTAGTAACAGGAAATAGTCAACTTTAATTTTATCTTAGTGTAAATTCACATACTACAGGTTAAAGTTGGTGAACAGGTTCACATAGTTGAAAATGCCTAGCTGATTATTTGCCATTCACTTATAAACAGAAACGGGTCAACAGGTTATAACAGAATCTTTTAATTGAGCGATATAGAGAGGAGGATATAGAGAGATGCGAATGCCATTTTTATATTTAGGCTCCTCATTAGAACAGTTTCAGAAAAGGAATTATTCAGATGCCCGGGTAGCTCAGTCGGTAGAGCATTGGACTTTTAATCCAAGGGTCCAGGGTTCAAGTCCCTGCTCGGGCGACTTCTATTGTTTTTGTAACTTTAAAAACAAATATCTTCTAAGATGGGCTTGAGTTTTATTTGTAAGCCAAGTTTTTTAAAAGAGTCACATATCTTAACTTTCAAATAGTATAATTGTAGTCTACCTTTGCAAGCTATAAATGATAAATATAAATATAAATACGGAAATATCCGATTGGTAACCGTCTAATTTCGGTACAGTCAAGATTGAATTGAATTTTGTTGTTAAGGTGTAAACACCGGTTTACACAATTTACAAAATTTCTCTTTGACTGATTCACGGTATCGCCATACTTACAAATTAAAGGTAACCGATAAAAAAAAAACTTGCGTAGCCGATAACCGAAGCCTTAACTGAAACCGATATAAGCTTATTTTCAATACCTTGGTTACTATATTTACAACTTGATCTGCTTAAACTATTGTACCAAATTTTATATTTTTCTGTATATAGTTATAATCGGTCGTTCGCATCCTTCGTCACTTTCGTCCACAGTGATATAAAACGTGCAATTCGATCTCATTGATCTCACTTAAATCAGTTTTGAAAAGGTACGTAGCCAGAGCAATGAGTAGCCAGAGCTGAATTTATACTATTAGAGCTGTTCCAGAATAGTCCATAAATATATGCCCGGGTAGCTCAGTCGGTAGAGCATTGGACTTTTAATCCAAGGGTCCAGGGTTCAAGTCCCTGCTCGGGCGAGTAAATTTATTTTATATTTTTTTGTCAATCTAAAAATCATATATACACCAATTTAGTAGATAATAGAGGATAAAACATTATTTATTGACTTAAAATTAGACCATAAAGAAATTTAATGAAATGGCCCAATGCTAACATATTAACTCAGACATTTTCGATCTGAGTGGACTGTTGTTACAAATTGTCCATTCCTTCCATACTGCTTGACACCCTTTGCTCGCTTCTCAATGCGTCGTCACTAGCGTAGATTCCCGTGATGTACAGCATTAAACCTGCAACCCGATATTAAAATTAGGTAACTTAAACTTTAACGAGACTTAAACTTTAGCGCCCCTCTCTAGCGCCAATTACCCCACATAAAATGTTAAGGACATTATCAGAACTGTTCCAGAATTGTAATCTAGCACATGCCCGGGTAGCTCAGTCGGTAGAGCATTGGACTTTTAATCCAAGGGTCCAGGGTTCAAGTCCCTGCTCGGGCGATTGATATTTTTTTACTTTTCAACTTAAAGCGAGCTGATCGGACAGTTGTATTTTTCATTGACACATACCTATATATTGCTGTCAAGAATGATGTCTTGAAAGTCCAATTACAATTCAGTAACAAAAAAATGATGTTATACGATTGAAAGAGCTATTGAATATGTCTATGGGAATTACAACCTGACGAACCTTGGACAAATGCCTTTAATGATAAATATTCCCATCTGTACTCACTATTGATGTCTGTAAAATTGTTTCTAATAACGCTATCATTTGAATTTGCCTTTGACCCTCTGCCACAACAACAATGGGGCAAAGAGACGCGAGTTGCGGCATAAACTGAGGTTTGATGGACTCGGCAATGGTGCCAGCAATTTTGTGCCGCTGCCAGCGGCCATCATCATCATTAGAAACTGCGAAAAATCCTCCAAATACGTCTACTCGTAACATACTCCGATCCGGTGGTGGCCTTAAGTCGTTTTTGATGTTCGTCGCCAGCAGCGCCAGCAAACGCCATGGCGAAGTTGCCCCAACTCTTTCCGCGACCCGTTGGACAGAGAGAGGCAGATGCTGAGGCAATCAACGATCTACCACATAAGGGGAGACGGGCTTATAGCGAAATCAACCACAGCAACAACAATAACAACAACATTTATTATACACGCACTTTTGCGGCATCATTCGATGATCTGCAGGTGCCGATTAAGGCACTGACTTCAACTCAACTCTCAAACGCAAACTCTGTGGCTGTGGCAGGTAATGCAACTTTAATTGCTGATCAGTCGTTAATTGTGGCAAATTACTTGGACGGGAGAAATTGCAAAACAGACACCAAACTGACCAAAAAGGAATCTTTTAATTGGTGTAATTAATGGCAACGCTTTTGTGGGCCACTTATGGAGTACAGCTGAAGATTTCACTAATCTATCTCCTCATCTGGGAGTATAACAAAAAAAATGACGAAACCATTCTGAGAAGTTATCTTCTTGTTCTTTAATTCACCAAGTATTTTAAGAGAATTAAATTTGATATTTGAACATCTAATATATGAACATCTTTTACATTTAGATAAATATTTTTTTTTCAATATCGAAAGCCGATAAAATACCTCAAGCTCATTAAAATAAATTGTATGTGTACAAGATAAATTTAGTCTAATCTATAAAATGTCAAAAATAAACAGAATTATGGGAGAAATACAACAATATTTGTAAACATGCATTTTTTTTATCTCTGAGGTAAATTTTCCAGTATGTCCCAAATGTACCTCTGAGGTAAACATCTTCATTGGCTGGGAGATGACATTTTAGATATTAAACTGATAACTCAAGAGAAACAGAAACCTCTATATAAACCGATGAAAGTTGCTCCAAAGACGCTTATTAAAGTGAAATGAAGAAAAGAGATCAGATTTATTTTAACTTATAGCATACTACTATGTATATCAAGTACAAAATAATATAAATTGTACATAATTTTTGGGTAAAACAATTTTATTTTATGTTGAGCTATCAATTTAATTTGCTTTTAGCAGTAAGTTATAAGAGGCAAAGTCTCTGATTGGTTTGCAAGTGAATTCACCCGATATCAAGCCGGTCAAGTGATCGTTGCTAGAGTATTCGAGACCAGGGACCCAAAACGGGGCACCTGTGCCCGAGAACCTCAATTATGGATGCTCTCGAGGAGTTGAATAACTCACAGACTGGGACTGGGACTTGGCGTTTGTGCGGCACTCTGAATTTTAAAAGCTCATTATTATTTCAACGCATATTTAGATGGGAGGCCACTGTGTGTGTATGTGTGTGTGTGTGTGTATGTATGTGTGTTTGTAAGGTGTATGTGTGTGCGTGAGTGTGTGGAATGTGATTAACTATAATGGTTGCAATTACAGGAAATTGCTTCCTTGCACCTTCCTTCCGTTAGTGTCCGCGTGTAAGTGTGTGAGTGAGTTTATTATATGTAAGTGCGGCTGCACTTTTTATTTAATCACAAATTCGATGCATGCAAAATTAAGACATTGTCTCAATGAACTCCCCTCCCTCTCTCTCTCCGATTCTTTGACTATCTCCGTCGCTTTTTGTTGTTATGACTGCTGTTCGTTTGCAATCACTTTAAAAGCCATAATAAGGGTGAAATTTTAATGACTTCATTACGGGCTGTCCAGCGCCCAAAGTCCTATAGGAGAGAACGTCTGGCTGCCACTGTGGCTGCCTCCTCATGCTGTTGACATTGCCCCATTACTCCATTACAGGTCGAGGGGCAGTTCCCGGGGTCCGTTTAGTGCGTGTTGCGCTTAAATCGCATTGAGCCGCGCATGTTTTGCAATATAATTAAAAGAATTTCCTTTTAAGTGGCCCACAATATTCGTGGTTGCCAAGCAACTGTGTGGCAAGTGCAGTAACCTATTTTCAGTGGACTGCCATGCAGTTTACAGCGCCATTTTGTCATGCAATCGAAATGATGGAAACTGCCGCACAATCAAAGAAAAAATGCTTGTTTATCTTGGGTGCCATTAAGGTAGCCTCATCTATTGACAGGTAGAAAATTTATCGACTGCACTTTCTACCAGCACCCATTGCGGTGCGCTGAGTTAGGGTGAGGTGAGGTGAGGGGCAGAGGTCAAAACTGGTTCTCAGCTGATCGCCCACTGTGAGGTCAATGGCTGAATGTTGGGTTTGTTGTTTTTGGTCGAGTTTAATTACAACGCTTAGCTCGAATCTGCATCTGCTCGATTTAAATAAAAGGTGTGCTTAATTTGTGTTGCCTTCCGAGGGATTTATTTAAATCTAAGATGGTAATAGGCTCCGAAAATTTAAAAGACTCTTTTGAAAGTAGTTGAATAGACGCTGCTCTGTAATTTAGTCTAACCACATTTTTTTGTAATATTACTTCTTATTTAAATAAAGATCATTACAATAGTTAAAAAAAACTGTATACAAAATTTAAGAGTTTATTTTGTGTTTTAATTACAGTTTTTGAGATCCAGCACTAGATGAAGGGATTACTCTTATTTAAAAAGAAAGAATGAAAAAAAATATTAAATAAGAATAGTCCTGGAAACCACATGTCGAGTTATTGATAAATGTAGTTGATCAGAAAGTAATTCCCAGAGTAACTCAATACCTATTCGTTACTTCTGTCTATAATAAAAAATATTTGTTAGACTATCGGGGGTGCTACAGAAATCTCTTTCACTTGAATTTGACGTAAATTTGTATGAAATTTACGTCATTTTTTAGGTAAAAGAGATTTCTGTAGCACCCCCGTATATCATATTAATGGAATTGTATACTAAGTCAATTATAAATTTGGTTGAAACTAAATTTAAAAAAATGAATACTCAAATATTAGCAATAAGAAAAGAATAAAAGTTTATCACTTAAATTATCCCCACAAATTTATAATTTTTTAGTTCTAGAGCTAACAGATCTTCTAATTAATTATATTATTTTATATTTTTCACCGTAGAAAACTTTAAATCAACTAAAAGCGCATGAAGTAGTAACACTTATAAAAATGTTCCCGAACTAATGAAGAGTAATTATTATCGCCATAATTAAAAGCAAATTAAATTTAAGCACAAGACTCACACTAATGCATATTTATTGATAATTACAATAATTATGCAAATGTGCAGCATTTTCACGCAACACGTTGCCAGCCAACTTTCAGGTGCCCCATTCCCCAAAGCACCTTATTCACCTTATTCACAATATGTATCCATTGGTTTAACTCAAAGTGAATGCACTTGGCGAATTGACGAAATGAACAACTGACTGAATGACTGTTCATCGCAAGTTCCACAGACAAACTGTAGAAGTTATACAAAAGCAAAAGTCAAGCTGCAAATTGGTTTTAAAGGGCTGGCAAATTTTAATTGCTCAATAACGAACCTTTCAGACCTTGAGTTGATTTACATACGAGTAAGAGTGCAGGAAAACATGTGCGAATGGTGTTGACTCGACTGCGAGTATATCTTGCAATAGAAATTGAGGGTGTTTATAAGATTTGACGATCATTTTGATTCACTTTTGTATGTTTTGTATTGCAGTCAAAGTTATTTTAATATTCAGAATATAAGAAACTTGATCCTTATACTCGAATAATAAAATAAAATTCTCTTTCTGACTTTATAAACTCCTATATACCCTCTCTGTCCACTCTATTCGCTTAGGGTATTGTAAAGCGCAAAATAAACGAGTTTAATTCGCAACAATGTCTGGCGAAAAACATTTTGTAGGTAAATTAACCAACTGATTCTCCAGGTAGCTAACTCCTATCCGAGTCAGCACTTAATCCACTCAAGCGCAAACATGAAACATGTGCTTTAAACTGAATACTCTGGGATATATGAATATCTTCTATTTACATTCCATTCGAGCTCTGTCGGCTGTGTCCTTGACATTTCCGGATGCGTAACACTCGCATATGCAAATATTTGCGCTACAATTGTTCGGCAATCCTTTGTAATCCTTGCCGTAGGTAGTCCATGGCCATGTTCATGTCCGGGCAAGTCAATTGTCATCGATGACCGTCATAAAACTTCTCAGACCCCCTAACGCAATTGGGTGTCTGTTTGTTTTGTGTTTTGACTCCTGACTCCTGACTTTTGACTTTTGAGCGTTTATCCTTTTGTGCGATATATCGCAGCTCTGTTAACGTCTCGTGATTTATGACATCCGACTTTGGCGGCCAGTTAAGTCGGCCATGTGTATTAAATTTGCTCTGCAACAGTTCAGTTTCGATTTCCATCTTGACACAATCAGTTCAACATCGCAAATGTGAAGCGGTTTCAAGGGATTCGTATACTTAAGAGAAGAATTGTGAGTATAAATAGATGAGCCTAGTTTGTACAGAAGTAAATAAATAAATAATTCAAAGTAAATAATGTAACCTGAAACTCAGCTAATTTTATCTGTGGTAATCATATCAATTTTACTATAAAACTCTCTAAATTGAATACATGAGGTCAAAACAATCAACTGACCGAATGAAGCACAAGTATTTAATTATTTTTCATAACCATAAACGAATTCTGCTAATGGAAGTTTCGTTCATTTTAATCGACTTTGAGTCGCGCGTGACGATGATCGATTCGTGCGGCAGGAACAACGATCTACTGAAAGGATGATCGCGTTGCCCATCGAGTTGTGCTCTAGATGGAGTGAAGCCACTGCAACCACTTCAGTCAGCATGGCTGGACTGAAGCCACTGCAACCGTCGGCACACCTGTTTGCTCCACAAATGCCGTAGCTGCCCCCTCGTTCCAATGCATTATTAATGATTGGCAATCGATCGTGCGGCGATCGCGCGAATGCGCTTATAAAAATAGCCACATAACATTTTGTCTGGTAGCCACTTTTGCCTTTCCCTCCCTCGATTCTATATCCCCGATTCTGTGCAGAGGCACGAGGCGTTTAGCGTTAACGTTAACGTTAACTCAATCGACCTGTCATTTGCATTTCAGTTGGCTCCTCGCATAATTGCCACCATCACTTGAAGCTGTTCCCTGGCACATCATTTGTCAAACGGAGCAGCCCAGCAGCCAAAGCGACGCGTTCTGGCTATTTATAGGTATTTTTCTCGAATAGTTGAAGTTTTAAACTCCATCGGTTAGGTCTACAAGAAACCGTGCACTTAGAGAAATGTTCAAGTAGTAAGTCTATCTAAAAATGTATCAAAAATTGATCAGGTTATCTAGAAAAGTTGGAAACATCTTGCCAAATCAAGAGTCTTATTGTTTTAGTGACAATGTCATCAGTTCCCTAACTCTAAAATATTTATCCAAAATTATTGAAATATTTAGTTCATAATACTAGGATTGAAATATACCCCATCATTAATTTTTTGTGAGTGTGCTAACTGAATTTGCATTGACTGTTGTATTTGAAACCATTTATCAACATTTGCTAGAAATTAATTACCACTCGTTCGATTCTGTCTTTAATTCGATTTGTATGCGATATCTTTGGGTGTGAAACCACGTTTCGAGTCGATTAATCATGTGCACAGCACCATCGAAATCGAAATCGATCAAACAATCGCAAGGCAACGTATTCGTATTCGTATTCATATTCGTACATTCACAGGTACTCGTGTTGTCGACATGGTGTCTAGTAGCCCAGTGTGGTCAGGATGCGTAGTGTCTCTGGCGGTGCAGACACGGTGGTTCCAGCTTTAGAAAGCTGCCCTCCCCTTCGGCCAAATGGGTGGCCCCTGCCCCAGTCCCTCCCCTGCCCACGCCCCTGTCCACGCTACTGGGCCAATTTTTTCTGGTTCTGTCGTCGGCACACTTTTCAAATGTTTATGTTTTGGTTTTTTCGGGTTTCGCTGCGTTTTGTTTTTAATTTTCGGGCATGCGTTTCAAACAGAACTTCATTAATTTCCCCTAACACGCCGGACAGTTACCCACAGCTCGGACTCAGTCCCAGTCCCAGTCCCAATCCCAGTTCCAGTCGCAGCATTGGACTTGGGCTGGACGCACGTTTAGCACATCTTTTCAAGGCATTCATAAGGCATTCATTAATTCAATTCCAGCAATTTCATCTCCCCGTATCCTGTTATTAATGATGTCCAACAAAACGGCTCCTTGTTGTTGTTGTTGTATGTTTTCATTTTGGTTTGGCTTGTATTTGGATGGTTCCTTGGGCCCATCGATGACACTCTCTGCCCGCTGTTGATTTGCGGATGATTCCTGTTTATTTTGCAGTTGTAATACATGATCATTGCGCTCTCACTCTCTTCTTCGGTCTTGAGGTCTGTAATTTCCCAAGCCCCTTTATAACAGTTTACATTCGTCGGACACAGCGTCAGTTGTGTCTTATCATTACGGAATGTTGAATGATGTCGAGTGTTTGTTTTGACATCGAATGTTCTGAGGTGCTTGTTATTATTAAACATTTAACCATTTGATTAATGATTTTTCAATTCCCTTTGCCGCCCTCAGATGTTTATGCTATTGACCCGTCTGCCTTTTATGGTGAGTTGATGATGCAACTTAAGGATAATCAGAGTTTGTGTAGGCGGGCTTTGTTTTTTTACCAAACAGTAATTTAATTAGACTTAAAACTGCTTAGACTGATTAAGTCATTACTTTTAATCCTAAAAATTATTAGGGAAATTTATGCATGTTTTTCATAGTTAAATATATCCCATATTTTGTCATAAGTTTCTTGATATTTTGCGTGAATCTTATCTTCAGTTGTTGTCTTTTAATTGATCTTATATCTATTTAAAAAACACTATTTGGAGTCCCCTAAGACTCATATTAGCATATTCAGATGAGCATGTCCACATTGCTCAGTCAGCTAATAAACTAAAGCCAAGCCAATAAACGCACCCCAAAACAATGGAGGGGCTTGACATGAATGCAAATATTTGTGAATCGAAAACACTTAACGCAAACACATTTAGTGATTCCTGTCAGACCGATTCGCATACAATGCGTTGCAGAGAATGAGAATGAGAATGTTGAAGGGTGGAGAGAGTTGGGCTTTTCCGGGAGTGAGCAATTGCCCTGGGGGAACGCACCCAGAAGCCAATTCTAATTCCGAGAAAATGCTTTTCATAAAAAAGTGAGGGAAGCAACAACGAAAATATTTGACATCAAATTCGTCAAACTCATGCGTTGGCCGCCTTCCGTGTGTTGTGGCATGAATGGAGCTGGGAGGAAGAAAGAGAAAATGGGAGCAGGGGGCGTTGTGGGCGAGGGCTGACTTGCTGGCAAGTGACTTTAAGGACAGGGCTGGAAGCGGAGCCAGGGCCTTCTCGTCCTTGCCGGCGGGCGGACAGACGGATAGACGGACAGACGGACGGACGCAGTCGCTCCTGCCATTTGAGGCTGAAATGGAAAACGAAAATGTCTGACATTGACAAATGTCATCCGTCATTGCGAACACAAGATTGATATAGATTGGAATGTGACACAAAAATACGCACAACTTCCACCACCACCAGCACCATCACCACCACTAGCACTGCCACCATCGCCATCGCCATCACCATCCCCACTGCCACCGCCATCGCCATCAGCCAGCAGAGTCTGTAGCAACCACTGCGACAGGCAGCGGCGGCTCAAGCCGAAGACACAATGGCGGCAAGGGCCGTTCTTTGCTTCCCATACCCCCTTCCCTTTTCACTCGTCCCTTGTCCCGTTTCCCTTCGCCTCTCCCTGTGCCCATCCCGGTGATCCCATACGACGCACAATTGTGCGTAGCTGGCGATGGCACAAGATGACGAGCGTTGATGAAAAACGTCGTCGTCGTCGTCGTCGTCATCGTGGACGTCTGTCCGTCAAGTCACCCTTGTTTCACTTTCTGCCAAAAAAAAGAAGAATATAACACAAAAACCAACAATGGATTCCTTTTCAGGGATGAAAGCTGCATTTTTTCACGCTTTGCTTCACGGGCTGCTTCAAGAGTTTCTTATGCTGGAAAATTCTCACGAAAAGAAGATTAAAAGAAAATATTATGTAAAAAATCTTTATAAAATGTTTTTTAAAATATTTGTTAGAACTAAACTAAAAGCTAAATTTTCAATTTAATAGCGAAGTCCAAAAGCAACGCAAGAGAAATTTTCAGAATCCTTATAACCTATTCAGTATTTAATTGTATTTAAATTGTCAACAAATCTGTTGACAATATGACAAAAATTAAAACTCAGTCAACAAAATAAAAAATTAATTATATAATAACAATATAAATAAAAACTATTAATAATAATATAAATAAAAACTCAAAATAAAATAAGTCTTTAAAAAATAAGTACGATTGTTGAAATATGATGAATTTGTTTGCTTAAGGGACTCAGAAAACATGTCAGAAAAGCCTGACTTTCAGGAACACAGATACTTCGTTTGGTTGCATTTAAAAGCAATTTTATCAAAATCTCTTCAGATTTGTGCAGCTCATTTTTTAAGCATTAAATTGATAAGAATTAATACCATAATATATTCCGAAATAGTATTCAAGTATTTGATTTGTTCAACTTTAGAGAAACTTTTCGAGCAGCCCCCTTAAACAGCACAGCGGTTTTCGTACTTTGTGTAAGCGTGAGAGTGTGTAAGCTAGAGTGTGTGAGTGTGAGTGTATGTGTATTTCCTTTTGTAGCTCAAAGTTTTATGTGCGTGGCACATAATAATGGTGGATTTTCTTTGTTTGACGTTAATTTTTTATTCTCGTTGCTTTTGTCTCAGCTTCTTGTGCTGTTGCCCTGCTCGCGAGCTGCACTTAAGTTTATTAGAAAGAACAAAGGCAAAGGGAGCGCGGAGTGGGGATAAAGCACGGAAATGGCGCTGGGTAAATGGAGGACATCCTGCTAAGAACGTTAAAATTTGATAAATTAATGTTTGCATTAATCTTACGCAACTGCAACTATTTTAACAATTTGCATCCTGCTGCTGACAACGAGCAACGAGCAAAAGTAAAAGGACGAAATCTGTTTTCAGATTGCAGCCAAATAGTTGGAGAAATTAAAGCGATGTCTCCCTGGTTGCATGTTAGAAGCCAAACAAAGTTTGGACAACTTTTTGTCCGTGCTGAGCGCTCCCCGAATAATAATCAAGTGTTAATTATTTTATGGTTCTCAAAAGTTAAAGTTTCATCAAGTTCGCACCGCAAATCATCATCCGAGATACGCATCGATTTGAGTTCGGTTGCGTTGGCAACTTGGTAACTTGGTGTGTAACTTGGCAACGTGGCAACTCTGGAGCGTGGGCATTTGCTCATTTCCTTTCGGCAACTGTAATGAAACATCCGCTGCTCCTTGCCTCCTCTCCTCCTTGGCCCCCGCTGGCAGTCCAGCTGCTGACAAACTAATGCGCAGCCATCAGTTGACGATGGCATTCAGATTAAGCTGCTGGCAATGAATGAACTCGATGCGGTGATAAAAACATTTATCAAACAAAAAGACGAATAATCATTCGTGCCAAGCCACGCGGCACGATTGCTGCTACAGGCATTACCCTTCCTATTCCTATTCCAATTCATATTCCTCAAGATGGAGCTGAGAGTACGAACAGGGGAGGGGACGTCCTTTCTAAGTAAAGGCTCAGCCAAGTCTGTTCCTTGGCTAAGAGCACGTGATTATATAATTTGTATGCCACTTAAAAATCAATTAGATTGTTATTTTAAGCATCCCATTATGAACAACAAATAAATAAACAAGAACGGAAGTGAAATTCGAGAAATTAATCCATATTCCATATGCTGTATATTAATATCTTCCTGCTGGTATAGCTGAGATGTATGATTCAAATATATATCGGAATTAAAAAAGTGAGTTGTCAGATATAAAAAAGAGGGTGGAAAATCAGAAATATTATTTCTAGCTGCTTTAACAATAAAAACTATTAAAATATAGAAAACAAATTGAATTATTAGACAAGTTACATAAAATTAAAAATATTTACAAAATAAATAGCTGAAAGAACTCTAAAGCACTTCCGACTAATTTAAGCATAACACTTTAAATTGTTCTTTGAGTGTTTTAAACTAAGCCCACCACAAAACAATTCCAAAAGAAAGCACAACATTTTATATTATTAAGGCTTTGTCTAGAGGCTTAAATGCTTCAAGTTAACAAATCGCACTGTCTCGAAACATAAAGTCATATAACACAAAACAAAAGAAGAAGAAGAAGGGAAAGAAGAGCTAACAATCAGACGTATCCGAAACCGAAACCTTTCAAGAACAAGACAAAATACATAATTCGGAACAAGATCTTCGCTTTAGCTTGTCATCGGAGACGGGGGCTCGATGGAATCGGGCATGAAGCGGAAGGCGTCGTGGCATACTCGGGAATGCGAGTCCAAAATGCTGGGTTCCTCTGACAGTGGTTATTAATCAGTTTCCGATAATGCAGCTGAGCCAAACAAGAGTTTTGAATAAACACAGCATCGCCATTGCCTCATTCCCCTTTTCGGTTCGTCACTGCCGATGATCTCAGAGAACCAGACACGATAGAGTATATATATATGTATGGATATAAGTACCTCACCTCAGAAAGATGTGTCGCAGTCACACTTCTCTTGTTAATTAAACCTGGCGACTGCACGCCTGTGCATCATGCCCCATGCCCCATGTCCCATGTCTATGTCTAGGTAGAGCTAGTGCTTCGAGTGGTGCGATCTTCCTAATGCCGGATTCATGATTAGTGGCATGTAGTATGTGTGAGAGAGCGTCGAGCTATTCATAGAATCGCTGCCATTGGACCTTGCCATCGTTGCCAGCTCTTCCGGCAATTGATTAATTGCAACGAGCGACGCACTTTTGACGCCTAAGTGGCAGGAACTTGGACGATCTGGTTGCACGTTGCACATTACACAAAGACCCAGACCCAGAAGCCCAAACTCAACTTATGAGTTGGTTTAGTTGAATGAAAAGTAATAGTCCAAGTTTGAGATTAACCTCATATTTTTTTTATAATTTTTACATTGTACAATTTTTAGTTCTTACTAACAGTTTTCTTAACTCCACATCACTTAATTTGTTCCCGAACTCGATAAGTTATTGTTTCCTCTAATTCTGCCAAAAAATTATTGAAAATAAAAAAATATTAATATTATATTTGCAAAAGACTTACCGTTCACGAAGAGAATCCAAAACTTCCTTTCTTAAGACAGTTATTACGAATAACAAGACACCTTGAAGGGAAAGAACGGGCTCAGCATAATGTAAAGACGTGTAATCAAAAACACGCAAAATTACAAAAGTACTAAACATTTTATCAAGAATTGAGAATGCTCCAGTAAATAAAAACAATCGAAAGAAAAATATAAAACTGAAAAAATAAAACAGAAAATATTGATTACAATATAAACAGTATAATTAATTAATAAATTACTTTGTTTGATTTTCATCTGATTTTGAGTATAGGAATTACTCAATTCGCGGCAAACCTTCTTGCTTTCAGTATAAATATGCCAACCGGTCCTTATTGAAAGTGTAATATTAAATAGTATTAAAAGAACAACAGGCCCATGTATATAAATAATTGCCATCCAGTCATATGCTACATGTTAATAATAATATGTTGTTTTAGAAAATGAATTTTAAGTTAATGCAATACTTATCGCACCATTCATGCAACAGCTTAAAATATCGGATTTCTCTGACCAAATTTCATTATATTTGTGGGTATAAGATACATCAATCACAGCAATTAATAAAAAGAAGCCAGAAGCCATACTTCAGACAAACTTATTAAATTTCCTAAAGTTGGCTTGGCACATTGTTCCAAATCCAATAAATGTTTTCCAAATATTATAATTAATGATTAAGAGCCATAAATATGTTGCGATAACATTATAATAAGCACAGAAACCTTATTAACACAATTAAGAATTGAAAATTTAGGAACATAAGGTACAAGAATCAATACTCGCTAAACATACCAATTAGACCACACAATACTGCTGGGTAAACTATTTCAAAATTCAACGCAATTTCATCAAGGGTTCGCAATGAGAAGTGAACTGTCTTACAGATGATGTAGCAAGTACAGCATTTGTTGTGGACGGAGCCATTCCGTGGCAAGTACGCGAATAGATAAACGCCAATGCTGAGTACCATAAAAAGTACAGATACACCTCGAACTGCAAGTGGAAAACGTATTTTAGTTTAATTAACAAAATTATTAAATATAATTTTACTATAAACGTCGATAACATTTTTTGGTTCTCTGCAGAGATGAGGCTGCAGAATAAAAAATTCATAATCCCTTGGCTTGTATAGTTTAATACAGTAGTCCGAGTTGGTTATATTATATCCTGGGACGGAAAATACCAGTTCTCCCTCCTACAAATTGAAATCATTATTAATATATATTTATCAGCATTGACATCATCAAACCTCAATTATCCAATCATATTTTACATGTACTTTACGAAAGTCATAATAGAATTTGTCGCATGCAGTTTCAAAATTCTTTTCTATCACGAATCTTCCAAGGCCGTGTATATATGTACCGTTTTCAAGTAAGAGATTAAAAGCTGCCTTTAAAGTATTCACTTTAATATTGCAGGTTTTTCTATGTATTAGAATTAACTTTTCTGGATTGAAGCAAACGTTCTCATACGGTAGATTTTCAAACTCATTATTATCGATTACATCCACATCAGTGCAATCGAATATATTTGCTGATAGCTCATTCATAGCAACGCTGAGTATAATCAAAGTAAATTTGACTTTTATCATTTTTCTTATCGGGTATAAAGATAATATTGCTTAGATTTGGTTTCCTTGTCTTATAAAATCACTCAAATTTATGTCTGAAGCTTAGGTCGATCGATTGGATGTGGTTCAGTCGGAGCTTCAATGTAAACTGAATTATTATTAAAAATAGAGTTGTAAAAACAATAAAACATTATTTATCAATAAATATAATAATTGCGAATAACCAAGGAAAACCACAAATAGTAACAAAACTTCTTATAGTCGGGTACTTAAGATAAAGTTAAGTTTCATAATTATATTTCCGTTTAACAATTATGTTTCAATGTGGTTAACAAATAGTTCAATAAATGAAATGTAATAATATCTAATGAAAAACACAAGATATTTTAATATTACTACCAGTTTTTTAACTGTTAACATAACTTAATTTGTAACTTCAGACTCTTGAGTTCCCGAACTTGATAAGTTATTGTTTCCTCTAATTCTGCCAAAAAATTATTGGAAATAAATACATATTTTTAATTATATTTGCAAAAGGCTCACCGTTCACGAAGAGAATCCAAAACTTCCTTTCTCAAGACAGTTATTACGAATAACAAGACCCCTTGAAGGGAAAGAACGGGCTCAGCATAATGTAAAGACGCGTAATCAAAAACACTCAAAATCACAAAAATACTAATAATTTTATCAAGAACTGAGAATGCTCCAGTAAGTAAAAACAATCGAAAAAAAAATAGAAAACTGTCAAAAAAAAAAGAAAATCTTGTTAAGAATATAATCAGTATAAGGCTCAATCCACTGACTTACTTGGTTTTATTTTTTATTTGAATCTGAGTATAGGAATTACTCAATGCGCGGCAAACCTTCTTGTTTTCAGTATAAATATGCCAAGTGGTTCTAATTGAAAGTGTAATATTAAACAGTATCAATAAAACTACAGGCCCATGTATATAAATAATTGCCATCCAATGATATGCTACATGTTAATAAAAAGATGTTGTTTTAAAAAAAAATACTTTATGTTATTGTAATACTTATCGCACCATTTGTCCAACAGCTTAAAAGAACGGATTTCTCTGACCAAACATGTTTATCCTCGTGAACATAAGGTAAATCAATCAGGCTGACTAAAACAAAAAAGCCAAAAGCCATACTCCAAACAAACTTGTTGAATTTCCTAAAGTTTCCTTGCCATGTTGTTCCAAAGCCAATAAATGTTTTCCATATATTATAATTAATGATTAAGAGCCATAAATATGTTGCGATAATAGTATAATAACCACACAGACCTTATTAACACAATTAGCAATTACTAATAATGGAACATACGGTACAAGAATCAATGCAAGTTTAAACATACCTATAAGACCACACAAAAGTGATGGGTAAGTTATTCCAAAATTCAAAGCTATTTCATCAAGGGTTCGCAATGAGAAGTGAACTGTCTTACAGATGATGTAGCAAGTACAGCATTTGTTGTGGACGGAGGCATTCCGTGGCAAGTACGCGAATAGATAAACGCCAATGCTGAGTACCATGAAAAGTACAGATACACCTCGGACTGCAAGATGAAAACGTATTTAAGTTCATTTAACTAAAGAATTAATTATAATTCTTACTATAAACGTCGATAACATTTTTTGGTTCTCTGCAGAGATGAGGCTGGAGGATAAAAAATGCATAGTCCCTTGGCTTGTAGAGTTTAATACAGTAGTCCAAGTTGGTTATATTATATCCTGGGACGGAAATTACCAGTTCTCCCTCCTACAAATTCAATTCATTATTAAAGTATAGTATCCTGTACTTGGCATGATCAAACCTCTATTGTCCATTCATATTCTATGGAAGCTTTATCAAAATCATAATAGAATTTGTCGCATGGAGTTTCAAAATTCTTTTCTATAATAAAATTTCCAAGGGGTCGTATATATGTACCGTTTTCAAGTAAGAGACTAAAAGCTGCCTTCAAAGTATTCACTTTAATATTGCAGTTTTTTTTATTTATTAGAATTAACTTTTCTGGATTGAAGCAAACGTTCTCATACGGTAGATTTTCAAACTCATTATTATCGATTACATCCACATCAGTGCAATCGAATATATTTGCTGATAACTCTGTCATAACAACGCTGAGTATAATCAAAGTAAATTTGACTCTTATCATTTTTTTTTACCGGGACTAAAATAATATTGCTTAGATTTGGTTTTCTTCTCTTAAAAAATCACTAAAATTTACGTCTGAGGCTTTGGTCGATCGATTGGATGTGCTTCACTCGGAGTTTCAATGTAAACTGAATGAATATTACAAAAAGACTTGTAAAAATAATAAAACATTATTCATCAATAAATATATTAATTGCGAAAACCAAGGAAAACACAAATAGCAAAAACAACTTTTTATAGTCGGTTAACTTCAATGATTATATATCCGTTCAACAATTTTGTTTCAATGTGGTTTAAAAATAGTTCAATAAATATATCCACTTTATGATTAGAGCAGAGCTCAGAGCGTTTAAAAATTCTAACATATAATACACGGAAACAATGAAAAGAGATTCACCAAAATTTTCGCTCGCCGGCAGCTTCTACCGAATTTTCGGTTGCTCGTCATGTCCATCGAGTGATTTGATGAATTACTGTCATTAATCTATGACGTACGCAACTACCAAAGGAAATGCCATCATCATCAAAAGCAGCCCAGGCAGCAGCCGGGCTTGGGCTCTGGCTCTGGCCCTGGTTCTGTTTCGGTTTCTGGCTCAGATCCGGGTGCAGGCAGCAGTGGCCCGCAGGGAGCCAGAACCAGAACCACATCAAGGGCAACGGACGAGCAGTCGGGGTGGTGGAGTCTCTAGCACTGGGAGAACAATGCGCAACAGCAGTAACAAATACGCCCAGTCCGAGCCCAATGTAGCATTTGGGAATTTCAGAAGGTTTCGCTTTCATTTCCCAATTTAAAGCTGAGAACTTGTCTGACTGCTATCTGAAAAATATGTAAATTGGTAAATGTAAAATATAAAAGTACGAAATTTAACAGAAGAGATACAAATAGAACTAGACATGGATTTGAAATAGAATGTTATTAAATTAAATTATTTTTAACTAAAATATTAAACTCAGAAATAAAATATTTTAACATTAAGATTAGTTTATCAAGTAAATAAAATAAGTACCACACATAAAAAAGAATTAATAATTAATTTATTCTGCATCTATATTTATTTAATAAAACTTTACTGAAAATAATATAAATTCAATTGATTTTAAAATAATCTCCGTAAAGAGCATATAAATGACTTTAGCTGAATTGCCCTCCCAGCTGCAATTTGTTGTTGCAACTTTCCTCCGGGGGGTGTGGCAGGAGTATGGGCGTGTAGGTTATGCGTATACATATATTTGAACATTTCTACATAAATGCATTCATGTTTACATTTTTCCAGTGACAAGTGTCTGAATCACACTGCAACGGGATGACATATTGAGGCAGGGGAAGACAGCGACACTCAGCCGACAATCGATTAATCAGCGAAAAATAATAAGAAACATCTTCAACCAGGCCAGAGGCAAGGGACGTGGCAAGCAAAGAGCCAAAAGACGCAGCACCAGGCAAAAAGACATCGGCAACTTGCTCCGGCTCTGGCTCTGAACAGATAGAGATGGAGATGGAGATGCTGAATGCTGAACTGACTCTGCTCGAATGCGGAACTGACACTGGGATAAAAATGAGCGACTTCAGCGTTTTGGCAGTCAAATAAATACTAAACATCAGACGACAGACAGACAGAATTTCATATGTTTAAGCATGCAACCAAATGACAAAATTCTAAGACGAATAAAAATATATTGCGATCGCTTTCTCTCTCTCTGTTCTTTTTATTACCACTTCGAAAATTAACAAAAATATATGCATGGAAAACACATTAAATGTCAAGTCGAAAGTACTCGACTGAGAGATACCATGCAAAGCTGGTTTAAAAAACAGACAGACATCTGTCTCCAATTACGTAAAGGGTATTCAAAGAAAGGTTCACGAAAATGATTCGAATCGTCCCTCAGAATAAAGACAACAATCAAATGTCAAAGCCAAATGACGGACCAAACTCATTACAACGAAACTTCAAATTGCCCAAATTAATCTAATTTTCAGTTTATTGTTGTTTGTTGCCTGCTCTTTTTTTATGTGTTTTGCTTTTTGTTTTTCAATGTCAATGAGTTGAGCGCGTCGTCAGTTGTTTCATTCAAATCATTACCTTTTTCGATGCTCCTCGTTGTTTCTCACACAATTCTCACATAATAGAAAATTGTGTATGTCATTTGTTAGCCTTTTTCTTTGATTCGGCGAACGCCAAATAAAATCGTCAGAAACGCTTCAACTAGAAGCAATAAGTTAAAACTAACTTTGGGCTGGGCCATCATAATTATTAATTTGAAGAGCGCCACTTAAATTTGCCTGTTGGTTAGCTTGATAATTTCTAATTTTAACAGATCATTTGTGTGAATTTCTAAAAATATTAATAGTTTAGGCTTATTAAATAGTCTTGTAATTGGTTGTCAAAGTAACGTTTTTTGAGGTTTCTGCTATTTAGTATCTTTTCTCAAATGTAATTGATTTCTTTTATACAAATCAAAATGGTCGAGTCGTTCAGTTTGTACGCCATTGCCAAAGTGTCAGTCAGAAGGATTTTTTTTTATTTTGTTTTTTTGACTGCCTTTGATCTCAGCATCTCAGAATTTGCACACTGCGAATGTCTGTGTATGCATGTATCTGTATCTGTATCTGCATTTGTATCTGTATCTGTATCTGCGTCTATGGCAGCGTCGCGTCGTCGTCGGCATTATTAATTTGTGCCGTTTGCATTGCATTCAGCATAAGGGGGAGCAGTTTGGAATGAATTTTCATACGCCTTTGGCTGGGGCATATGGTGCGGTTGCAAGTTGCAACTGCTGTGCGCCTCGTTCCCCGCGGTGATCTGCTGCTACC
Source organism: Drosophila subquinaria (assembly GCA_037043405.1). Classification (NCBI taxonomy): domain Eukaryota; kingdom Metazoa; phylum Arthropoda; class Insecta; order Diptera; family Drosophilidae; genus Drosophila; species Drosophila subquinaria. Next base: position 204,153 of record JBAMBL010001541.1, read on the forward strand.
CATGACGTTTCATTTTATTTTTATTTTGGCATCACGTGCGCCTGCTGCTGTTATATTTGACATATTGCCGACATTGATAGCATGAGACGTTGCAATGAAATTTGTTGTGCTCGTCAACAAGAGCCGCGGCCATCACTCAAAACGTTGCAGACTTCTTTTCTTGGTTGCATGTGTGGGTTGTGTTGGCTGCCTGGTCTAAGAATATATTCAAATGCTGCCACCCCGAAGTACGACCCTCTCAATCTCCCACTCTGCTGATTATCATGAGAAGCTAAGTGATCACGCCAACATTTATTGTATCTCGAGGCTCAGTAATTGGGATCTAAGCCAAACTGTGGCTGAACGATGGCCAGGAAAGTTAATTTATCTTGTCACGATAGAAGATCTGACTCTAAACAAGATCTAGTTAAGGATATTGAGTTATTTTTCATGTACTCAGTGTCTTATTTTGACAATTGACTAAGTAGTTGAAAATCACAATGATTAGTGCGATATAGGCTGTTATTTAAATATCAAGCATTTCTTTCAATTTATTACTCTTTTTTCACTCCTCTAGTTTTCCTCTTCTCAAGTAAAATTACTTAAATATGTATTTTTTCATTTAGAATAGTTTTCCGAGCTTCTGTGTTCAATGACGGTTACATGTTTGGAATGACTGCAATTACAAGTATCTGGCTAAAATGGAGTCGGCATTTTTACTTTTCGATTACACAAATAACTGAGTAATTTCCTCATTGAGTCAGCCACGCATAAAATGCCATTTTTCACTTTCCCTTTCTACAGAGCAGCGGCAAACTTCAATCCACATTCGACCTGTGGTTCGCAAAGGGAAAGAGAGAGAGAGTGAGAGAAAGAGGGGGAGGGAAAGGTGTTGGCTCATCGAACACTAATTACAAAGCAACATCAAAATAATTATGGCCACTTCGGACATAATAACTAAAGAATTTATACCTGCCAGTAGCCGGTAGTTAGACGAGAGATTTGCTCAAATCGCTTTCACATTAAAAACACTCATCTCACCCACCACCAGGAGCAGGAGCAGAAGCAGGAGTACCACTAACCTGTACGTACTGGTGCTCCTCAATGTTCCATTTCAATGGTCATTCGATCGGCCTACCTGGCTGCCGGCATTAGCAATTAATACCTTTCACTCTGGACCGTTTGATGTGCCTGTGTCAGCTCAGCCTATGCTCAACTCCTCCTCTGCTTCAACGGCTCCAGGCGGAAGTCTGGGCACAGTGGCTGCCATTGCCATTAACCGGCGGTCATTTGTTGATGTCAACGCTTGGACGCTTGATGCTGCACGGATTAGAAAGTAATCAGTGCCGATAAGGAGCGTCCAGTGTCTCTGGAGACTCGGTGGATGGGTGGATGTTGTTGCCGGTCTCAAAACTGCGTGGACGTTCGCAATTTAAATTGGAGTGTTGGTGCGACTGGGTCCCTTTATCATTGCTGCCATTGCTGCTATCCACATTCCACACGGTGGCAGGCATTGGGCATTCGCAGTTCGGTTACAAATGTCCATTGGGACTTTGCTAATCTGTCATTCGCCATGATGCGCTCCTGAATGAAGGCGGCCTTTCGTTTTTAGGGTTGTACACGGTCTCAACTGCTCCGTCATACACATGTGCACACACACACACAGCAGACACACCCAAAAACATCCACACACCCACCCACTCTAAGAGAAAGAGACACCAACTGGCAATGAAAAAGGACGAGTGTTCATATAAATGACCAAAATGCCACGCATTGACCCACACAGTTCCCAAAACCTCATCCGACCCTTTCCTCTCCCCTCCTCCTTCCCCTTTGCGCCCCTGGCATCGACGACATGCCAGATAAAATGTTTCAATGTCCAATCGAGCTATTTGTCAAAATACTCGCACCGGATGGACATCGGGCATCGCCATCGACGAGGACATGGACATGGATAAAATGATTAAAGCTTCTTCCTTGCGCTTTTGTTACTGTCGTTTTGGGCATGAAATTTGTACAGACTTCCAACAGATCCGATCAGTCGCATCGCAGACTCACAGTAAATAACAACAAGTTAACATCACTACTTGTCTCTCTCTATGTATTTACCTCTTCCTCTCTCTATCATTTTGCTCAAAGTTTAAAACTTTAAGCATTGATTGATAAAACATGAAGACTTTGATTTACCGATACATTCGATGATCGTGTAGAAATCTTTTTTTAAATGTTAAGAATCCATAAAAATAATTAAAAAAATAAAATAATAATAAAAACTTTAAACATGATTTTAATTTTCCGCTTTATTTGTTGATCTTATAGACATTTTTTTATATTGTTAAGAATGCATAAAAATAATAAAAAAACAAAACAATAATAATTAAATGTTATGAACTGTAACTATAACAATAGATAGTATACTCGTATAATTGTAAAATATTTTTTTCAAAACGATCGAAAAACATTTTTAAATTTCAAAATGGACACCAATTGTGACCGCCAATCAAATGGCCATGGAGGACCCAAAAACTTGAGTAAAACCGTAGAATTTTTGTAATTTATAGTGTCGAAATGCTGAGCAATTTAATATATGAATACATTTTAATTACACGCTTCGGTTGATAGGCTAGGCAAATTGTGGTGGCATTTTAGATTTGTTCCACGCATCGCATCGCATCGCTTCGTGAATAAAATATAATGAAAATTTCAACGCCAATGATGGCTAACGTCGCTCTGACAGCACTGACGGAATGCTGTCAGTTGGTCGGACTGTCAGTCAGGCAGTCCGTCAGTGAGTCAGACAGGGAAGGAGCAAGATGACAATACAGGGAATAGGAAACTGACTGACACAAGGAACAAGGCGCAGCCGGCTGTCATTCTATTGGGCTGTCGAATTGTCGGTCTGACTGTTTGGCTGTCTGGATGTCTGAATGTCTGGATGTTTGGCTGCCTGCAGCGTGCACACTCCGAGTATCCTTTTCGCTTGTTTCAGTGCCTCCCTTATGGGCGTACATGATAAATGGCGACGAATTCGTCAATGTCAAAATCAGACTGTTACAAACAGCGCCACTGCGCAATGTTGCGAAGAGGTAGAGAGACCTGAAACTGGTTTCAGGACGCGTATCCAGGAACATCACGAGCAACACAATAACAACAGTTAGATCCATACACAGACTATACAACAAATACTTCGTTTCATTCTTCCCTTGGCAAATATCTTCGAGTCATAACTAAATGCGCTCTAAAATTAATGCAAATTTCTAACTCAACTTAATTTTTTGCGAGCTTCGCAGTTTTCACTTATGATAATTCGCATATTTAGTGTACAAATTTATACAAATCTATTGCACACCCATTGGCATTATGGGAAATTATTGAGTGGAAATTATGTTGACTAATTATCTATCATTAATTTCCAGACCCGAAGAAGAATACACTATAAATTTGTACAACATAATAATTAAACATTTCTTTAGGAATACATTTATTTTATTTTTTAAGCTTAACAATACTTAAAGAATAATTATGTTAGCAATTTTATAACTTTATAAGTATTATAAATAATAAGAAAAAATCAGTTTGCGTTTTGATCATGGTATTTTTCTGGGTATAGTTGGAATTTTTCCTGAAACTGAAGAACCTGTAAAACCAGTTAGCTCTTAGGGACTTTCTTGCAGCTTACATGCAAACGAGCCAAATATTAATTAGCTTGTCAACTTTAATTTTTCCCTTTCATTTCGTGGAGACTTACATTTAACAGCTCAATTAATTTGGGGTCTGCGATCTGCCGGTATACAAACATACGTGTATGTGAGCGGGCCCAAAGACTGGGCCCAGACTCTGATTTGAGTTATGCGAACCATTGACATTATCTGCGGCGCGTTCGCATGTGACAAGCGGCAACTGATTCATTCCACGATCTCGGCCTGACTTTGGGCCCAAACCGGAGAGAAGGAGAAGACTATCGGTTTTCGGAGCCGATAAAGATCTCAAAAGGATCTTGCTGACTGTTTTGGTTTGTCGTTTCGATTGCTCGAATGGTTGGGGAAAAAAATGGGCGCCATTACAGGCCGACAACTTTTAGTTGTGGTGAAAACGACTTTAAGTCACTTTTAAATTGAATAATATTAATTTGGCAGATACAGCGTGCGATCGCGGCCATTAATCAATTAATTAGTTTAGCTCTTGTACTAAATGCGATGTCTCTTTGTTGTCACCATTGCAATTAAGGTCTGCCATTCCTTATTTCAATAGAAAGAGAAAGATATGTTTATGGATTGAAAGGGACAGATAGTGCGACAAGTCGTCTAACAGAATTATAATTGTCTAAGGAAGGGCGTAGACATAAAATGCAAACACATACAGCAAAACAAATTTAATTAATGACATAAAAAAAGCAGGAAACGTTGCTTTGCGGCACTTTTATTACATTTGTATACCCTGTAAACATGAAGTTTTTGAAAAGGGTATGGTATGTTTATGTTAAATGCAAAAAGCAAGAGGTTCTTAGTATATTCTTTATATTTCAAGCAGAAAATTCGAACAATCAACTCAGAAAATCGAGAGAACCATCACACATTTTAATTAGGGTATTACCATGTCGAGCACTCTTAGCTTAAGCATTCTTATTTGTACTTATTTTGTGTTTTGTTTTTTTTAATGACCAGAGAACAAATAAAAGAAAAATGTCGTTCTGATTGACGAATTGCGTGCGTATAATTGTATCTTCCAGATACTCTGTTTACTTGCGCCATATTCGTTTGTTTAGTGTGTGGCTTTGGCTTTCGTTCGGTTTCCTCCGCTGCCTGAAGCTTTAATTGAGCCACAACTGTAGATACGCGCACACGAGTTCCACAGAAACTTTGCGACTCACGCGAGCCCAAACAAAATGTCGGATATCTTTGAAGATATCCACAATGGCAACTACAAAGTACGTTTATACCTATCAATGTATCTATGTAAGTACGTCTGCGTGCATAGCGTGTGGCTGTGAAAACTCATTCATGTGTTGTAATTGGGAGCAAACCGAAAAGAACTGATTGCTTCAAGACCATTCAAATCACTCATTTCATTGGATTTATATACTAACATACTCTGCTGTGATGTGACCAGAGACAAGTTTTATTTCACTCCGAAAACCACGCAATTATAAATAAATTAATGGGCATAAAGATATAAAATCCCTGATATTAACCGACTGTATTAACCAGAATTCAAATACATATAAAAATTTCTATTTGAGTTTTAATTTTCAAATTTGCATATTAATTTACTAATTTGTTGCAACCTATTTTTGGACTTTATCTTTTTTGGTTCGTCATATTTCAGCAAGAAAAGCACATTTGCCTATAATATTTCAAAATACTTTTAAAGTTACGCACTCAACGGATGCAAACTTCAGTTCAAGCAGTGAACTGCCTAAGCAAGCAGTTTCAAAGAAATTGAACTGCTTCTTGCTGAACAAAGTTCTTTGCATTTCCTGCGGTTGTTGTCCCGGCTAAAACGAGAACTCAAATGCAAAGTGGAAAATGTGAATGCCGGAAAATACTTATTCCAATGGGAATATAAAACGAATTTGCAAATTATTGCAAAGTAGAATTCCGTTGTTTGTACATTTTAACGCCAGCTGGCGTTTAGTGTATTTTTCGCATATTCGACGGACCCATGTTTTTTTTAAAAAAATCAAAGAAAAAAATAAAAATTTGGCGGTTGGCAATCTTAATCATTTAATTTGTTCCAAGTAGATTTGTTTACATAAATTTTTGAATATGATATCTCTCAAATGGCCGCCTCTGGCGTTGATGGCGTATTGTGCCCTTTTTGCAGCAATTTCCATCGTTTTCGCCAACATTTCGGCCGGAATAGCGGCTATTTCTTCACGAATGTTGTCCTTGAGCTCTTCTACGGTCCTTGGCTTGTTAACGTAAACCTTTGACTTCAAATATCCCCACAAGAAGAAGTCAGGCGGCGTCAAATCGGGCGAACGCGGTGGCCAGGCATGGCCATTTTCATTTTGGAAGAAAAACGGCCCAATGACCGTTTTCGCACTAACGCCGCACCAAACTGTGACTTTTTCGTCATGAAGAGGCACTTCTTCAATCTCCTGAGGATTTTCAGTGGCGTAAATACGGCAATTTTGCTTATTTACGGTCCCATTCAATGTGAGATGGGCTTCATCGGGCATGATAATTTTGTTCCAAAATTGCTCGTCATCTGTTGAATGTAAATTTCAACTATTTCAGAGCGCTCGCGTGGCGTGTATTGTTCCATGGTAAAAATCAGCTTGGACTGACGCTTCAAACGCGGTATGTCATTAAGCGATCTGACATCTCTGTCAAAAGTTATGGAGTTGTCAGATGGGTCAGTCGAATATGGGCAACCCTGTATATGAGTATATTTTAATTCTAGATCCCAAAAGTTAAGCCAAAAATCACTCGACGTGCCACTCGAAGTGGCCGGCATATGTTTTTGGCGGCCTCTTTGACGAGATGCGGCACAGAAGCTGACTATTGCCAGTGGATGATGCTTCGCTCTTGGTTCTGCCTCTGCCCTTAAATCATTTTATGCTGCGCTGATTTTATGTACATATGTTTGATTAAAAATTAAAATTATCATTTACGGCCCATTTAAACTAAACCGACCAGACATTTTTCGCATGTCGTTCTCATTTTCAAAATAACAAAATATTCTGCGTCCTACAGCATGAAAATAAAAATATATGTATATAAATGTAAACATATTTATATAAAAATTGAGAATAGCAATCTGTTGTTGAGCTACCTATTGTATGAATTATATATGAGTATTTGATTTGTACTTGTATGTGGATTTATTTATATTTAGCCGACTAACTTTAGTATTTTATTTAGTGAGAGAATGCTGTGTGTTATGCATGAGTCCATGAATGAAAAGTGTACCGCACTGCTCTAAATATAATGTTAATTATTAAAATTTGTATTCATATAAAACTTAAAAAGTCGTTGTTAGTCTTCATCAACGCTATATATTTTTTAAAATTTCCATTTTCGACGACCATTGTTTATTAATTTCCAAGTTATCTTCGCCGCTGGACTTCCTATCCTATTTCTCTTCGCGGAAACAGCGAAAAAAAGAACATTGAGACAGATTTGAATTGTAGACCTACGTCTAGACCTTGACTATCATAAAGTCAGTTTCTACAAAAATTCTGGCAGCCCAAAAATATGAAACAAAAAAGAGCATACAAAAAAATGTTTCAGTTCTAGTTTACTTTTCAGAAATCCTCTGTGCGGAGAAGAAAAAAAATGGTAATAGTGTAGCAGTAATTTGTGCACAATAAAAAAGATATTCAAAAAAAGAAGAAATATTTTAGAGCGAATTCGCTTTGTGTCGCGCATTTTTGCTATTGTTAAAAAATTGAGCATTTTTTTCACTGTCGACTCAATTTTTTCTCTCGTTTTCCATTTAAAATGCGCGGAGAACAAAAATATTTCGAATTTATGACTTTATCGTTTTACAACCACGTCTCAGTCCCAATAAAACTTTATTGAGTTGCCTGACGGTAGTGACCGTGCTCGAGTTTCCGACCGTAGACCTTATTTGGTAGCTGTGAAAACTGTAGCAGAGCACCCAGAGATGCCCTCGATCCTCGGGCACTGGACAAATGGACAGTGTGGACTGAATGCAGTGCAGATCTGCGAATTGTTATGCTCAAGGACATGCCCGGTTATGCAAGTCTATGCAACGGCTTACATAATAAATGCAAATAATACATTTAAGCCGCCCGCCGAACCCAAATTGCTCTAGTTCTCCATTGTTCCATTGTTAAAGCTATATAGTTTACCGGGCAACGCCCACGAGCCGAGTCAATAGATCGGCACTCTGGTTGCAGGTCACTTCACTCCTCTTACACAATATTTCACAATATTCGGCTAAATCCGGGGATTAGTTAGCTCGAGTCTTCCGCTAAACAATTATGCCTGTCGCCGTTGCTCTAATTTAAATTACTGGGCCTCGGAGTGTGGTCGTTCAATGTCTGCTTAAACATTTCCTAAAAACTTACCCAGTTTTTGCCACAAACTCTATTGTTTTAATCTATTTTGTTTATGGCTCTGTAAAAGTTCTGCGAAATTTTATTATTATTTACTTTAGTTTGAGATTCATTGAATTTGCCTTTACGAAAAACCATTACGAAGTGCTTTGAAAATCAGAAAAAGCGTGCTCAAATTTTGAGAGAATATTCAGTTCTGGGAACGCAATCTTATATTTATTTTACTAAAATGCAGGCACCGTATCGATTATAATTTTTAAAATATAAATTATTAAATAAAAGTTATTTGTTGATTATTATCCAAAAAATTAAATGAAAACTCTTTTTTTTTCGATCTAAATAAAAATTATAAAATAATAATTAAATTTCAATTTTTATTTAAAAATTATAATTTAAATGAAAAATAAAACTTGACTGTAAATGTTTTTTGATTTGGAAGGCGTATTTCCAACAGTGACATGTATATACAAAGTCATAGCCAAGGAGAGTCGGAGCAACGTTACCCTCCCACCCCTCACCACCCCCTTGTGAATGAAATACACCTTCCGGTTCAAAAGACATTTGCATTCAATTTTTATTTTTCAACTTTTATAATAAAAATTTAAGAATCATTTTTATTTTCAACTTTTATAATAAAAATTTTAAAATAATTTTTATTTTCAATTTTTATAGTAAAAGTTGAAAAATAACTTTTATTTTCAATTGCTAAAATAAAAATTGAAAAATAATTTTTAATTTCAATTTTTATTATAAAAATTGAAAAATAACTTATATTTTTAATTTTAATAATGAAAATTTTAAAATAACTTTTATTCTATAATTTTTAAATAAAAATTGAAAATAAAAGTTTATTCAGTTTCTCATAACTCTTATTTGCGGTCCCTGCTAAAATACAATTGAAGTTCTCTTGTTACATTTAAGTTTAGAACTAGATAAAATACCAACTAAAAGTTTATAATAAATTTAATTTTTGCATTCATATTTTTGTAAAAAAGCATTAAAAAATGAAAGAAAGAAATTTAATATTCTAATTATATCGTTTTTTTTAAATCGCCAAAATATAAAACAAATACTTCATTTTATTAGCATTTAAAATAAGGTATTTTAAAATTTCTCTAGTATCTGTGGTTTTTTGTCGTGCTTTCTCGATTTTTCGCTAAAATAGCGTTTTTAAATAGGCAGCTCGTCCATAAAATTTCAAAAGCTATCTTAACACTTTGATAAATATAAACAAGCAAACAAGATGACTAGCTGGAGGACTAATTAACTTATTAACTAATTTTATAACAAATTTAAAAAATATTCAATTATTTGAAACTTATTTTTTTTTATGCCTATACTTTTATTTAGTGTTTTGTTTTTAAAGTGTAAGCCTTAATAGAAACTTACTCTCTCAGTATTGAAAAGAGGCGGGAGCGGACGTTAAATTTGTTTAGAGTAAACAGAATCCCTTAGTTCGACTGGTAAATCAAGGACTACCTGAAAGTGGCAAAGCGACGCGTGTGTCTCGCATTAAAATGATGTCTTGTTGATGGACTCTGAAGGACACAACTCGCGCGACTCGACTCGTCTGTTTATGGAATGTAAATGCACCGTGTCATGGGTCCTTAAACGTCTTAATTGCGCACGTATCCTTCGCCAGCGACGCGCAATTGGTTTCCAAGGCGGAAATATTATTGCCACGTCGTAAAACTATAAAACAGTCCGCAGGGGTCGAGACGCTTTCAACTACGTCCTGGACTGTATATTCAGAAGAGGACATGTAACTGTCTCTGAATATGAAACTTCCAATCGCCATCAACGAATTCGCTGAATTCCATCGAGCGCGCGACTTCGATTCCCGGGCGCACGACTCCTCAACGAAATTACATTGAGAATTTACAGCGAAATTCGTAGGTGGGCCATAGTTTCATCCTTCATTGTTAAAGAAAGAATATCTTATTAGCTGTCGACACAGAATTAGCTAAGGATATGATTTTCAATTAACAAATGTGAATTAATCTACTGGGCTTAAATAAGTCAACCGAAGTATAAATAAACACATGCATTATATTTAATATACTTACATTTATATTTAAATTAATTCTAAGCAAAAAATTCCTTAAAGTTTATTCTTATTACACCCGTTACTTAAAAAAGAAGTGATTGGGTATATTGTATTTGTTCAAATGAATGTAACAGGGAGAAGGAAGCATATCCGACCAAATAAAGTGTATATATTCTTGATCAGCATCAACAGCCAAGTCGATTTAGCCATGTCTGTCCGTGTGAGATCCTAGATCTCAGAGATTATAAGAGCTAAAGCAACCAAATTTGTCATACAGACTTCTATAAGCCCATGCAGATCAAGTTTGCTTCAAATTTTTGCCACTTTCTGCCTCCGTTTTTAGAATATTACGTATTTTTTTGGTAATTAACATTATCTATTAATTAAAGTTATCATCCTACTTAATTGCAAAAAGATCGGTCAACCATAACGGAATTAATGACTTTTTTTTTTAACAACAACAATAACAAAGTTTATTTGACAAGTGTGGAATCCGTACATTCAAATTAGTAAGATAACCAACACAATTAAAATATTAAAAGCAAGACCTAACCTGTTAAGTTTTAAGCTATGTAAGTGCCTAAAAGCATGCAATACAAAATATTTTAAATTGATTTAAACAGGTAACGGGTATCCTTAAGTCGGGAGCTCGACTATAGCCTCTCCCACTTGTTTTTTTCTTCTTAAATACAATAGAGCTTCAAATTAAGTAGTGTTAGAGCTCTGGGAAAGCATGAGAGTCTAAATTTTAGACATATAATATAACAACTGAAAGGTATTGATGCGTAGATCATATATATAGGTCTATATATGATGTGGCTTCTTTGGTTCAAAAGATATTTCGATTTGATTTTTATTTTCAATTTTTATAATAAAAATCAACAAATAAGAGTTATTTGTCAATTTTTATAATAAAAATTGGAAATAAGAGTTAGGGTTTAATTTTTATATAAATATTGAAAAATAATAATTGTTTTTGATTTTTATCATTTAAATTAATTTTAATAATTAAAAATAATTTTTTTTATAAAAATTTAAAATATAAGTTTATCCTGTTTTCGAATTTGGCGTTCAAAAATAACATATGTCTGTTTTTCCCACTCTTCTGGGACGCTTTTTTGTGCTTTGATTTTTTTAAACTCATAACTATTATTCGCAGTCCCTGGTAATGATTTTGAGAAGTTTCTATCTGTCGTTGTGAAGCTCAATATAATTAGCTTTAGATACATTGGCTCAAGGTGTTAACATAGACGATAGTTTATCACATAATTCAATACTTGTATTTATTTACAGCCAGGAAGGACAAAGCGGGATCATAATTCACAACGCAATGACTTTAAAAGAGCCTCATTATGAAGAGTGCAAAACAATGCGAATAAGTGTGACAGAAGCAATTAATGCGCTAAGGAAATGTCAACACGAATACAAATACATAGCATACAGGAGGTTGCAGGCAGGATGACATTGAGAGAAATGTCCTAACGACAGCCAAAGAATGAGAACAGAAGCCGACGACAACGACATTGACAACGACATCGACAACGACAACAGCAACTTCGATGCCGAGAACTGTCCCAAGGACGAAGGCGACGCGTGACGCATCGACGATGTTTGTACACATCGTGAAAGGAGCACAGCGAGTCGGAGTCGAAATCGAAGGACCTTGTCGCCTTGACTTTGATTGCTGCATGGTCCATGATCGTGATTATCCAAGGTCGTTCAGCTCACCCACGCTGGCTTTTTCTCCTGCAGATCATTCAGATCGGAATGATCTGCAAGGAGACTTTCGCAGCTAGTTCTCATCAAGGACAGTGAAATTGTCCTCCATCCGAATGAGGCATGCCAAATGCAACTGCAACTGCAGCCGAAGATGAAGATGAAGTCGAAGACGAAGGGAAACGAGTAGCCAAAGCTGAAAATTACTTCATCTGAGCATGGAGCGTCTTTCCAAGTGGCAACTGGAATCACCTGCAGTGCCTGGACTCGAACACAGATAAATAATCTCAACAGAAACTCTACAACAAATGACTTACTGAAGACGTCTGCATTTTAATTGTTAAATCAAAAAAATTTTGAATAATTGTGCCCGATACTCATTAAAAAATATAAAGAGGGTATATTTATTTAATTACTATTACGGCTCACCATTCGCAGATGAAGTTCATTTCAATCACTTTTGGAAGACATTGAAATTATATTTCTTTCTTTTGTTTGAACTTTATTCTTTTAATTTAATATTATATTTGGAAGTTATTTAAAATCGTTTACAGAGTATTTTTTAGTCGAGCGAATAGTCAAAAAACTTACATTTTTGTTGTTTCATTCATTTTAGCATTTTTCACAAATTAACCGTCGATTGAAGCCATCAAATTGATTGCATTTCATCGGGTTAGGATTGGAACAAGATTCGGAATCACGCACTCTCCGATTGTATGGGGAAAGAGTCACGCTGTGCCGATATATGTTCGTGTTAGACCCTCTGACGCTTCAACTATATTTAAATCTGACTAAAAGTTTTACATCACACATTCATGAGATGTTTGTTTTTGTTGTTGATAATTTTTCTCAGCTATTTTCATTTTATACGCAGCTTGAGACCGCCTGTTTCGGTCTGATAATGAGTGTCGATCTAACCGATTGTTGTTGTTGCCGCACAATTAGCATTTTGGGACGGCGTAATGAGCAATGCTATCTACAACTCCCAGAGGAGATCACAACTTCAAAGACAAAGCAACCACAGCGTGTGACCCTCGTCCAAGTAATCGTAAACGAGCCCCAACAAAAAAAATAAATAAACAGACGATTTGGGAGTATCTCAAGTGATACTTGTGTAATGCTCTCTGTGATTGGAGAAACACACATTTCAAATGCCAATTTATACCATTTAGTGCGATCCTTTGAAGTTTTCAAAATATTAATGCGAGAGCTTTTTAGAATTTCCCCAACAAACTGAAAATGCATTAAGAGTCTGATAGAACAATATTTTCTAAAGATCTCAGGTATTATAAGTTAATTGTTTCATATTAATGAGTTCACAACTATTATATATATGCAGGAACTGAGAAAATCAATTTCCCATTCTTTATTGGTTTTGGGAATATATGATGAAGATTTAATATGCCGGGGAACAGCTTACTATTGGGCAAGAATGCAATTTTGTAATTATTATTACTAATTGTTTTATTTTTAATTTATTGACCAAAGGACTTATAAAGTTAAAAATTGTATACTTAAATTAGGTAACTTAATATTATATATCATATTAAAATTATCATAATAAAATGTATATTTATTTTATTTTATTATTTATTTATACAAATTTTAATTTAAACTGAATGGATAAAAAAGATATCAAATATTAAAAGTGTAATTTTGTGTTTTTTGATGATTCTACCAAACTTGAAGGATAATATCCTTTAGCATTTTCTATGTTGATATCTTAATTAGTTATAATCGGCGCTGAAAGGGAGATTTCTTAATAATTTTTTAGTCATATATTATATCTACCATATTCCATAGAGCAGCTGATGATACGAGTATTAATGGTTCATCGCTGGGTATTAACACATTCGCCTACTTCAGGCGCGTGCCTGTATTACCGTCCGGCGCATTGATAAATACTTTTAGGCCCAATGTCCAGTCTGTGCAGTCAGATGCCGCACTGAGGAAGAGTCCTTCTGCGAGTTTACCCTCATGGAAGTTGCGAAATGCGCAAGGAAAGGGGGATGTGCCGTCGTGCTCGAATGGAATGGGGTACGGCATACAATGGGATGGTCCCGATTCGCTGTCAAGGTAATTTATTAATTCGGCAATAAAAACGACGCTCAACGCAAACGCTCGTCCCCGATCGTCCCTGCAACGGGGTGTGTTGTGGTCGAGCACTCGCATGTGGGCCTTACAACTCAATTAAACTGTGTCTCACAGCCCGAATCAGTATCAGTATCAGCATCACAATCAGATCCGAACTCACAAACTGAATCCGACTGCTGCATTTCGCTGGCTGCATTTGTTGTTAGTGTGTTTATTCCAAGTATTTCATCGGGTTAATACAATCACTTGAGTGATAAAAGTCAATCGCCCAGAAACGAAAAGTTAAGTCTTTGTGGTGAGTTTAATTTAAACTGCACCTGATATAAGGATAGAAAAATCATGCAATATGTGGCTGGAAAGCTGCCAGAGTAGTTATTTAAAATGCATTTGTATATCATATAATTTGTTCCACAAATAATATCAGATCATTGACCATACGAAAGATAAACTTTGAACATGGTTTTTTGTACTTAGTTGCTAATTATATTGAAAATTTCAAATATATTAGTCTTTTTGAGTTAGTTTTATAACGAACAATATATTAATTATATATTGATATTTGTAAATCTAATAAAATAAACAATAAATAGTAAAGTATTGTTGAAATATTCTCTTCTTGCTCATACATGGTTCAGACTGTGACTAGGTATTTCCTAAATCGATACCCAATCTATCGATACATGTTATCCTGTATGTTGAAAGTGGGTTGTCCTGGGTCGCGGGTCGTGGGTCGCAGTCGCCCGGCAACGGGCTGTCAAACTGAAAAACGCCATAAATTTCACTAGGCTGTCAAAGGACGTGCGCTCTACAGCAACAACAAGAAGCCGAATGGGAGAGGTAAAGGAAATGCTGGAGCAGGGGCAGAAACAGAGTCAGGGACGGGGACGGGGACAGAAGCAGGAGGTAGCCGCACAATTGGCACATGCACAATCTGCACACATATGCCATGGTATCTATAGAAATCAGTTGATATTCGTACGATATGAGGCTGGAACTGGAGGGTGTTTGGCATGCTCGGGTGCAGGGTGCAGCTCGGGGTGGGACACAGATCGGAGACGGGGGTGGCGAGTCTGCTAAGCGGAAAACAGAGAGAGAGAGAGCGAGAGAGAAAGCGAGCGAGAGTCGTGCCTTTTGGCCAGTCAATTTACTGGAGCGGCTTATGGGTCGGCTATGCAAATATGTACGAGGATGTGGCACTTGCCACCTCGCCGCCTTGCCACAGGCCGCAGGATAAGCCCTCGCGAGCAAACAAAAAAGCGCAACACGCGACGCAACAAAAGCGAAAAAGGATGAGCTAAAGGCTGCAAGGATGCGGAGGACGCGCAATGTTATCCTTTCGATGATATCCTTTATAGATGTGCATACGCGAGTATGCGCAACAGTATCGAAGTGAAAGCCTTGCATCAAGCCCTTGCCTGGTCTGGACTAGGGACTATGGCGAATACCTTGACGATTCCTGGAACAACTGGCAGCAGCTACGATGCCGGGAGAAATTTTTAAGGAATTTGCTGCTGCCTGGCGACAATAAATGGACAAACGGGCCAGGAAAAGCCTTTTGTGCGAAGCGTTTTAGCAACAGTTTACAGTTTACAGTTCTGTTTATGTCTTTATGATTATTGCAATTAGAGGAGTGCGGCAGCTTGCTCTGTCTCGCTCCTGCACCTACCGGGCCCGACTTAATTACGGGCCTGTGGGACGTCCTGCGCACGTCTCAAGGCATCTCAAGGACGTTGGGCTGAAATCAGGGGAAATGCTCGGACGGATAACTCGGCGAACTCGCGATGATAATGGGCGCGATGGGTAGGTAATAAGCAGCACAGCAGGTAGGCCTCGTTCGGATAACTTGGCCATCGGATAAACGCATCGCATCGCAAATTTACCCCTGCAAGTCGTAAAGGTACTGCTGCAAGGTCCTGGAGGGGAAGTGCGCGCTCAGCATGTGTCAAAGTGTCATGCGCAGGGATATTTATGCGCTATGACGACGAGCGTGTGCCGTGCATCAGCGAGGACGCGACCGAGGACGAGGACTATATATTAGGCAGGATCAGAGAGCAGAGCAGCTCATTCTCAAACGCAACAGCGTCGCGTTCACATCACAGGACAACGCAGCACACTACGAAGAGAACACACAAAATGTCAGCAGCCACCAACACTCACAGTCATTACTACGCAGACAGCATGTACAACATGTACCACCACCACGCCACCACCACCATGCCGCCCACATACTACGACAACAGCCACAGCAGCAGCAGCAACTACTACCAGGCCAACTCCTGGCAGGCAGCGAGCTATCAGGCCAGCAGCTACCCACAGTACGGCCAGGAGAGCTACAGCGACAGCTGCTACTACTCCAACTACCAGGAGCTGATGCCCCAGCCCGCTGCAGTTGATGCACTGCCTCAGTATCAGACTCCCATCGAGACTACAGCACCCGTAGCAGCTCCAACTGCCGCTCCCGCTCCCGTGAAGAGCAGGAAACGCAAGGCGGAGGACACAGCCGCCGACATCATTGCCGCCGTCGAGGAGCGTCCGAGCACACTGCGCGCCCTGCTCACGAATCCCGTGAAGAAGCTGAAGTACACACCCGACTACTTCTACACGACCTTCGAGCCTTCCTCCGCCGTGAAGAAGGAGTCCGCCAAGAGCAGCTCCGTTGGGGAGCAGTCGCCCTGCTACGAGCAGGAGTACGCGGTGCCCACCCCGTCCACCCAACAGACCCACATGTCGCCCCAGCGCAGCAGCAGCGAGGATGTCGACTATCTGGACGTCTATTCGCCGCGCAAGCAGGCCACGCCCGCAACCCCCGCCACACCCGCCACGCCCGCCTCCCTGGTCGGCATCAGCACGCCACCCCAGTCGCCGCTGGCCGAGAAGGCCGTCAATCAGCAGCAGCAGCAGCAACATGAGATCAATCATCGCATTGTGACAGCTGCCAGCGCCAGCAACGAATTCAATTGGTCGCACATTGAGGAGACACTCGCATCAGGTAGGCATCGATCTCTCTCTCACACTCTCTCTCTCTCTTTTACACATTCCCTGCTTGAACTGTTGCTAATTATTTGCTTGTCTTTTTCTATTCTCCAGATTGCAAAGACTCCAAACGCACCCGCCAAACCTATTCCCGCTACCAGACCCTCGAGCTGGAGAAGGAGTTCCACTTCAACCGCTACATCACCCGCCGTCGCCGTGTGGACATCGCCCACGCTCTGGGTCTGACCGAGCGCCAGATCAAGATCTGGTTCCAGAACCGACGCATGAAGTCCAAGAAGGATCGCACCCTGGAGGCCTCTCCCGAGCACTGCACCAGCTCTGGCTATGGCACGTTGATGCCTCCGCTGGATGCCGCTAGCAGTGTGTCGCCACAGTCCCTGCCACAGCCACAGTCCGTCATGCCTTATGCAGCGTATCCCGCTTATTTGGCCAGCTCACAGCAGAGCTATGATTACCCGCAGCAGTCGCCGCCGCTGCCTCTGTCGCTGTCGCTGTCGCTGCCACCGCCGCCGCACTTTGGCCAGCAGTACGAGGCACAGTACACACCGCAATACCATCAACAGTCGCAGCAGCAGCAGCAATGCAGCTACCAGCAACAACAACAACAGCAGGAACTGAGCACCTCCAACCAAGCGCTCTATCATCTGCCTCTGCCCTAAACGAACACACACACACAACCGGAACAAACGCGCCACACACTCTCGACCATTTGCCGGTGACACGCAAATGTCTAACGAGATGCTGAGAAGTCGCAGTCGCAGTCGAAGTCGCAGTCGACGCACAAGCAGCGCACACTCCCTACGGTGCCCAGGACATGGGCATAGGACGAGTGTGCGATGTGCTTGGAGGGAGGCGACTCCTTGCAGAGAGAGACAGCGACCAACAACAACAACAACTTCGGAGTTTGCCAATCTCTGAACTCGAAACCCAGTGGCTGGCCATGGGTTGCCCGTCGACCGTCGACCGTTGCCCGGAGAGCTCGATTATCACGAGCCTCGTTTTTGAACTGATCTGTGGCCGGGCATCGCTAATAACCACAACTCAACTTGGAGACTGAAAATGCTTTGTTAAGCGAATGTACATATATTTTATACAACATTTCTATATCGATAATACTATTACATAATATTTATTAAAATACAAATACTGAGTCCTAGTACTTTAACTAATTTACAAATTATGTTTTTTTCTTCTCAAATAAATTGTATGGGTTTTTTTCTATTTCTCAGCAAACATATATAAGGGCTCAATGAATTATTCGATTGTATTCAGTACTTATTAAAAGTCGGAGAAAGTAGGTTTGATCTTACCACCAACTATTCAGAATTTACAAAAACTCCTATTACATCTATATTCTGCGAGTTTGCATTATAGCGGTATTTATTGAATGTTTTCTATACAGATATTACTAAATGCTATGGTATTTATTACTTTAAGAATTGTTGAATTATCTTTCATTTAAGTTCATTAAGAATGTTATTATCATTAAAGTATTCACATAAAAGAAAATTAACAAAAGTTTTTTTTACTAAAGTATGTTTTACTCGTGCAACTCAAAAACATAATCTGGAATATCGGTAAACTTACTATTTGCAACACAATTTAGATATATATAGGTCCTTTTTGACTTTACCTTCTTTTTGGATCATTAGGAACAAAACCAGACTGAATGTTTAAGCCAAAAGACAAACGATTTGATACCAACTCTAAATTCGAGCAGCTGCAATTCAATGCTCCCCTCTTTCCATCTCCCTTCTCCCCGGGCCGTTGAATATTCTATAAAATGCACTATTTTCGCAATAGAAAAACATCGCATTTTGGTCGACTTTTGGGTTCTACCCACCACCACCGCCAGCATCGCAACAGGAATGGGATGAGGAAGGCTGCCTGGCCGCCTTTCACTGTTTGTTCATCTATTGAACTGAGACATTGATTGGTCATTTTTCATTCTCTCTCCATGACAGTTATCGGTAACGCAACCGAGAAACCATGTGCCATACCATTTGCCAGACGGCATTTATCCGACTCATTAGATCAAAGTGGACACTGTAACTATATGAACATTTTGGGAAGATTTGAAGAACTCCCAAATTGTTTAAGATAAACTTGATTGAAAGTTATTCTTTGCTCAAATTCTTAATTATATAATTAAGTATATTTTTGTAAACCAATTTGTTAAGCTTCACCTAAAATTAAAACCCCAACTTATTATATTCTTCCAACATTTTTATACCTTGACTAAATCATATGGTAATATTTCGCAATGATACTTTAGTTAGAATTTCCCGGTAAAATTTACAGAATAACTGCTAACTCCTATTACTTAAAATCCTCCGTATTACTTAAAAATCAATTCTGAGAGTTTGTTTTTGTGAGTGGTAGATTTTTTACAACTTCTTGCGAGTGGTAAAAGGTTTACGTGCAAGTTGCGAAAGAGTTACGTTAACTCCTTGAGGTCCTTCGGGGAAGTGAAGTCATTTTATTTGCGATTCGTTTTTAATGAAAAACCAAAGGTCGCTCTTAACTCATTCGCGGACCATAAACTGTGCAGACGAACGGATTGGCAAGGCAAGGATAGAAGTACCTAATGGAAGATTCGCGGAAAGTTCATTGTGGGCGTTAGCGTCTGAGGATGTTAAGGATGCAGTCAAGGCTGGAAAGTCAATCCTTTAGCGTAATCCTTTAAATAGTCAAAATAAAGCCCGCCTTTGTCAAAACATTTGTGCGGAACTGGTCACTCCTTTGCCCATCTCTCGATTCGCACTACGAATAGGCGTTCTATTGTGTCCACTTAGCCCAAACACGGTACCTGCCCCTACCTCAGTCTCAGCTTCAGCCTTTGCCTGCGAATAACGATCGTAAAATTATCCTTTCGCAAACACGAGCACAGAACCCGTACAATTTCGCAAAAGGACGACCGTCTACCGGGCGAAGGAGTTACAAAGTCATAAAAACAAAACACCTTTGTCTGCCATTGTCGGTTGGCGAATTATCCTTTCTGCACCGCTGCCGTTGCCGTTGTCTGTGATGCATCCTTAATCCGCAGCATGTTTACAGCCAGTCCGCCCACCTCGACAGATTCGCAAACGACAACAGCCTGTTAACTCTTAACTGGAAGGGATTAAATTACATTATCCTTATGTTTAAGATAAACACAAACAGCAGAACTCCCCCGATGACTTCGAAATTAACTTTCACGATAATCTCGAAACTGGGTGGAACCGAATCAATTTTAATAGTCCAAACAAAACTGGTTAATCCTTTTAAAATATTCAGTTTATTTTCGACTAAGTGAGGAGGACTTTTATCTGGAAGATTCTGTAGATAAAGAGCTAAGACAAATCATCAAATTATGATCTTGAAAAGCTTATGAAATACATTTTAAAATCTATAGTAAGAGCCGACATTAATAAAAATAGTTTATTTCTCTTCAATTTGGAGTACTAACTTCCTTCGAAATGAAAACCAGTATATAATATATTATTGACTAGCAGACTCAGTGTTTTTAACTTGCACTTTAGATACTATGCTTCTTATCTATCTATAATAACAACTTCGCTATAAAGTCGATATAGCAGTATGAAGTTAGATTTATCGAAAACCTTTTGAGTTATCAAAGATAATCAGTGTTTAGCGGCGAGTTGATTTCCCATTCCCACAGTCTATGCTAATTTTGTTTAGATCCACAGAGCAACAGGTTTCCAGAAGTTCATAAGGCACATGTAAAGTCGATTATCCGTCCGGACAGGCAATTGAGTTAAGTTAGGCATGTGCTCCCTCTTAGAGAGTTCACGGTCGCGGCTGTGCCCTTTGTTGTGATTAGCTCTTTCGTCGCTATATTTATGGCGATCCAAAAAGCAATTAATTGTGACCCAAATCAACAATTTCCGAATGGTTGGCAACACTCTCTCGGCCTGGTCTAATGGTCCGGCAAATGCCTCCGATCGCTACAAGTAAAACGGCAAGAGAGCGTGTGAGCAGGCGGTGGTGTTGGCGGTGTTGGTGGTGGTGCTGCTGATGGTGGCGCTGACTGCACATGAGTTATGGCCACAGCGGACAAATGTCGCTTTAAATGCTCCATTGGCATGCATAAATTTCGGGTTACAAGCTCCGTCGACGTCGTTCCTCAGAATCCCAGTCTCAGCCAGATGAAATCAGCGCCAAAGGCGGCTAGATCAGTGCGCCAAAGTCAAAGCCGCCAACTGCGATACGACTAGATCCCCCAACTAGCCAAAACATTAATATGTTAATGCGCAGATCAGGCTGCGGTTCAGACGGTGGCTCCGCCAGGGAAGGGGAAACGGTGGGGAAGGGGGAACGGTGGCTCCGACAACGACAGCCGCCACCGTCCGCGGCGATTTATGAGTTCAGCAAATGCTTTATGGTGTGTCGCTTTGACTAATTTATCTGGCTGGGCCACAAATTTATTGTTAATTTATGATTAATCTGATTGTGTTCGAAAAAGGTTTCTATTCCTTCTACACAGAAAAAAAAATCCGGGATATTTAGCCCGGATTCAATCCGAAACGATGTCAAAAGTGGGGTAATCTCGGATTTACTTAAACCAAGTATGAAATACTTGATTTTTTCAATCCCGAATTCAATCCTGAAATTCTTAAATTCAGGCTAAAAAAAAATAATGTTTTTTGTTACATTTAAATTCTTTTTTAAATTTTTTTTTTAAGATTTTTTTTTTTACTTTTTTGCTTTTATTTTATTTTTTTTTAATTTTTTTTTTAATTATTTGTTTTTAATTTTTTTTTTTTAATTTTTTTTTTAAATTTTTTTTTTATTTTATTTTTTTTAATTTTTTTTTAATATTTTTTAATATTTTTTTTTTTATTGTTTTTTTTAACATTTTTTTTTTAGTGAAGAAAATGTTTGAATGCAATTGACTGGTGGGAATCGAACCCAGGTCTTTTTCAAACAAGTCGGCGACTCTAACCACTGAGCCACCAGACCAGTTGAAATGAAAGAGGCTGAGAGAGAATCAAGTTATTTGAGCTTATTTTCCCATTTTAATCCCGATTCAGGCTTGATTGTTCAGCTTAATCCTGGAAACATACTTAAAAAATGCAGGCTTGAATCAAGAATTTAAAACTTGATTTTAGAATGGCATTTTTTTTTCTGTGTACATGCTCTTCTTCTCCCCCTTTTTCATCTCTTCCTCATCATCCTCATCCTTGTCGGGCACTGCAATAATTATAATTTTAAATTTGCCTGTTTCTTTTTTTTGCAATAATCTTGCTTGTTGTTAAATAAATCTTCTATTTATACACTATGATGTATGATAAAATATTTAAGAGAATATAATAAAATTCATCGAAATTAACTTAATTTTTTCAAGCTTGAATAAAGCAAGTAATAAGCCAAAAAAGTCACACAGTAAATTTCAGACACAAACTTTTATTGTTTTAACATGAACATTAATAAATAAATTTGTTTATAGACCACGAAATAAACTGACCTGCGCAGTTTTTGTCTGGACTATGATTTCCTTGATATTTTATTCTAAGCATGTATTGAAATTTTCCTTAAAGCAGCCAAATATTTATTGTATATTATAGTTGTCTCACTTCACTTAGCTTATGCTTAAAAAAATTAAGCTAAGTTAAAATCTAAATCCGGACAAGCTATCGTATTTAAATTTAAATAATCCATTCACGCTACATTCTTTGCCCATGTTATATTTATGTAAATTAATACTTAGCTTCAGATATCTGAGTTTACGTTGGATATTATTAGATAGCAAATAAGTATCGATTCAACTTATTTTCAAAAATTTGTATACTATTTATGGACACAGTTGTGCCATATATAATATAGAAATTCTCTTAAAAGAATGTTATGAATGAACATACATAAGTTTATTTATTTTTCTTTTTAGATTCAATGTATATTATTATTCAAAATTAATTTTAAATTTTAATGTATAATTTAAATTTATATTGTTGTGTCGGCTGCTTCTAGCCGAACAATTCAAAAATAAAAAAATTGTGGAAGTACTTCTTATTTTATTCCAAACGTAAGTGCAGAGTATCTCATTGTCAATCACACCCAACTGCAGTGTTCTCAGTTGTTTTTTTTTTTCATGGATTTCGGAACTGCCTGCGTTGCACTTTGTTCGTGTAAGAAATTTTGACCCGAGCTGGGGGTTATTAAAAGGCATAATTGAATTTCTTGCAAACAGTTGTTTGTTTGTGAAAGATGTGGCCTGAACATGCAAAACGACAAGACAACAGCGGTCTGAGGGGGGCAGGGGAAAGGGGAGCTCAGGCCGTGGATCCGGCTGGCGCTGAAATTTTGAAAGTATGAAAAAAGCAATTAAAACTGAAATAATGAATTCTTTCTTTGCAGTTTGCCATGTTTCTGTCTGTCGTCCGTTGTCTGTCGACTGTTGTCTGTTCCGGGCGGGCTTAGGCTTGGAGCGTGCTCTGGTTGGCTGACTTGGGTGAAGGGATCGGCATTGGAATCGACCTCGGAGCAGAGCAGAGCGGAGCGGAGCTGCTTGGGCTGATTAGCATGAGGCGTAACAGTTTTTAATTGCAGCCACATTTGACGGCGCGTCGCAATATGCCAAAAACGAGCACTTATCTTGCCATCAGAAAGTTGAAAAACTTTTACTCCCCTCCCTCCCTCGGCCTTTTCAAAAACCCTACATTTTTTTAATAACAATCATAAAAGTTGTTGCACAAATGTTTTCCATTTTGTCAGACGCTTGGTGATTAGCTAAAAAAGAAATTTATAATATTCAGTTGGGAAGATTGGGACTTGGTAACATATTGATAAAAAAGTAAAGAACAATTCGTAGTGAATTATTTTCAGATAAAGAAACCCTAAATTAGTTTTTATTCAAATCAAAATAACAGTCAAACCTTTATACTACTTTTAAATATTATTAGCTATTTTGCTATTCCAGTTTAAATATTAACATCCTTAGATACTCGCATATCTGCGAGTTTCTACATATTTCAAATTATATTTGACCTATTTTCCGGGCATGTTCTTCCGTCAATTAGACACACACATACACATGTATGTATATGTTTGGGCATAGGTGTGTGTGAGCATCGGGTCATTAATTTCGATCATGCCCAAATATGTGTCAGTCAGAGTCACAGAGTCGTCGGGCAAGTTGCCACCCAGCCATTCCGTCGCCCAGCCACGTCAAAATTTCCATTTACAATCAACCCAGCCTACAAACACACACATACGATATTCAAATTAGGCAAGGCGCCATTCTCAACCCCAAAGCAAACACTCAAAAATCTCATTCCCTTTCCTTTCCTTTCCTTGCCGGAGCCCGAGCTCTGTCCGCCTCAGCTGTTTTGGGCCAAGAGGGGGCTGCACATGTGCCGAGGTGTGTGTGGCGGAATTTTCTAATTTATTTTTTAGCAAATGGTTCAAGGCCCTTCATGTTTTACATTTCAAGTTCGAGCTTTGCCGGCGCCAAACAAATTGTTAATGGAAATTCACGCGTTTCGAATTATTGATTTTCAGACACTCCAAAAAACTTTTCCTCTTTCACAGCCTCTCGACACACAATTGACAGTTGAATTGCACAAATTGAGACGAGTGACGATTAATGGCCAAGGTCGATGCTAAGTTTGACAGCTCGTTGGGTTAAAAGACCCAAGAGGTTACTGAAACTGATATTGTTTTGGAACTCTATTTAAACTTTGACTTGTTTTACTTTAATGCGAGCTAGAAAACGTCTCTTAAAGGGCTGCTGCAGCGACATCTGGCAGCGTTAAGCGGCAGGGATGAAAATGAAACAGTTTTCCTTTCCAGTTGGACTTTTCCTTATATAATTTTTCCAGTTTTCCAATTAGTTGCGATTGCAAATGGAAATGTGCAATTTTCTCTAGACACAAACCTAGCTGCATTCAGCAGTTTTTCCAGCGAATTGTCAAGCAGTGCAGCTTACACTGCTTGCTAAAATACATTAATGCTCGCACTGCTTGCTTTAGAAGAGAACATTTATTTACGCTTGGGAAAAAATAAATTGTAGAAAATTAAGTTTAACTAAAATCTTAAGCTAAAAATATAAATTCTTTCTTTGAATGTCATAAAGATTCGGAAATTTTATAGATGGTCATCAAATCTCAAGTTATTTTTGCCTTGCCATTATTGCTTTGAGTGTAAAATAATAAGGGAATGTTGTGGAAGATATTTTAAATAAATGTAAAGTTAATAATGTTAGTAAGCAAATATCTCAAAGGTATTCAGAGGAAAGTAGATTTAATCATTGTTAAAATTTTGTAAATAAAAAAGATGTGTTATATTTATTGTAAATATTAACTTTTCAAACATTTTTTATTCCCCAAATATGTATTTCTAGGTAAAATATGTAATGCTTATCTTATTATAGTTTTGTCTATATTTTGTAATATATTAATATCAAAATAAATCAATTTAAAATACATTTCAATTAAAGATGAAAAAAAAACCTCACCAAGAAATTAATCTTTAATACATTTATGAAAGACTTTGTTAAGCTAGATGTTAAACTTTAATATCTGCAATTACTGTACTACAGTTGACAATTTTCATCCAAACCTGTCCAGGACACTGCCCTGTCGACCGTGACCAAGGCATTTAGAGCCAAATATCCTTATTCAGTTGCCGATTTAAAGGCTAGACTCAGATTCGCATTCATTAAATGCGACCTTGATGAGGTGAACTAATTAAAACGGCGCTGATTAGCAGCGGCAGAAGGAACACGACCAGCACTGACTATCGGAAAAGCAACTCGGGTCTGTCCAGAGTGCGGCACATGCAGAGTTTTCCCATATACAAGTGACTGCCACATTGTTCACACGCATAATGTGGGCAAAAGGATTTGGCGGCGCGCCGCAGGACGATAATGAACACAAATGAGCAGAGCGAAAGGAGTTTTTGCCAGTGCTCACGAAATGGAAATGGCAAACATTTGCCAAAAGCCAAATATATACACATAGAACAATGGCAAATGCCGGCGGACCTGTTGGTCCTGTTTGGTCCTACTGCTGTCGGTTGCTGCAGAAGGACACGACCTTGGCGCAATGGTTCAAGAGCAAAGCCAGTCAGCCAGCCAGTCAGGCATTTATAGAATTCGGCTGTGTATCTTTTGTTGCAATCTGATTGATTGCTGTCATGCGGATGGCAAAGAAACCCCTCACAAGGATTAGGGGACAGAGTTAGGGGCTGAAAGCAGCTGCCAAATGGCTTCCTTAGACTGCGACGCCATTTTAAATTTCCTCATTTGAAATTTAATTTTACTGTTTGTAGAATTTAATGCTTTAAAGTGTCCTTTGCTGCAACTTAGAGGTGGAGCCACTTTCCTTTTTGCCCTGGCAAATTAATCAACAATGAGGCTGCTCGCCCAGGACATGCGCAACAGTCCTTTATGCTTCTGAGCAGCAGCCAAAGTGAGAAGGATATAGCTGGAGAGCTTTCGCAGCGAAAGCTTTGTTATCTGGCTGGCCACATGCTGCATATAGAGTGTGTGTACATAACGCAAGGAAATGTATGTGATGCCACAAGCAAATCAAAATGGCGTTTCAGCCAGAATACTCAGACTCAGACTCGAATTTGTATTCGCAATCGCATTTGAATGCCGTCTTGCCGCCTCTAATGATGAACACAGAAGAGAGTCGCGTGTCGCTTTAGCTCAGCTGTTGTCCTTGCAACAACAACTGCGCCTAATGACAACCCCCCTCCTCCTGCTCCTTCAGCTCCAGCTTCAGCTCAGTTTGGCCGCCATCTTGACGACTAAGTAGCTCATCGGCTGACAGCTGAGACGCGTTTATCATAATCAAATGTGGATGGACTCTGGCTGCCACAGACAGCGGCACTGACACTGAACTGACACTGACACTGGGGCAAGCACTGAGCCATCAGTTGCAGCAGCAAAAAATTGAAAACGGCAGAAAAATTGGTAAATTAATTTAAATTGTCTTTTGATGTAAATGCATCTTTCAATGCATCGCCAACTGCAAGCAGCAGCATCAACACTCAGCAAATGGGAAAATAAATGTATTAAATATCAGTGAAAAAATATAATACAGTTGAAATAAAAAGATTCGATGAATACACTTGCTTAAAAAGATTTTAATAAAAACTACTGAACAAAATTGTAATGAAAATAATGTGTTGTTAAAATCTAAAGTATATGTGAATACATTTTGTTTCTAATATTACTACTTCTTTGAATTATCCATATTTAAATATTCATATTCTTTAGCTTTATTCCAAAAATAAATAGTTTTAATTTTAATAATAATAGCAATTAAAGGATATCGAACATATAGTTTTTCCGAGTGTACTTCGCAACTTGAGAGTATGTGCTCCAGATTTGTCTTTTAGTTATCGTTTGCTCTAAGTAGCTGCAACTTTAGCGTTGTGTGTTTGTCCTAAATGGCGTACATTTATCAAATGCCACTAGAAGCTTCCCCCTAAACTCCCCCCTCTTTCTCTCCTATTTGAGATGCAGCCTGTCTTAGCTGGTTCAGCGAGTGCGTGAAGAACTCAAATGGCAAGGTATTATCGAATTGTCGTGAGCT
Organism: Drosophila subquinaria; assembly: GCA_037043405.1. NCBI lineage: Eukaryota > Metazoa > Arthropoda > Insecta > Diptera > Drosophilidae > Drosophila > Drosophila subquinaria. The sequence goes on from JBAMBL010001541.1 coordinate 231,553, forward strand.
GCTGAGGATGTGGCATTGGAATTGACCATTTTTCTTGGGTTGATGGCACTGAGTTTAATTGAAAACTGCTGCAGTTCCGTTGCAAGTGGCATGTTGCACGTTGTACACATTTCTATGCCCACATTTAATTTGAAAATTCCTCTAGTTATATTTTTTTTATTTTTTTTGTTGTACAGCAGCAAAAACAAAACTACAAACGCTGCTGATTGTTTCATATTAAAAGCGTGTGTGCAACAGCAACAACAACAAGAAAACAAGAACAGCATCAATATTAACAACATGCGAGCGATGATGAAAAATCGCCTGCAACATGTTGGATGCTGCTGGGCTGAGGCTGAGTCTGAATCTATATGCAGCTCCATCCCGTCCCATCCCATCCCATCCCATCCCATCCACATCTCCTACTCCGACTCCGATTCCGGCCCTGACTCTGACTGCCCGCTGGCAGCCCCGACATCAACTCCAATTACAGAAGTACACGCAGGCGTCTCTCTTATGATTCCTAGTTTTTCTTTTCATTTTTTACATTTTTAATATGGGTTCCCTCATGTCGTGCGGGCTGAACAAAAAAACATACGACAACAACAACAACGATGGGGATTTTGGTACCATCTGGAAAACAAGTATTAGAAGTGACAAAGCTGACTTAGAAATCTTATTTTAACTCTCAGACAATATTAACAGATATTAAAAACAAACATTTTAAATTAACAGATAATATTAAATGAATTTTACAATAAAAACAGCTAAATTTTAGGTTATATGATCGAGATTTCAATATTTATATTCATCTTTAAACTTTAACTTTAAAATATATGTGTTTTTTTATATAATTATGTATGTACATTAGGGTGTCCCTTATTTGGTCAAAGTCAATATTTTTAAACGCATACGGGCTAGTTCTGTTCATAAGGTCCTACAGCACTCAGAAATACATTTTTACCTCAATCGGAGTATGATAACCCGTGCCGACTTGGATCGGAAAATTTAAAGATTATATGGAACAACAAAAATTTTTTTTTATTTTTTTAATTTTTTATTTTGTTTATCAGGTCCTAAAGAACTCAAAACCAAGTTTTCATCTTAATCGGAGTACGATAACCCATTCAAATTTGCATCGAAACATGAAAAATCATCTAAAAATGTATAACCAGTGTTAAAATACTGTTTTTCATGTTTTGATGCATATTTGAATGGGTTTTCGTACTCCGATTAAGGTGAAAACTTGGTTTTGAGTTCTTTAGGACCTAATGAACAAAATAAAAAAATAAAAAATTAAAAAAATAAAAAAAAAATTTTTTTTGTCCCATATAATTTTTAAATTTTCCGATTCAAGTCGGCACGGGTTATCATACTCCGATTGAGGTAAAAATGTATTTCTGAGTGCTTTAGGACCTAATGAACAGAACTAGCCCGTATGCGTTTAAAAATATAGACTTTGACCAAATACGGGACACCCTAATGTACATTGTATGTAATTATGTATGTATATTTCATTTAAATAATAATAATAGTTTAAAAATAAATATATATTTTAATTCTCTGATTCATATCGAATGAATCATAGGATTTTTATATGAATTGTAAATCAGAAATCAATTTAGAATTTAGAAATAACATTTAATATTAAAGGTACAATCAATCGCATTTTTAAAAAAGTGTATAATAATTATGAAATTTTATTGCGACAAAATAAAAAGAGTGTGATAAAGCAAATAAAGTGAAATAATTACTTCAAGGAAGTCAATCAGCAGAATGTTATATTTTGTTTTGTTAGTCGATACACAAAATTTATCCATAAAGATGCAAATTTAAAAATCACCAAAAAATGTATTTCTTTTATTTTCGTTTGGAATTTGGTAGCAAATCCGAAATTGATTTTTAATTAAGGCATTTAGCCAAACAACTCAGAGACCCAGAGTCAATGTCAGACCCTGCCCAAAAGCCGTAAGCTGAAGCGTAACCTGAAACCGAATGAATCATGAATCATGAGAAGCTCGCGATGTCGCCAAGCAATGTGATCAATAAATTTAAATTTAAATTCAGTTTGAGATTCAGATTCCGATTCCGAGTGCAAACGAGCTTATTTTAAAGAGATGCAAACAAACCGAAACTTGGGACAAGGTAGAATTCCGAAATAAAAGTCATTTGTCGCTTGGCTTTTTGGCGACTTTCTGTTTACAGTGCACGCTGTAAAATTTCGAACGCAGCCAATAAAAATGGAAATGATGGCGCACAAAGAACGAAACGTTTATAAAATAATAATGCGAAATAATAATGTGACGGTGATTTAGCGGAACAGCGCCACGATTGAATACAAATAAAGTGCCTGGAACTGGGCGGGGAATAGGAATAGGATTGGGGATTGCAGATTCGGGGGGTAGCGGGACGTACTAATCTAGGATGATTTCAGCCTAATCTGGAGCAAAAAACAACAAAGCATCTGGGTGCCAGGGAGGGCGACGACGCTGGCGCTGACGTTGACGGTGACGGTGACGTTGACGTTGAGTGGCAGGCAATCATCTGCCTCGTCCAGCGTCCAACTACCTGTTTCTCTGCTGTTTCTCTTTGCCATCTGAGGCAGCCGTGTGGAGCCGCCGCCATAGGCCGTTGGTCCAGGCCATGCGGCACCCCCTGAAGCATAAATCAAAGCTGGAGGCGTGGCCTAGCTGCAGTGCGAGCGAGCGCGACTGATTTTCGAACATGCGCACACTGAGTGCGTCTCGTTTGCGCACGCAGCGAGCAGCCTGAATGATTTACAGTTTTCGAACACACATACACACACACACACAGCTCACACACTCACTTCGACTCGGACTCCACAGTGTAAGGCTCTTGCTCTGTCAAACGTGAATCGAACGTGGCGCACTCAAGTACGCCAGCTGCGCGCTCGGTAACCGGTTAACTGTTAAACTAACTGTTACTTTTGTTACTTACACACTGGAAATATTCGTGTAACGCGAGGTGCAATCCAACCGATTCGGTTCAATCAATCAGACAGCCCACTGAGCTTTCAGGCGACGGCAAAACAACACACAACTTAAAGTGTTATGGAATATTCTGTGAGATTATACAAATATAATTTAAATATCCACTAATCAACGGATAACTTTAGTGGAACTCAGGCCCAAGGATATATGCAATATTAGAATATATAAATTCGACATTTCTTCATCTCTAATGGAGCTGTTAAGCTTTAAAAATGCCAATGCAATTGGAGAATATTACGACAATTGAGTAAACTAATCAAACCAATCAAGTGTTGAAAGGTGTATACAATACATATTCACAAGTTCTTGAGTGTAGTTGAAACATCTTATAAAATACACACATTAAGTGAAGTGCTATCTTTAATTTTATAACAAAGCAAAAACACATTGGATTGGATTTCAAAACTAAGAAACATAGGTAAGTCTTAAAATCTATTCGTATTTAAGTTCCTTGACATCTCTGCAGAGTAATTTGAATAGGGGGAGTTTTACTAGGTGTTTTTTAAAAAATAATATATTAAGGAATTTGGAATTCCAGAAAGTTAAAATATATCTAATACAAATTTATTACCAACAAAATCATAAAATATCAACACTTTGAATCCCACTAAAATTTCAATACTTATTAAGAGTTTTGTAAGGGTTTAATCGTCCTAAAATTGTTTAAAACTAATGCTCTAGCACCTTCAAAAATATGTTTTTGTTTGCCGCATAAACTTTTCAGCAAACTAAACTTTCTCACTGTTATCAAACTTTCGGCTACGCACACACACAAACACTCATGCACGTAAGTTTTGGTCCCGTTTTCGAAATTCGAATATTTGTTAATTCAAGCGATCCCAGCTCATCGTGTATGTGCGGCACACGGACACTGTGTGTGTGATCAATAAGAATTTTTCGAAATAGAATGAGTTCGACTCGGAGAGCGTAAGCATTCGAACATGCTCTCTTTCGAACTCACACGTACACGAAGTAGCGTACACACACACACACACGAACTCACACTCACACGTATTTGCGGCAACACATTTCAGCGTCCGCAAAGGTGAAAACAGAAGAGCAATAACAATGTGTGCGAGTGAGACAGCATGCAACCGCATTGAATGCTGTCTGACTGCTCTAACACACATGGCCAGTTCGAATTTATTTTTTGTTCGTTTTCATCGCGAGTGTTTAATGAATGCACTCGAATGAATGTGTGTTTGCCACTGTCATGGCATAGCTGTTTGCGTGTGTGTGAGAGAGGGTGTGTGTGTGTACGTGTGTGTGTGTGAGTTTACTTGCTCGTACTCGCAGCTACAATTGGCGGCGCTGGCGCTGCGCGTAGCATGAGTTTTTTATTGATGCTCAGATATTTGAATTATGCCCGAGCAGTCAAAGTGAGACATTGGCGCTTCGAGCACGTATTCGCGGATACATTCATTCGAAAACAGAAACAGAGACAGAAACCGAATCCGAAACGGAAACTTTGGCCCTAGCTAAAAACAATCCATCAATCCGTCATAGCAGACGCGCTCGCTCCGCGAATCGTGCGGCGTCCAGTGCATGAGATACAATAACAATATCGCGCATCCGTTGGATACAGATACAGCTACAGCTACAGATACTTTGCACAACGTTCAGTGCTGACTTTGAACGATAATAACGAAAGATGGATGAGCAGCTAAGTGTTTTCAGTGCCAGTGTTTTCATCGATGACGTTTAAAGTATTCATACATTCGCGCTGATGGATACCATAAAATCGGCGTGAACTCAACTCGCAGATACACATCCCGTCAACGCGAATCGCAGACTCCTTATGAGATACAATCGCTATTATCGATCCCAACTAGAACTGTGACAAATCGTGTGCCTGCCCGTTGCGGCTAATTACGGCTGAAAATCCGCCAAAAGTCAAGTGAAATCACAGGTAGAATTGCCAACCCCGTTACACCTCAGGATGCTAACGGATTAACTTGAAAATATGCGGGCTCAAATGGTACTGGCAATTAGCTAAAGGCCATCTCAAAGTGATCGGAAACCATTTCCGTATTTAACGACGGATAACATTAGCAACAAAAATTGACAACATTTTCATTTTGTTAAGTGAACAACATTCAAAGGGATTCCACTTGTTAAACTCAAAATAACAATTACCGTCGGCTAAAAATTTGTTATAGTGAATGCAATTCGCAACCGGAAAAATAATTAAATAGTAAAAAGAAAACAAAGGTAAAATACACCTAAATGAATTACATCAAAAGTATATGCAAATGTATAAACACCTTCCGTCAAAATTGCCTAAGAGAGAAATTAGATCCTTGGCAAATTATTGAAAATTATTTTTTAATTTTTGTATTTTTCTTTATTTTCGTTCTGAATACTTTTAATTGGATAAAATCTGACTTCTAAAAGAAAGGATGTGGATTGTTATTCACAATTTAAGATATCGCACTTTTCTTGGAAGAATATTGTAAAGAACACAAGTAACTTTACTTAGCTAATTTACCTTAAGTTCATGGAGTACACACATATTTACATATTTACAAGGATATACATTCAATCAAATTAAGATTTGGGGAAATTAAATTAATGCGTTTAATAAAATTAAAGTAACAACAGTTTTAGTGAAAGCTTTAATTTTTGCAAATTGAAAGAGTAGAATATTTTATAAACAACATTTGGTTAGAAAAGTATTTTTGGACCTACTACATTCATGTATTTATTTAATTACTTAACCAAATGTGTAACAAAATATTTTTTAGAAAACTTTGATTTTAATTTTAAATAAAGACTTAAAAAATCATTCTAGTTAAAAATAATTTTACTGTGGTATTTTTTATTATGTCTGATTCAAGAAACTTTGAACTTGATAGTCAAGATAGGAATATGTTTACTTGTTAATTACTTTTTAAATTAACAAATATAATACCTCAACTTAGACATGTTGGATAAAAATAAACATTTAATAGTTTTACTTTATTAATGTCTGTACCATATCTTTTAAGAAATATATTTCACGAAATTAAGTCCGGTTTTTGAATGAATGGCCCCTGAATTATCGTATCTTTAAATCGAAATGATATATTAAATTGAGTTTAGTTTTGAGGCTTCAATTAAATTATGCTACTGGCAATCGAGGTTTCGTTTCTGGGCTCTTCCAATTTGCTTTTGTTGTGTTCCATTTTTGTTTTGGGTTGCGTGCGCGATATCAACGCAAAGAATTTTCACTTCATTAAAACGAATGCAGCCGTTTTTGAAATAATTAAGAGCCACAAAGGCGAAATGTCACCGCGAATGAAAAATGCCTAACAAGCAGCCACAGTAATCTACCTACTATATATTATATACACAGTATAATCTAATACATATGTACCAAGTCTCAAATGTAAATAGTGTGGAAAACCACGGCGTGGTACATAGAAATTGCGTGGTTTGCTTTTTCCTTTGCCCTGCCCTGCCCATCCCTGTCTACAGTGGCATGTCTTGGATTGTGTCTTGCCTCCTGCCCCTGATCCGACACCATCCGACCACATGGAATGGAATGGAAGTCATGCTGACCCGCTCACTGTGGGCGCAACGAAACTGAATTTTTTATTAAAATGTGACTACAAACTGCGCCTAAGTCTGCGACTGAGATGCATTGATATGGAACAGAAACATTGCTCAGAGAGTCCACTGGGCGCCCATGGTGCGCCTAGGCCAATTTTCGCTAGGTACACACATATGGTAGGGAGAATCGCCACTTGATGTAGGTCACTTTCATTTGCATTTCCCTCTCTCTCGGAGGGTGGTCGAAGGCAGATCAAAGGGCTCTCAATGGGCTGTTGCATAATGTGTGGACACAAAGGCTGCTGCCCGGCGAGTTAATTGGTCGCACACACACAAAGTTACACACAATCACATACAGAGACATACATAGGTTCCAGTTCCGTCTTCAAGTCAAAGTCCTACACTTGAATTTCTCTTTAGATTCCCGGCTACTGCAGTTATTGTTTGGCTTGTCAGCGCTTTTATTTATGCCATCATCATTCGCATTTGGCCTGCGCCTGGAGCACACATTCATCATTGGCATTTTGGGATAGGGAGAGGGCCAAGAGAGTCTCACCCAATTGGGGGGCAATGGGGCTGAAATGTCATGATGATATTTCAGCTTTACTTATTTATATTTATAAATCAAAATACATAGTACCGAAAAAATGTATGAAACACGCAAACTTTGCCGCGACAACAGCCATAACAACAGCAACAACAACAACACAAAACAACTACAATCACTACATTGTTGTTGTTGTTGTTGTTGTTGTTACTCGGGAGTCGTTGATCTATTGAGGCGACGGCAGCCATTTGCACAACTTGTATTTGGATGTGTAGGTACAATAAGTGCCGGGACACATTTATTTTCGACTCCGTCTCCAACTCCTACTCTATCTGAAGGAGACTTGAGGAGACGCCAACATTTCATCCTTGCCGATTTATGTTTTCATATTATTTGTTAGTACATATCCCAAAAACCATTTTTTCTAAATATAAATTTCACTCGAAGCTGATGCCAATACTTTAAATTTTTTTTATTAATACATTAGCTATCACTTAAACCTTTTATAAAATGTAATTTCCAGATTTACTTTAAATAATTAAATATTAATACTTTAATAAATCACTTGGAGTTTGCTTAAAATTTAATATCAAACTTATTTTATTGAAAATAATATGAGGCAATGAAAAATTCGGTAGTGTAGCTAAGAAGAACTTAATTTAATAAAAATTATGCATTAATATTTAAAGATACTAATGGCAAAATTGCATTTGCTTATTTTGTAATCAAAAAGTCAAATTTGGTCCCTTTAAATTATTAAATGGCATGGAAAATATTTTAATGTCAGTGGAAATTACTGGTCAATTATCTCCGTCATTCTCCTTGTCCAGCCATATGACCCAATTAGAGTTGCCAGTGGCCCAAGGAAAACATGTTGCACAATTGCGTTGTCCTTGACCCTGGGTAAATATCATTATTTGCTACTTTTGACAGATATAACTATTACATAACAGATCATAAATTACGTTGTGTTGAAGAGCAAACCGCAAAACCCGAACTACAAGTATTTTGAGTACGTGTCAAAAGGTCAACAATGGCCGCTTGCAGTGAAGATCGGGATCGACAATGGCAGCAAAACTCGAAAACCAAATCAAAAACTCATAAAAATTATGAGAGCCTCAACCGCAACAGGCGACAAACGACAACAGACGAGGGTAACAATAACAAAAGTGTGTAAGAGAGAGAGGAGAGATGATGAGTGAGACAAAGAAGGAGAGAGAGGAAAAAAACAAACCAAATAATAATATTTATGACTACTTTTATGAGGTGCTTACAAATTTTTATGAGTTTTTAATGGGCCCACTTGTATTCGTGTGTGTTTGTCGTTGTTCCTTTTGGCTCATTGTTATTGCCAGACCAGACAGACAGAGTGAAAGAAAGAGCGCGTGAGTGTGCGAGAGAGATGGATGCATGTGAATGAGTGTGACTGCGCGTGCGCAAATACCTTTTCAAATTGTAGCGTCCCTCTGGACGGGATCTCGGGGCCTATGGCAGTTTTTAGAAGCGGCATGTTTACATATACACGAGCTACGCCCATGTTGACAACAAATATTAAAAATTATGATTTATGGCCTGGCCTGGAACCCGACAACAACAAATAACAAACAAGTCGACTTGAAAATCTGTAATGGTGACGACGACGACGACGACGACGATGGGCGACAACATCAGGGCGACATTTGTTAAAGAAATAACTGCTTAGGGTTTTGTTCATTTCATAATTAAGAGATGGTTGCCTTTGGATGATGATGAAGTGCTTAGAAATGGATGAATGTGTTAAGTTTCTTTCTTACTGCTGAAAATGGGTTTAGAAAAATTGTTGTTAGATTTGGGATTAGCACGTGATTGATGTTATACAACCTGACTTTTGACTGGTATAAATTTTGTATGAATAAAGAAAAAGAAAAGGAAAAATATAGAACAATGTTTTAAATAAAAATACATGTTTAAATTATAGTTATAGGATAAGTTATCAATCATATTTATGGGATATTTTTAGTATTAAAAAATAAAATATGTGATCAATTCTAAGGCACTTATTAAATAACAAAAAAAAGATCACTGCGGACGGCAGTCCGCGCTAGTGACGAAATCAAATACACAATTAAAGTTAAGAAAACTTTAATTAAATAGCTCGATAGAGATGAGAAATATGCAAGAGTAGAGTCGATATGTGATATATATTCTTATCAGTATTTTGACAATTTCTTTGTACTTAAAAGATCAGATAATAGACCAAAGTCAAACATACAATTGAAATGAAGACAAAAAAGAAACATTTCTCTATTTAACCTAGGTTAAGTATCGATTATGCAAAAGTTAATCGTCTTAATTACAATATGTTCAAAACCAGTCATAAGGTCGTAAGGTCGGGTACTAGAACGTCTGCCATTGTCCTGGAGTTTTCGTGAAAAGTCCCAGCAGAAGGAAAGAAACCCTTTTCAGCTGTCGCATTGGGCCCAATTGATTTATGGTGACATTGGCTTGATGATGATGAAGGGACGCGGATGGAGGGACGGAGGGAAGACTGGGGATATCTCTAGAGCTGCGCATGTGCAACTCAATTGCTGTTTATTTACCTGTGATGTCGGCAATGTCGAACCAACAACAATTGGGAAAGAAATTCGTTCTGCGGTTTAAATATCCAACAAAATTTCACTCCCGTTCGTTGGCATATTAAAACTGTTTATACAAAGAGGCCTAGGGCAGTCTAAAAAAAAAGAAAGAAGGAAAAAGAAATAAACCGAGGGCAGAGAGAAATGAAATGACGTCGAGACAAAGGAAACTCGCTCAGTTTCAGTTTCAGAGTTTCAGTTTGTTCGGTCCCTCGTCTGGACTGGAGAGATGTCGCTGCCCAAAAGAATTGTCATAATTTATGGCTTTCTTATGAGGCGACAATCAGCCGAAGCAACCGACCAATCTATGGCAATATTTACACACTCACTCTCTCTTTCCACATACTCGTATACTCATCCGTATATTGTCGATATTTTCAGAGAGAGCCCGCAAATTCGGTTTGCGTTTTCATTATTCATGGATTTAATTAACACCAATTGAACCGCTTGTCGACCGACTCTCGACTCTTTGGAAAACAATTTCCAAACTCGAATTATTTATTGCCTCCGTTTTTTTCTTATTTTTAAATTTTTAATTTGCCGTTAAGTGATGGATAAATAAACAACAGACGCCGGCAGTTAGATCAACATCTATAAAATTAATTCTTTGTTAGATTTCAGATGCAATTTCCAAGTAGAGAAAAGTATTTTAAAATAAATTAATCTGCGAATTTCATTCGGTTTTATAATCTAGTGCGGTATCTATTACTTTCATTGCAGCAACAGATTGAACGCTTGTTCTTAGTGATTGCTACCAATTTAAGTTGATCTTTTGGCTCAGTTCTATACACAAATGATTTGCCAATATCCACAAAGTCAACAGGGTCAATGCTGTTGTCTATCTATCTGTCTAACGTATAATTTCAATAATCGAACTTTGGCTAACAGCTTTGGAGTACGAGTAGTCGACGTACTTACCTATATATATATTCCCAGCGGGCTAATACAAAATCGAAAAGGTTTTAGCCAAAAGTGAAACACCGTTACAATTTCTTTAAACTTTTAACATAATCGCCAATACCCAGGGCCGAATGCGAATGCGAAGTTACAGCGTTTTCAGGAACGTTGCTCATCAAATAAATCTCTGTCGAGCGACGAGCTTTTGCCTGCCCCATGCCCCATGTTGCATGCCCCATGCCCCATGCACCATGCCTCATGTTGCATGCCGATGCCGCCACCTTGTGCCGCAGTACTGTTGGCCAGTCTCTTGAAGATTTTAACTGAGAACCCGCCAGGTTAGGGCCACTTTCGGAGTCAGAGCCGATTTAATTTAAAGCTTCAACTCCTTTCATTTGGACAACATGCTAAAGGGTTAAATTGCCCACTGAATCAAAATTATTGGTTTCATACGCAGACCAACAAGAAGCAGAACAACAAGGAGAAGAACCAAAATAAGAGAGCAAAATATCTACAGTGGGGGAAAAGAAACCTTTACAAGGGTCGTTGTATTGTTTTTGGGCAATGTTTTCTTTTCTTTTTCATTTTATTTTCCTTTTCTTTTGTTTTTTGTGTTTTTGGTGGGCTTTAAGTTCATCCTGGTTGCCATTTCGGCTTTGAGGCTATTCTGGCCCAGTCGCTGCCTTGTTGCCGAATGTTTTGCAATCGTGGCTGCTTTTGTGACTATCTCCGCTGCAACGAACCCAAAATACAAGTTTTCCCTGTGCCAGTGAGCAACAGCAACACTCGACTCGACCAGCTCGAGCGACCAGCAATATCAGCGATGGTGTCCAACTTCTCCAACTGCTTCTTGGGTCTTTGTTTCTCCTCCTCGCAAGTGCAGCACAAGTGTCCAGGCAACGGCAACGAGAGTGGGCGGGTCAGTAGACATTCCAGCCAGTCCCAGTGTTGTGTTGTTGTTGTTGCTGTTGTTGCCATTGCGGTTTTCGTGCCACACCAAAATTGCATGCACGTAATGCCAATGCTTAGCCATATCCGCGCCTTCACATCGGATCAAGTGAAATCCAAACAGTTACAGCCCCTCTTCCTCTTCTTGCTTCTTCTCTGGTTTCACTCCCCGGAAGAAGCATCCGCAAGTAGTTGTTGGGCTGTAGAAATTGGGTTCTTTGCCGCTTCACTAAATATAATTCGTACAATTATATATATACTTATTATTATAATATAATTTGAGCTTCAGGTAATTGGCCAGAATTACATAGGGTACATTTAACATAATCATCTATAACAATGGCAACACTCTCAGCTACAAATTTGGTAGAACAATAACACTTTCTGTATTTTCAATAAAATGGTTAGTAATATAAAGTTTAAAAAATATCTAAATTAGTAATCCAATATCATTATAAGCTTCAAAAACTGCCACAATACAACTCAAGTATTATTTTTTTTAGTTTCTTTTTTACTTTCTATCTATGAAAAACACATTAAGCCATTGCACCACCTAGAAATGAGATCATTTTAATGGCAGACTTTTGCATTATGCATAACGTAAGCCAACTTTTATCTGCAGCCAATGCAAATATAAAGTCAGACTGAGACTGGCTGGGAGAGCTGAGGCTCCAGCCTCTTCAGAGAAGATCGGGTAATGGGATCTGCACTGGGCGGGGATTAGTGGACTGCGGACTACACCTAGAGCCAAGTGCAATCTGAGCTGCAGATCAGCTGACTACGAGTCTGGAGTACAACTAACCACAGTGTTTGGTTCTGTTCTGTTCCATTTCAGATACCGATCTTCAAAATGGATCCCGACTGCTTCGCCATGTCCTCGTACCAGTTTGTCAACTCGCTGGCCTCGTGCTATCCACAGCAGATGAATCCGCAGCAGAGTCATCCGGGCGCCAATGCCGGCACTGGCAACAGCAACAGTGGTGCAGGCGGTGCAAACGGTGGCAACTCTGGCGCGGCGACGCCGGGCAGCAATGATTACTTTCCAGCGGCGGCCGCTTACACGCCCAACTTGTATCCGAACACACCGCAGGCGCACTACGCCAACCAGGCGGCCTATGGCCTGGGTGGCGGTGGTGGTGGTGGTGGTGGCGGTGGTGCGCCCGGTGGTGGCCAGTCGGTGGCCAATCCCGACATGGTGGACTACACACAGCTGCAGCCGCAGCGGTTACTGTTGCAGCAGCAACAACAGCAACAGCAGCTCTCACACGCGACGGCTGCCGTTGTGGCACAGCAGCAACAGCAGCAGCAGCAGCAGCAGTTGCCACAACAGCAGCAACAACTCCCGCAGCAACAACAACAACAGCAACAACAACAGTCGAGCATCAGCTGTAAATATGCCAACGATCCGGTAACGCCCGGTGGCAACAGCAACAACAACAACAACAACAATAGCTCAAATAGCAACAACAACAACAACCAATCGCTAGCCAGCCCACAGGATCTCTCCACCCGCGACATCTCCCCGAAGCTGTCGCCCAGCTCCGTCGTGGAGAGCGTCGCCCGCTCCCTCAACAAAGGCGTCCTCGGTGGCAGCCTCGCCGCCGCCGCTGCTGCCGTCAGCCTGAACAACAACAACAACCACAGTGGTGCAGGTGGTGGTGGTGGTGGTGGTGTTGGGGTTCCAGGTCCTGTCAATGTGAATGTGCCCATGCACAGTCCGGGCGGCGGCGACTCCGACTCGGAGAGCGACAGCGGCAACGAGGCGGGCAGCAGTCAGAACAGCGGCAATGGCAAGAAGAATCCCCCACAGATATATCCATGGATGAAGCGAGTACATCTCGGACAGAGTAAGTACTAATCTGTTGGCATTTAAATTAATTCATAAATATTTGGAAATAAAAAATTATTTTATACAGTTTTAAAGTATCATTAAACCATAAATTTTAGGTGAGAAAATAGTTAAACTCCACTCAAAATTTACTTTTAGATTCACATTTACTGGAAAATGTAGAGCTGTATTAAGTTCTAAATCTAGTACATTTTTTTTATCAAGTATTTGGTAAGGTGGCAACTCTGCATTATGCAGCATGTTTATATACATTACCTGATAAATATTGATAGGTACTCATTAAATGATTAATCAAAATATCAAAAAATGAATATTTATTTTGAATAATTTACAATTCTTCAGAATCAAATTTAAATTTAAAGGGATACAAGGTAATATAATTTTGAGTGTGCTTCTTCAAATGCCAGTGATAATTGGCTGAAAGACTTCGAGTGTTCAAGTGTGTTGATAACACTAGTTTACAAAAAAAAATTTTTTTTTTGCAAAGTGAATGAAAGTATTTTTTTCTTATGGACTTTGGCCGGCTAAACACGAAAATGGCAATTAAAAATTTTTTTATGGAAGCGTTTTCGAAATATTCGAATTTTTTCGAATTTTTGAGGTTACTCCAACACTTTTGAGTATACTTCCAAATCTACTTATTCAAATTTGCCAACTAAGCACTTAAATTAAAGGTAAGTTAATTCTCTTCAACTTTTTTCCATAGAGTATTAAGATCGGTTCAGCAGTTCAGGTGCTAGCGATTTTATAAAGTTCGAAAATGGGCGTTTTTTGTGATTTTTTGAGCTTGAAAGCTAACATATCGTCCTGGAAAAAATAGAAATCAATGAGATAAAATTTTTTTTACTCATTTATCGTAAAGCCGATACTGTTTCAAAGAAAATAAGGTATAGTTTATGCAAATCCATCGACATATGGTGAACTAATGCAGCTTTAACTGGGCCAAAAGTTGTGGAAAATGCTCGCCTTTGCCCTTGCACATATACAAGTGCGTTTGGCCGCTGTATGTGAGTACCGCTACAATCGGTGTTTTACTGGTGCTAGGTGTTTCACGTAAATATGCCTTACTTCGCCATCTGTCGATGGATTTGCATAAACTATACCTTATTTTCTTTGAAACAGTATCGGCTTTACGATAAATGAGTAAAAAAAATTTTATCTCATTGATTTCTATTTTTTCCAGGACGATATGTTAGCTTTCAAGCTCAAAAAATCACAAAAAACGCCCATTTTCGAACTTTATAAAATCGCTAGCACCTGAACTGCTGAACCGATCTTAATACTCTATGGAAAAAAGTTAAAGAGAATTAACTTACCTTTAATTTAAGTGCTTAGTTGGCAAATTTGAATAAGTAGATTTGGAAGTATACTCAAAAGTGTTGGAGTAACCTCAAAAATTCGAAAAAATTCGAATATTTCGAAAACGCTTCCATAAAAAAATTTTTAAATGCCATTTTCGTGTTTAGCGGCCCAAAGTCCATAAGAAAAAAATACTTTCATTCACTTTGCATTTTGGCTGTAAACTAGTGTAATTCGTGATTAGATTCAGATTTCTTGAGTTTTTCAAATTGAATTCTGGCAGAGAACTTTATGGGTTACCTAATTTAATCATTCATTCAGTCAATTGTGAGTACTTGCACTCATTCGACTGCCTGTTGAAAGCGAGTCACTTGTGTTAAAAGAGAAGGAAGAGAAGGAGAAGGGCAAGGGGAAGGGGAAACGGTCTTCCAGCACCAAATTGTCTGGCAAACTGAGCGCGCGGGGCATCTTGTCAAAATACATAAACAATAACAAAATTTCCCTCACACTTACACTTTTCCATTTTTCTTCGCGGCGCTGCGTGAAAAACTCGACCGCGAAAATCGCAGCGCGTGAAATTGTAAACAAACGCGATTCCCCCCAAAACACACTCCGGTATCCCCGATGCCTCCCCAATACACCCTGCAATACGGCAATCCGGCAACCGGCACCCGCGGCTAATGCCGACAGACTCCCACAATAACTCATAATACCTATAGATACAGATACATGGACAGATACATAGACAGATACAGATACAGATACAGCTGCGCTTTGGTTTGATATGAATCTCGCACCTCTCGCTCCGTTTATATTTAAATTCTCCAAATTTCATGAAAAATTTTTGTGCCTAATGCTGAACTGGTGCCATGTTATATGGATTCTAAAGATACTACAACAACAACAACAAAAAATTGTGAACGAAAAATTGTTGAGCGATTTTTCATCATGTCAGTGATTTTTCCTTAACAGTCCCCCAGTCCGTGTTCCCTTCCTCTTACTCTTATAGTCATTCTCTTTCTCTCTCTCTCTTTTGTACTTATCTTGCAGCTTTTGTGACCCATTGACAGAGAAACTCACGACGAGTTCGAGATTGAGTTGACCCGAGTTATCAGGTGTATAAGTCGACAGACTTTTGCTCTTGCCATAAGTCATTGTAAGCTTGCAGTTTGAGTCGCGGCCTTTTGGCATTTTATTTTCAAAAATAATTAACAATTTTCGATATTTATTTCTTATGAATTTCTATCGAACGCCTGGCTGTCACCGATCAAACGCCTGACTGCGCTCATTAGCGTGAATGGTTCATAGCCGATTTAGCAGACAGTTGGCAGTTGGCAGTTCACAGGCCTGGCTAATTGCAAACAGCTCGAGTATTCAACCTTAATCCCAAACTTAATAACTTATTTGCAGTTCACAGGAGGTAAAAAAGGGCACTTGACAAGCCAAAATCACAACATGTCAGCCAATTAAAGGGAACTGCATTTGCATTTATTGTATAACATAAATAAATGCAAACTCAAACAGTGGCAACAATACGATTTTCCAATTGTGGAAAAACTCGTTTCATGTCAGGCCAATCAATGGGGCATATTGTTATTATTTATTATATGTATCTGTAACTCATGGCAGCCAATATAACAAAGCTAACAACAACAACAACAAAGAACAAGTGCAAAGCAAACAATCTGAGAGGCAAGTGGAGAAAATAATTATAGAGTGGAGAAGTCGAGAGAGGGAGAGAGAATTGCCAAGATGCGTATTATTTGCAACTCGTATCTGGTAATTGAAGAACATGAATGGAACCCAAATGAGATACACTCATTCAGCCATTTTTAGATACATTTGCATATTGCCGCAGCTCGCATCTGCATGTATGTATCTTAAGTATATGCAGATGTGACGATGTATCTAATGTATGTATGTATCTACTTTTATGCATCGATGAGATTTAATTGCATTCCATCAGCTTTTGCTGTTTCTGAGAGGGCAACTGTGAGTACTCGCATTCGTATGAGTATTCATGAATGACCACCGTTTGCCACTGCCAATTAGTGATCGCCCCTCGGTGCGGGTTTAACCAATGTTTACCCATTGAATTGGGTGCCATTGACGAGTCCCAAGTCAAATTATACGTTAACTGGAGCCACAATTCGAATTGAAAGACATACGATAAAAAACAAAGGACTTAACTACGGTTTCAAGTCAATTCGAATCGAAGAGGTGTGAGAATTTGAGCTGGATATACAACCAAAAAAAGATTCCGTTTCCACTTAAGTACTCACAATGGTTTCATGCACTCATTATGCAATCATTGGCTAATTTTGAACCTATCAAGATGACATGCTAAGATACTCGACTTATACGTGTAGAGTCAATAACCTTTAGTATATGTCCAAATTGGGGTCCAATTATAATCCGATTTTATATAGTTTCTTATCGCTGCAGTTCTGTTTATCGTGTACAACTTCATTTTCGACGGCAAATGTCTTTATTAAAGCCACCGAAACCCACTCTCTCTCTCTCCAGAGAGAAAGAGAAGCATTTGAGAAGTGTTATTAAAATGGTTTCAGGTGCCAAGCAGCTCAAATTCTAATAATAAAAAAGCGGAGCAGCAACAGGAGCAGAAACAGAAAGATGGAATGGGTTTGGGGGCAGTAGCTGAACTGCATGTAGCTGAGGCAACAACAGGCGCTGATTAAAATCCACTAACAACAACAACAACAACAACGACACGACAATTACAACAACAGCATGTTAACAATTATGCAAATTCGAGTGCATGTTGCTGGAAGGTGCAACTGGATAAAAAAACAGCAACAAGAGCAATAATAACAACTACAACAACGTTGATTGCATATAATCACGTCAAGTTTTTCTTTATTTTTTTTTTCATTTTGTGGCCAGCATATTAAAATGAGCTTAAACGCCATCTTCGAGACGCGCCTCAATTAGACGCAGCACGAGAGATCGTCGTCAGGCGAGAACGAGGGACTTTTGCGAAACACCTCCCGATCCCCCTGATTTCCCCTCTTCCCCTGAGTCTGAGTCGAAACCTGAGCATTTGCATTTTGCATCTAGTTATAAAATATTTTGTCTTAAATGAGCTCAGCGAACAGAAGCAATAAATACATATCTTCATGCATAGATACAGATGTAGATACAAGTCTAAATGACAAATAGAGATGCAGATACATTTAAATATCGCATGCAATCTTGTGAAGTTGAGTGCATTTCTCTAATTGACAAGACCAAAGCTGGCGACGTTCCAAAACAATCATCAAAGATCTTTTTGCGCTTCATCGTTCGCCCACAAAGTGAAAGCTAAACGCATTGCATCTTTGAGATACATTACCTGCAGACTCTAAGCTTACGAAATGTCAAATGCTTATTAGATGCCACAGGCTTGCCACTGCCACATACTCATTCTCCATGCCCCTTGCCCCTTGCCCCTCATTTCTCATTCCCCACACAACTACAAATTGTCAATTTAATAAATTTGTGAAGCGCGCCGCAAAATACGAGAACTGGCGGTGGTCGAGGGACAATCGCCCGACTGCACCCTAATTAGTGGGATTTTATTTATAAAGATTTAAATAACAACAATTTGAAGCAATATTATGCATCTGGGTTGGGCTAGCCAAGCGATGTCTACTCACTCTCATGCCCGTTCTCTTAGCTCACTCAATGATTTGCTAATTATTGTTTTAATTACAAAATGTCTTGCTAAAAACATTGTTTGATCACTTGAACATGAATTAAAAGATAGAAAGAGTGCATCCGAATTTCTGTTAAATCAAAAGACTCGAAATGCAGCTAAGAAATAATATATATTATTTTATGAATTAAAGTCTTAGCTCAGGGTTTAAAAGATATAAAAGCATCTGAAAGGAATACAATTTTGTAATTCTTTTTTAATTAAAGAATATCTTATTAAAAACATTGAATATGAATAAAAATCGACTAACAGCTATGAAACAATTTATAAAAGAAGTGTCTTAGCTCAGGTTTCAAAAGATATTCAAGGAATACAATTTTCTCTATTTTAGTTATTACAGCTGAAAGGCCATTTGAAGTTTCGTTTTACTTGTGGTTTGGGCTGTTCAACCCGAAGGCCACATTGAGATGCAGGATGTTATACAAAATTAATAGTTCGCAAACGAGTTGAATGCCAGATATGCACAAGATATGGCAACGATGGCTGCAAGGCAGCAACAATAACAACAACAACAACTACTTGGTCTCTTGCAGTGAGTCTGTTCTGGGTCTGAGTCTGAGTCTGAGTCTGGATCCGAGGTTGTGTCTGAGTGTTTTGCTGCTGTTTCTAGTGTCTGCCTCTTGCCCCGATTCTGCACAGTGCAACTTGCGGCTTCTGCTCTCGTCGGGTCTCCATGCGGCATGCAACTGGCAACTGGCAACTGGCAACTTGCAACTAGCCACATGCAGCAACACCAGAGCTCAGATCCCAGAGAGAGACTGCATCAGACCCAGTTGCATTCGCTGGTCAATTACATTTTCATTAACTTGGGACACGACTTTTCAAATAGCTGCGTTTAATCATAATGATTGTTATTATTTTGGTGCTCCTACCCCAACTATTTTCTAAGGTCTTCCCCTTTTTCTCTCTCTCTCTCTCTGTCTCTGTTGTTTTCTTTTATACTAAACGCCCCAACCGAAGAATGCAAAAACTAAGCGCAAGGTGCTGAAAACTTTGAAAGAGCCTTTAAAATTAATTGTGAACATGTAGAGTTAACTGTTATTACGAAGAAAATCGCTTACATATATTTATATATTTATATCCGTCATAGTTGCATTATTCTTGATATTGTTAATGGGATCGCAACTGAAGCTGCCACTTCATTAAAATGTCGAATTATTACTAACAAAGCGTAACACTCTTGGCAGCAGACAATGCGATACAGATACATATGTATCTATGTACATACGTATCTTGTAGATACGGATAGTCTTCTGAGTTGAGTTGAGTTGAGTTGAGTTGGTTCTTGTCGCATCTGATTGTTCTTAATGAATTCTGGTCTCATTCATTCCTGCGGCTCGCAGAGCATGAAGTGAATTGTGTCGGATGTGAAACTCATCACTTTGCTTGAATTAAAATTCATTTGCTACGAATGCAGCACATTAGGGGTATTCATTAAACAATATGGATGTGTGCGAGGTTTCATTTTTTCTCTAGATGTTTTGTCGGATAATCACAAACAAAATTTAGATGCATTTAATTTAAAAATATCTAATTTTTTTCATGTAACTAACTTTGTAACTTTAATAAGATCTTAATGAAAATTCTATGATTTATTCTCTGTTCTCCATTGCACTTTCTTATTTTTGGGACTATCTCGTGCTTTGTTTGTTTATAGGTCAAATCTAAAGGCAATATTCGATTCATTTAATTTCACTTTGAAAAATATCACTCATCATATTGCCCAAATCAACTTGGCATCGACACCACATTTACATTCACATTCACCCATTCTTATATTCATCCTGTAAACTTTAGAATGCTAAGCTTTCTACAACACCAGCAGAAAAAGATGAATGATTACTCGAAGAGCATCTCAAGAATTGTTTATAAGAGCCCCAAAAACTTGTGTGCTGATGCTGTTGACGATGCTGATGATGATGCCTTCAAGTGGCTGGCCACATTTTGGCCAAAGTTAATAAAAGTGCATAAAAAGAGCGAGACACTAACAATGGGGGCTGCCCCAAAAGATACAAGGAAAGAAGACCGAAAGACAGAAAGAGTAAAGGAAATACAGAAATAAAGAAACAAAGACAACAACAATGGCGCCACTAATGACTGATGATGTGCCAGCGCTGATAGATGCAAATACAGCATAGATACAGATACAGATGCAGCTACAGGTATTTGTATGTGCATATGGGATATAGATACAATTGCAGATGCCCGCCTGTAGATAGATAAATACGCAAAACTCTATTCTTTGTGAACAGTTCATTAGATGATATACTAATGGTCTACTGAGAATCGACGGGTTGTCCGAATTCTAATTTCAATCTGAATTTTGAATTTGTGTTTACGAGTATTTCGCTTTTGTTTAGAGAGCAAACAGCTCAAGCGGTGCGAGTATCTTGCAGATACATTTCGATTGCTGCAGCTCCATCTAGTCGGGGAAAATTAAATTGCGAATAAAGCAAAGTAATTGCGATTTGAATGGTGAAAAAGTGCGAGTCATAAATTCAACTGAATGTCACGCCAGCGTTGCATGCGAATTTATCAAATTCAGGCGCAAATTGGCGCACATCTGCAAATTGGCATTGCCCGGCTGCCAGTTGCCAGTTGCCAGCTCCCGATTCCCTGGCCATACTCTTACTCCTTTACTCCCGTACTCCGACTGATATCGCCGAGATACGCATAGAATATTAATCTCCACGCGCATTAACTAAAATGAAATGACGCAATGAAGATAAACGCAAGGCGCACAGTGGCTAAAAAAGGCATAAAAAGTGCAAACAGTTGTAGACTACTCGACTTGCAGGTACTCTGTAAAGTAATCTAAACAAAAATTAAAGATGGAATCATGAATTAAAAATGTAGCTAGAATTTGAGGAACATATCAAAGCGAAGTCATTATCGATAAAATTATAATTGAGTCCCTGGCTAAATTTTATTAATCTCATAATAAATTTATTTATAGTATACTCGTAAATATATTTGTAAATAATTTTACTACAGCAAATATATTTTCCATTAAAGGAATTAGCTGACTGCAAATCTACTTTTAAAATACTTTTTTGCTGCTCTTTCTACTGTGCATCAGTTCCTTCTAAAAAAAAGTTTGCTAAAAAAATGGTTAAAAGCAAAAAACCGAAAGCAGCAACAGGCGGCACTCTGGGAGTCAGGTCTTGGCCAGAACATGGCCAAGAGAGTTAGCAAAGTGTGGCAAGCTAAGCGAAAACCATCACAAATCGCATACAATTCCAGATGAAATTGTGAATTATTAATGCAGGCGGCAAAACTATTTGACTGAGTAGACAAACCCACGACCCAAGCTCCGCTCCGTTTCCCCCTTTCAGTTCGGGTTCCCTCCCCTTCACCCCTTCGCCCCTGCTACAAAACGTCAGTACGTGAGCTGCCTGTTTCCCCTCCCACGTTCCGAACTGCTGTCCACCATTGAAAATTGAGTTACACGCGTGGCCTCCAGAGTGTGTGTGTGAGTGTGTGTGTGTGTATCTGCCCCCGCTTGAATATGGCAACATGTATCTGACAGATACTTTTGCAGGTATTTGTATCTGGCAGTGGTACGTGCAGCGCGGGCTTACATTTTGTAGATTAAAACTACACACACACACACACACACACAGATAGGTGCACACCTCAAGCCAATTCGATTTAAATGTCTGGCATTTCCACTTTGCTTTTCCGGACCATATTTTCCTGTGTCTTTTGCTTGTTTTGCCAATGAATGAAGGCTTGCATATGAAAAGCTAAAACTGTTATTGCCTTTGTTGCTGTTTATGGTGTGTTAAACGAGCCCGAGTTCAGGGGGTCAAAAGCTAAAACTCTGCAATGAAGACACGATTGCCACGAGGCCGTGCCACAAATAAAAACTAAGCCGCCAATCCATAAGAGAAACAACACAGAAAGTACATATGTGTGTCTGTGTGTGTGTGTGTGGGACTGTGCCTGATCCTGTATCTGTGTATGTGAGTGTGTGCGTGTGTGTGTGTCTGGGTCTGGGTCTGGCCGCAAAATGACAGCGCCAATGCAATGGCAACAATTGCAATTTGTTCACAGCCTGCCCCAGGGGCAAAGCAGAGCAGCTCCAACTCCGTGGCACTGTGGTTTACAGTATACAGGGTACGGTGTACACTGTACGATGGTGTACAGTGGGACGCATTTGACTTACTTTACTTTCAATTTTTGCCTCTTTTTGCTCATTCGCTGCACTTCGCGCTTCATTAAAAGGCGGGCGGATGCAACCAGTAAAAAGCACCAGCTACCTACCCCACTCCCTGCCTACCTCTCTCTTTCCCTTCTTCCCGCTCAGCCCTTGTCCGTTGCCCTTGCCCGACGACAGCAAATTTGCTGATCGGCAACAAAACGAAGCAAGGCGATGCGAGCAAAAAGTCGAAATTAAAAGATTTTTAAAGACACCTTTGTAGCAAGTTGAAAACTTGTTCCGCGCTTGACTTCACCATCTTCATCTTCATCATCGCAGCCGCAGCTTCAACCGCAGTCCCAGTCTCGGTCGTAGTCACAGCCACAGCCCCAACCTTAGTTGTTGTTATTTCAGCCAAGTTTGGTTGTCGTTTTTTTTTTTTTTTTGCTTTTGTTATTGCTTGAAGCTGTCCGCCATGTTGAATACTTTTGTTTTGAAGAAATACAAAAAAAGTCGCTGCAAAGTTTTTAAGTTAAAATTCAAGTTAATTTCGATTGCGCTGTTGTTGGCACCCAAACAATTCTCGAAATGTATTTACAGCTCAAATGTCTATATTTAAATGCGAGTGGGTTGAGCACAGACAGAAACGAGAAAGAAAAACAAAACCGGTAGACACAAGATTAACATATTAAATACTTGACAAAGTTTTACTTACTTTAAATGCAAATCAATCAGCTTAAGTCTATATCTTTTATCTATTTAAAATATTATGATACCAATGCTAAAAACACTCCTCAAATATTTATCTTATCTCTGAAATGCTACTACACTTCGCCAGCCGAACCATAAAATCGGCTTTAGCAACAGGGCGAGCCAGCAGCAGAGTGGCGCAGTGGAAGCGTGCTGGGCCCATAACCCAGAGGTCCGAGGATCGAAACCTTGCTCTGCTATGAACTTCGATGTTTGTGAACATTATTTTTTTGGCTTTTTTTATTTAATTCATATATTTTTTAATTTGTCCAAGTAATTTTAAGTAAAGTTAATAACAGTTTTCGTTGTTTTTGACTATGGAAATATTTTATCGTATAATTAACAGTACAAGAAAATAAGAATATCACTCTATAACAGGAAATTGTTTTACTTATAATATTAGAGCTATGTGCAATGAATAGTTCCGAAAACATATTATACTGCGAATCATCAAAGAAAATTTAATGCATTCCTTTTTTTCATATAATTTAAAAAAGTTTACTTGCTTTCAATAGAGTTGTCAGAATTGCGCCGTTGATAGACCAATCAAAACATTTTTTAAAACTGGTTTTATTGAACTCCCATTCACATTTCTTGCTGTCAACACAATTAGGTAAGAGAAATGAGATTGTGTTGGGCTAGGCCAAGTTTAATTGGCCAAGATTAGTAGACGCTATGGTCGTTTAAATATATTACGCAATATATTTTCATTGGCAAGCGAGATAATTGCATTTAAATGCATCATCAGAATCATCTAAAATGGCAAATTAAAGTCCATCGTTCAACAGTAAATTGGCCAAGATTGGCCAAGTGGCTGGAACTGTCTTTGATTGATCGCAAATGAATTGATTGTGGCTGCGAGAATGAGATTGAGGTGTATCTGCAAGATACATAATTGAAGCTAACGCCATTGCGGCACAGTAGCTAGCAGTTATCTGTCTGTGAGTGTGTCTGTGTGTGAGTCTGTGTATGTGTGTGTGCGTGTGCATTAATAAAGAATTCATCACAATTACAACAATTGCCACAGGATGTAATTTACAAAGGAAATTATTAATGGAAAGTCAATGAATTCTTTTTAAAATTCTGTTTTGTGCCTTTGATTGATTACACGCTGGCTGGACCGAGTTTTTGTTGTATTATTTTGCTCGCTTTTTGTCCTGAACATGGCGCAGCAGCGCCATGTCAAAGACCCCAGCACTTAATCATGGACATGGCGAAAATACAAGTCCAGAAGCCAGCCAGTTTCAGACGCAGGCGGCGTTCATTCAACTGCAACTGCAGACGACAGGACACTCATTAAAAATGGGTGCACAGGTACTACTATCGAACGGTGGGCCAGACCCGGACCGGACCAGATCGGACCAGACGACTGTTTAAGCGCTCTTTACATGGCACTGGCTACCAGACACAACCACCGAGACGGGGTAGCTCAGTTCTGGCCCAAAGTAACGAGGGGCAAGAACTGGTTTTTTGGTTGGCGCGTCAGCTAATTTATGTGCGCATGCGCGCCGCTCTCGCTCCCTACTCGGGAGCCCCATAATTAACTGAGGTAGTCATTTTGAATTCGAACATGCACACACACTGTCATCTTAAGATACACACACACACACACAGAGACAGCATCAGAGCAACAAGAGAAACAATCATCGAGGTCCTCTCCTTAAATCAAAGATAAACGATAATTATCTGCGCGAAAATGCGCGCATAAATAATTTGCAAGAAGCCACATTAAAATTGTATCTAAAAGATACGCATCGCTTGATAAGACCAGCACATCAAGCAGCTCTGACCATGTCCAACACATCCAGTTCGTTTTGGGCTCGTTTCAGTTTCTGTTCGCAAGAATAACGATTACAAGAGTTAAACAAACTTTCTGTGGCATTCGCTGAGAAGAAAAAGAAGAAGAAGAAGAAGCCTGCGACTCGCCATTAAAAATTAAAAGCTCATTAATTAAGCAGATAATTCATTTATTATATTTTCAACACAATGCCGAAAAAGGAGCTATAATTTGTTATCCGTCTCATTATGTGACCTGGGTTCTTCTTGGCCCAGGATGTTCAGCTGAGGTGGCAACTGTTTCGAATCGGAAACAATTATTGCTGCTTTTTGTTTGGGGTTGTTTCATTCTAGACTTGATTCTCTTTTGGGTAACAACAACGCCCTGCCCTCAGGGGGTGTGAGCTTTTCCCGCCACGTGTCTCTTGGGGGCTGTCGCCTGTTTAATCCCCCAAAAAGCACTTAACTTTCAAGTGGCAAATCAACCTGTTGATTTCAACTTAGAGAATTGATTTATATTGCAAGTGGAGTGAATAATCACTGGTTGCTTAACTAAATTAAATATCAATAACAATTCTCGGTTATCTTATTAACAATTTCCAAAAATTAGTTTTCAAAAATATATATGCATTTAATTTAATAACAAAAAGACGGTAATCTTTAGGCTAAGCTTATGTAATATCAGTCTATTTCTTATATAATTTCAATAATAATTATTTTTATATTAGAATATTTGACTTCTTCAATAACAAATCTGTAGGCTTCCGGGTTCAAAGTCCAGACTAGGCAATTGTATTATTATAGCTACAAAGGAAACATAATTGTAATAATTTTCTCAACTCTCCGTCTTGACTTTCTCATTTTTAAGCTACAACTGAATCCACCTGATTAAAGCTGAAATAATACCAGAAATAATTGAGCTGCTTTCTCAAACTTGAAGTTCAGTAACTGAACTGAACTGAAATGCGAATGGTCCTGCTGGCTTTTGGGCCAAGTGTTTGTGTTTGTGTTTGTGAACCGGAAACCATATGCTGCCGATTGGCTGGATGAATTGGGGCTCTCTGAGGGTTCAGATCGTTTAATTTGTTGTCGGCATCAGCTGTTCGGGCACTGGGCGAGAAGTTCGGAGCACATGATGTCATTTCAGTTGAATGGCTTTTGAACAGAAAATAAACGCAAAAAATAATAAAAAGAAATACATGCAAAAGCTAAAGCAACTATTGTTAATGTTGTTGCTGTTTTTTTTATGTTTTTGTGGATGTTTTTGTAGCTGACGAAACTGAATGTGTTCGTGTTGACAACGAACACGGAATATAAATTGAGAAATGCTTTAAAGCGAAATAATCAATTTACTTCTTGACATAATTTCCATTTTTCACGAAACCAAAGGCAGCCACGCGAGCGAGAGAAAATGCCAAAAAGACGCACTCGAACAACCACAGCAACAACACGGACAACAGCAACAGCCACAATAACAACAAAGTGGAAAAAGCCACGCACAATTCGCACACAAAACATGGCCAAAGAGAGAACAATACATGTGGCTCAGAAATTCTTTCTTTTCTTTTTTGGAGGCAAGTAGGCAAATGTGGTTTGAGGCGCACGGCGGGGGCAGCTGCAAGTTTTGGCCAAGTGATGCAGCAATTGCTACCGTTTGTCCATTTTTTATGATGCCGCTCTGACCGTCTCTTTATTTGGGCTGTGATTAATGATGATTCACAACAGATACAGATACATTCACAGATACAACTTTGGCTATACTATAGATACAGATACCTCAGCCTGTCTGTCGTCTTGACAATTGAGGTTGTAACTACGATTTAATAGCACTTTAATGGTGTGTGAACAACGCACGGCGATAAACCCAAACACCTGTTGTAGTCATATAGTTTCTCGCTCTCTTGCTCGCTCTCTTTAACATGCTTTGTGTCTCTCTTCATCTATCATTCAGCCCATCTATTTGTAGCTCGTGCTGCTGCAACACTTTCATTATCACAAATGTCACATCATTTGTCGCATTGCACAAAACTGCCCGCTCATCATTTATCACCAAAGGAATGCGATGACTCCCTTACACACACACTTACACATACTCACACACACACGCTCTATAATAGCGGGCATATTTGATTAATTTTCCTTTTCCGAAAGAAATTAACCCGCTGCACATGTCCGACCCCAGCGGCCCCTTTGACGCGCCCTCGATCGCTGCCTCAAGATTTATCTCTTCCAGTATAGCCCAAGCATGGCCAATATTTTCCCCTGTTCCCGCTCTCTCAAATGCTCCCGTTTCCATTGCCGTTGCTCCTTCCAGTTACCAATTCCCCTTCCCCTTGACACGTTGTTTTTATTGTCCGTTGTCTTTGTCGCCGTCGCGCACGTCGCCAGTTGATTTATTTATAGAGAATTGCTTAAATCAAAATTTCTTAAATTTATTAAGAGTTCTCTTGAAATTTTTAAATTAAATAGATATGCATTAAGAATATATTTCCATCAGATGTCATTCAAATGAAATATTTTATTATGTCAAATATTTGTGAAATCATAGATTAATGATTAAATTATAACTTGATATTCATAAGTTTTGTACTTTTTAAAAAGGTGGCTAATACTTTATTAATAAATCATTTAAATATGATAGAAACAAACAGTTCAATAAAAATAAAATTTATCGGTCATACCTAATTTTTAGTACATAGAACAATTAATAAAAATTGGCTATCTACAACTCTTAGACAAACAATTATCCTTTAAAGATACAAATTATTAAATACTTATAACAAAATTTCTAGCACCACAAAGAGAATTTCCAGCTTGCCCCTTTCCACTTGATGCCCCTTTTGATGCCTCGCTTTGGGTCTGTGGAGTGTTGTTGTTGTTGTCTTTTATGAGTAATGATCATTTGGTTGAATTTTGACACTGATAATGGTTTTTGGTAAACGACTCATTAGCTTGGCTCTAAGTAGCAGCCACTGACCACTTGCCACTTGTGATCGGAAGTGCGTTGATTTATGGAGTTTTAGTTTGGATCTCGAGCGTAAGTTCAGTTTCAGGTTTGACGTGTTGTTGCTGTTGTTCTTGTTACGGCGAAATGCTACAACAACAAACAAAACAACAACAACAAGAGCAAGAAGTTCGCTTACAACGTTGTTTACTCTGCCTCTTCTTTTTGTGCCGCGATAAGATCAGCAGGCAGTTGCAAGATCCACGTTCCACTGTGCCGCGGTGAGTTTAATGCCGCACACGTTGTGCGGCTGATTACGATGACGATGTTCAGTTGTATTTTCTGTATATTTTTTCACTTTTTTCACTTCAACTATCTCTTCTTCCAGTGGGACAGACGCCGCGGCGTTGACAAATGACCGCTACAAGTGTTTGTGACAAGCCGCAAGCGTTTTTATTTTAATTTATTTCTATTTGCGCCTCTCTCAAAAAAGAGCTGCAGAAAAGGAAGAAGAAAATGTGGAAAACAATTAAACTTTGAACAAGTTTGCAGCTGACCTAGGCCAAGGGATTTGAGCTTAACTTTGTACCTGAATTCGTATGCTAATCTTGCGTCAATCACAACATGATCAGAGATGCAACTGCCCCTCACCACTCCCCTTTCTGGTATGCAAAGTGCGGCAAACAATGGCAATTTGAATTGCAGAATTGCTGCAACGCTGACACTGAACAACATGAGGCAAGGATCAGATCAGATCAGATCACTCTGTGCCACTTAATAAATTCTGTTGCAGATTTTTGCATGCACCAAATTTCAAATATGTACCCAACTGATATGTTAAGCGGCTGTCAGCGTTTGACTTTGACGTCATCTTACATGAAAATGAAATGCAAAAGATCAAAACAAAACAGAAGACCAAACGAAACGCAAGCACATTCCTCATGCTGAAAGTATCTAAAAAAAAAATATATAAACACGTCTCTCTCTATCCCTTTCTCGCTCTCTATCTGGCTTTATCTGTATCTGTATATGTATATGCAAAATCCAATATGTCTATATAGTATTTCTGCCTAGACAACGAAATGGGCACAAAGTTGTAAAACGCTTCGAATGTTCGCTCATTGGCGCTGTCAAGAGTCGACATGCCCCATTCCCCCATGTCCCATTCCCTTTCCCTTTCCTCTGGCCATGCCATGGCACGACGATAAGTGATATGACATGCCAGGTGCCAGTTCCTCAGCCCTGTCAACTTATGGGGCTTTGCGCCTCTCTGGCCATGACGACAAGCGACAACGATGCGCTACTTATGTATCTAGTTATATAGTTAGTAGCAATTCAGTCCCATTGCCATTCCCAATCCGATTTGGAATCCATTCCCAGTAGTCGAAACACAACCACAGTGCTGAAATTCATGTTGAGCCCTCAACGGGTTGTTGGAACATCGGATCAGTTGAGTTCCGTTTACTTCTTCTAATCTTTAGCTGGAAATGCACATACATTACCAGGGCTACATTATATATAAAAATCATGAATAAACAAATATTAGTTCAACATATTTTGAAATTATGTATAGTTCTATAGATATTTATTTAAATTTAATAAATATTATCTTATCATAATTTGAATGACCTCAACCTTTAATTTAACTAATTTCAGTGTATTTCGTTCTTTTGAAATTGTGAAATATATTGCCAGTAAATCCCACGAGAAACTCAACCTGCCGGCAATCCCCAGATACAAGCACGCATTCTCACAGATACTCAGATACTTTTCTCGCATGATTCTTGTTGCCGGCTGCTACTGCGGCAGCTGTAGATGTCTGTGTGTGTGTGTGTGTGTGTGTGTCGCATGTGTAAACAAATTGCAACATCTTATGACAGCAGAATTTGACAATTGTAAATGGTCGGCGGCAGCGAACAAGTGCTGCTTGCCACGCCCCTACCCGTCCATCCCGCCCGCCCCATCAGCGACCCCAGACGACGCTGTCTGTGGCAAGCTTACGTAGCTGAGTAGTCGCATAGAAATGAAATGTCCGCCAACTGGCCGGCAACGACAGTTCAGCTCGTATTGATTTGCCACATAACGGGGCAAGGTCAGGCACTCGTACAGTAGATTAACAATAAGTGCAACCCGACACCTGCGTCTGCACTTCATGCATCAAACTGAACACTCGCTGCTGAATGTTGCATGAACCTCAACATTCTTTCGGATCTGTGGCAGTCTGCAAACTTTGACCGACAGTTTGGACTTGGGCTGTCCAAACTCAATCTAATGGCATGCGAGAGATATTAGTTTCGCAATCAAATTTGATAGTTGAAAAGCTGACTGACAACGCTGCTAACTGACCCAAAATGGGTCAGGACCTGAGCTCGAGGATTACTTACGACAAAGGCAACAATATTCCCTCTCTCTCTGTCTCTCTCTGCCACATGAGTGATGGAGCTGATGTCGTTGTCTGGTTACTGTCTGCTCGCTGTTTACGTGGTCATTAGTTTAAACCCCGTTCAGGATGGCCAAAATGGCACCCAGTGGCTCCAAATGGTTCCGACTGCTTCCCACTACGCGGCCAGAAAAGAGCGCAAAAGTGCTTTTGATGTCACACACATGTGTGTGCGAGTGTGTGTGCCTGTCTGTGTGGATTTTGGCAAGCCACAGCCAAATTCACTTTAATTAAATGAGTGGTAATTAATTTCAACTTTAATCAGAAATTCCATTTAGATTTCCCGCTGATTGATGTGACCCGACATCTCTTCCGACAACGTCACTTCGACCTTAAAAAATAAACTTTTGTGTCGCGCATCCTCCACAAAAAAGAGAACGAGAGAGGGAGTGGGAGTGGGAGAGAACTATTCTGTTGAAAATTTAAAATAGATACAATGCCACAATCTCTATCAGTCATTGGAAATTGGGAAACTAATCTTAAAGCCATTTGAAATTATTGTCTTAAACAATGATGAGCATTGACATTTTAAAAAGTACTACAAAATATTATTGATATTCAAATGAAAGAGAAATTTATCTCAATATTTTGAAGATGTATGTCCTTAAAATCTAATTTAAAATTAAATGAAATCTAACGAATTAGATTAGAATAATTAAGAATTCTTTATGTTTCCACTCTTTTCATGACGCATCTTTTTAGGCACTTGCAGCTGAAGAAGCCACATGTAGATGCAGCTACAGATACAGATACAGATGCAAATATACATTAAAAGATAAATAAGAATTGCCGCTGCAACTTTGTCGAGCCAATTGCCGTTTAGCAATGGGCCATGACCCATATAATCTCAGTGGTGCGCTGCGAAAAGTGGCGGCCAAGGGGTCCCAAACTAAAAAGAAAGAACATTTGCCGCTTTTCCCAAAGTGTCGACAGCCGAAGTTCTCGGCTGGGCCGTCTATCACATTGACTGACTGCCACACATTTCACGGACAGTTTCTGTGTGTGTGTATGTGTGTCTCAGTGTGTGTGTGTGTGTGGCATTGTCTCAAACTCTTTGTGGCTGAAAACCGGGCGGGCCAATTGACTTGGCCATAATAACACGCCACGGTAAATGGCTTTTAAAAGTCTACTTTGCCACAACCCGCCCCCTCATTACGAACGACGCGTTTCGAACGCCCTCGCGCAAGTCCAAAGATGACAAAAGTCAATCGTGTTCGGAAGGGAGGGGGTGGACAAAGGGGTGGGGAGAGGGGAGCGGACAATGGGCACGTGGAACGGGAAATTGTCATTATCTTTGGTCGAGCGTGGTGATGGGAGGAAGGCAGCCAAGACAGCGCAGAGACCTCAACCGACAGCTGTCTAGAGTGATACTTCACCTAGTCCAACCCCACACACCCCCCCCCTCACACACCCCTCACCCCTTCTCTCTAGTTATTGTTGATTTTCGTTCTTTCTTTATTTTGTATTTTTGGCTAACAACAATAAAAATCTTTTCGCTGAAACTCAAATTGCAGTTTGACACGTCATATTTATGAAATGCGCAACGTTGAAAAAGAAAAGTACAAAATAAACAAGGAAATTACCTCGCCTGCTTTATAGGAAATCAACTTAACGGTGCCTTGTTCACTTGAGTGTTTGTCGATTGCATAGAAACGCCTTCTAGATATCAAATTTGAACATTAAGCTAAGAAAGATTTCTTTTCTAGTTCAAAAGTTAGAAAATCCAGGAAGAATATGTTTATATCTTACAAACTTTGTTTATTATCAGAGCAATTGTTATGAATATTGCCTTAAAGTGGCATTTAAATTTAACATTTGGCAAATATTTCTACATTAAATTTATTGTATTTCATGATTCCTTCATTGAAATTAAAGACAATAATCACAAATGATGTAAAGTGATTAAAAATTCTAATTATTTGAATTTAGTAAATTTAGTAAAATATTGGCAGTGTTTTTAAATATGAATCGTGCCCAATCTTCAAATATAGAACAAAGTCTTCGTTTTTGTAATTTAATATAATTTGATTTGTTATATAATTTAATAATAAAAAAATATTAATATGTATTTTAAACTCCTTTCTTGTATTCACCCTTTGACTCAATATATAACGAAATTTTGTCTTTTTTTTACCTTACAGGTACTGTGAATGCCAATGGCGAGACGAAACGACAACGGACCTCATACACCCGCTATCAGACGCTGGAGCTGGAGAAGGAATTCCACTTTAATCGCTACCTGACGCGCCGGCGACGCATTGAGATCGCGCACGCGCTTTGCTTGACGGAGCGACAGATCAAGATCTGGTTCCAGAATCGGCGCATGAAGTGGAAGAAGGAGCACAAGATGGCGTCGATGAACATTGTGCCGTACCATATGGGCCCATATGGTCACCCTTATCACCAGTTCGATATCCATCCGTCACAGTTCGCGCATCTGAGCGCATAGGACGCGTGGCACTTTTCGGGTACTGGTTAGAGACTCAATCAGTTGTATCAGGAACCATATCAGGCGGCGGCAGCGGCGAGCGTGGCCGGCGGCGGCTATCAGTCACAGGGCTCTCAGGACGCCACCTCGGCGGCGGCCTCTGCTGCCCTCCTCGGCGGTGGCAGCGTTGGCAGCGGCGGTGGCAGCGGCGGCAATGGAGCTGGCGTCAACGGTCCCAACTCGTTGTTCAGCTCCGCTGTCAGCAATGCAAATGCCGAGTGCATAAAATATCCGCAAGAGTTCTGATCTCAGGTTATCATCAGGCAGCAGCAGCAGCAGCAACAACACCTTCAGCCCGATCAGCAGCTGGACTCGGACTGTGAGCCCGAGCCCAAAGTAGAGTCGGGACAGGGACAGGAAGAGGAGTCAGAGCTGGAGCTGCAACTGGGGCTGCAGCTGGAGCTGGAGTACAAAGCGGATATTGTCGGCTGCAACTTGTTCTGCTGCTGAGCCACTGATGCCACTGCCTTGCTCCGCATCCGCCATCCGCATCCGCCATCCGCCGCCGCCGTCGATCAACCAACATCAAAGATGATGCTTCTTGTTTGCAACTGATTCGTGTTAAGCTGAGAAACGAGCCGTTGCTGGAGCTCGGTTCGTTTGGGTTTATGATACTGGAGGTGGAACAGACACGTCAAGTTCGCCAACCAGACACACACACACACACCTACACACACACGCATCACAAAAACATCACACAAATCAAGGATCTGGAGTTGACATATATGACTTATACTTCAGCACAATCGAAGTTGTTGCCGTTGGACGTCCAGTATGATAAACCTCTTTCTCTAAGCAGTATTCGAAAAGCTATTAGATCTAAGCATAGCATAAATTTTAGTCCTAAGCAGCACAGACGATGAACGAAACAAAACAAAACCATAATCTAAAGTAATATTTGCAATAATTTCAAAGTGATTTCTATTAAAATTAGTTCTCGTTTTATATACATACAAAAATATGTATATTTAATTCTAACTTTAATGTACCCCGGGAACATTCGTATCCTCTGAAATGTGTACTTAAAAAGCAACCCATCATATGTCTCTATAACTATCCATATAAGGCTTTGTTTAGTTTGTATATAGCATAGCGTCCCCCCATTCAAATGGCGCCTTATTATGTTTGTGTTTCTCATTTTTATTATGAAAATTTGAACGGTAATGTTCTGTTTGATTTGTGTTGTTGAAAGTGCTTTAGCAGCTTTTGAAAATGCTTTACTAATTTTATCGAAAGCAATTAAATACTATTTAATCTGTAATTGTATTATTTACACCCACTGAAGAACAAATTCGGAAGACAAACAGGGAATTTGGCAAGCGAATTGCGAACAATTAGCATAATTTTATTAGCTACAAAAAGCCAGCTGTATCCCCTTCAAAACCCATTTTTCAATCTCTGTCGGTTATTATTTCAAGCCGTATTAAAGCTCTCATCTCTGTAAATCGATATACAAAATCCTATGAATATTGTCTCCTAGCTTAAGTGAAATTATTAAGTAATGCGCAAATTGTTAAACCATAAAACTATAAAGAAATATACCTAAATGTAATGTAATTATTTATGCTGTACTTTTCGCTAAGCTAAGGTTAGTGCATTCTAGAACCTATCGGTAGTCTATGTGAACCTAGCTCGTAAGCCTAAAT
The DNA here is from genome assembly GCA_037043405.1 of Drosophila subquinaria. Lineage (NCBI taxonomy): Eukaryota > Metazoa > Arthropoda > Insecta > Diptera > Drosophilidae > Drosophila > Drosophila subquinaria. The sequence continues at coordinate 266,129 of JBAMBL010001541.1, forward strand.
TATATGAATCGAATTAGCAAGACAAATTTTAGTGAAAAGTAATTTAAAAGAAATATGATAAAAACAAATTTAATAAAAACCAGCGCAAGAAAACGACAAGAGAAAAACTTGAACAACAAATACTTAGCACAAATTAATTAATTGTTTTTGTATGTTTAGTTTATGTCTATGTTTACAATTTGTCCAAACAACTTGATTTTTCAAAGTTTGTACTTTTGGATTGTGTGACAGCACAGTGAGCGCAAAAGTTTAACTGCATTCCATGTAAAAATAAATTACATAACTAATTTTTAATGAAATCCGTATTAATGTAATAATATGGGTTCAATTGCAAATGCAATGTTTATGAAATGAATCTTTCAACTATTCAACCACAAAAAACATACAAATATAAATAAATCAAAACAAACAAAACATATGTAAACATGTATGAATATGGCATAAAATAATAAAAACTATTTTAAAATGTATTATCATGCGTTTCAACTCCAGCTTTTTCAGTATTAGAACAAGTACATCTGTGATCCTGTGGCATTCTATATTATCAGAACTGTTCCAGGACGCCAATCCGACACATGCCCGGGTAGCTCAGTCGGTAGAGCATTGGACTTTTAATCCAAGGGTCCAGGGTTCAAGTCCCTGCTCGGGCGATGCAAATTTTTTATTATATTTTATTTAAAAATGGTTTTTAAAAATTTAATTTATTTATTCAAATATTTATTATTAGCAGAGATATTGTGAACAGTAAGTAATTGTTAAAAGAGAGCGATATTTTATGGCAGTTTATAAATAAAGAAAGCAGGGCATAAGCAGCGCATAAAGCAGTGCACAAGCCGTATACTGCTTGTCGGTAAAGCAGCGCTACCAGATATACACATAAGTTCGACATTTAGATCGGAGCACTTCGACTGGAAGGTTGGCAGCTTCTGTAATCACGCTTCTGTGAGGTCTGATTGTGGGATGACCTGAGGCTGGGGATCACTGTGTAATGGACCAGCCATGTTGACGGAACGTCCGCACTAAGCTTGCCATCAATATGGGTGCCGCGGAGGAGTCCACGGCATTCAGGTTGGCTAAGGAGGGATGAACCGGGCCAGGGGTGAAAACCAGCAGCCAAGAGTTCCCGTGGTAGGCAGTAGTGGGATAGCGTACCGGAGTGGACTGCCATTATCAGCCTTGCCAATTGTTGGACCGCAATCTTTTTTGCATTTTTATTACCTGATTATTATTATTAATATTAATTAATTTAATATTATATTATTTCTAGAGAAATACCTTATTTTGCTTATACATTGGAATAACGGAGTGGACTGTCGTCATCAGCTGGCAATTGTTGGCGCAAATGCTTTATGATTTTTTGAAGAATTTTTCTGCGTCTAAATATTTTTTTTTTTAAGTAGAGGAAAAAAGTTGACAAATAGAGTGTTTTTAAAATTCAAAATTTTCTTAAAGAAACTTTGGCTTCATTCGAACGGAATTTAAGAGTATAAAAGAGTAATATAAGAAACCCGCATCAAAACAGCTTTGTAATACACAAATTTGACAATTTTATGGTTCATGTAATTAATGTAATTTTATATAAATACTGGAACGAGTCCTCCTAAAATATACAGTAATATGTTCAATACCTTAATTAACCTTAAGTTGCTCAAATAAAAATGTATCTATCTCATATTATTTACAACGATTCTAAATAACATTCTTTTAGGCATAAATTTCTGAACTTGTGAGCTTGTAACGCAGACTAAAAGTGTGGAATGATTAATATTTTACTACATTGCCCTCAAGTATGCAATACTTTTAACTGTATTTGTATATAAAACCGTACCGCACTGCAATCCTCACTTGCTATTTAAAATGAATACAAAAAAAAACATTTTTTTTCCGAAAAGAATACATCACCGGAATTGCCAAAATTCAGGGAATTACCCGGGGAATATTCGGCAGAATTCTGCCGAAATTTCGTAATTTCTCAAGGGTACTGCCACGAAAACTCCCCAGCTAAGGTTTTTTTTGCTAAAAGGCATTCAGTGCAAATACTCATATTGTTTTAGTTAGTTAGGTTTATTTTGTGCAGCAGTGGATTAAAATTAAACCATAATTAAACAGTCAAGCGAAAAGAAAGCAATCAAATTTAACAACAACTTTTAATTTTAAAAACTAAAGATCCATTTAATAAGATTAATAATTCAAGTGTTAATAAGTTGAAGTGGTTTAAAATAGAAATGTTATCGTTTCATTAAAGAAACAGTGACTAATTGTTGACTAAGTCCAGATGTAATTTATTGTAATTGTATTTATTTTAATGCAAACTACTTCAGTTAACTTTAGAGCTTGGAGAATAACATACCTAAGTGCCCATATTAAGAAATAATAATTATATGAAAACAAATAGAAATTGTTACATTGTTAATTGTTAAAGAATTTGAACTATTTTTCTGAAATGTGGAGCGTAATCTCTCTAATAATACTGAGCATTATAATGCCAGCGATAGCAGCGGATATTCCCGGGTGTGACTACTTTGATACAGTCGATCTTCAGGGCAGTGAACGCTTTGAAAACGGATCTTATTTATATAAAGATATTCTAATTCCGAGTGACAAAATCGGAATGTACGATTACCGGATAAGTGTCTACGGCGCTGTGCTTCAGGCTCCCAGCTACCCGAGAGGATGTCTCTGCCAGGTGAAGTCCTGTTTGATTTTCTGCTGTGAGCCAGGCAATATGAGCTTCAACAACGACTTGAATGTAACTCTTAGTAATGATACAGAGTTGCAGTTACATTCATCACCTTTGGTTAAGGAATTTGCAGTGCAAGCAAAGTTTAATATACCATGTGAACTACTTGCGAAAAATAGCACAAAAGAACAGACTTACCGTGACTGGAAACTATTTGAGGTTCGATTTAACTTGACTATTGACTTTGCTTAAATAATAATTATAATTGTTGTAATAAGAATGGAACCCTACTGAATAAGACCGACAACAGCATGCAAAATAAAAAAGATTACTGCCTGATCCCGATAATGGTTTCGCAAGACGATTATGAGCTTGTGCCCCACAACTTTGAGCCAACCCAAATGGAACCCAAATCCGTAAAAACTCGTAAGACTCTTTTATTCATTTACTTGCTGTAAATCAGGGGTGTCACAGAACCATACATCCATGAGTATATTATAATGTGAATATTTTTCTTCTAGTTGATCCAATTAGTGCTATTAAAGTTGTCTCCGTACTTTGTATGCTTATTACCATTGCTGTGTATTTATACTTGCCCCAGTTTCACACAATCTACAGCAAGTGCTGCGTATGCTACTTTATTTGCCTAACCATAAGCTTCCTGTTGTTGTGGGCCGAATCTCTGTTTCGAGAGAAAATGCCATCAGAATTGGCTTGCTTTGTGATTGGTAAGTCTTATCTTGTAATTCTATGAATTAATTTAATATAGTTGGTCTTCAACCAGGTTACTGTGGATATTACACCGTTATGGGCGTATTCCTCTGGCTGTTAGTTATCAACTATCATTTGTGGAAAACATTCAAGAGCTTTGGCATTATGTACAATACCAGTATGCAGAGATACCACATTTTCGTCTGGAGCGCTGCTGCAGTGTTGCTTGCGATCACAGGATCAGTTGAGTATGCATTTCGCGTTATGAATGACGAAGAAAGTTCTTGGCAGCCCGGTGTCGGTCTCTACTACTGCTGGATCAATAGTAAGTTCGGTAGTTGAAAATATAAATGATCTATAAAAATATATAAGGAAATGATTTTGAACAGCACAAAGTTTGTCCGCAATGATCTACTATTATGGACCAATATTGGTTGGAATACTTATCAACCTAACGCTCTTTGTTATAACAGCAAGACACATATATGTGGAGAACAGAGAGAACGCCAGAGAGTGGAACAATTCTGAGAGTCAAAAGAGTTTAACAAATCAAGCAGAGTATATAATTGATAAGGTTTATCCGTTGACAGTATTCATATTATGTTTTATTTTCAGATTCGGCATCTTTTTTCGGTTGTTCGCTATTGCAGGCGTGATCTGGCTGCTTGAAATATTTTCCTATTGGCTTGAAATTAATATTGAAACCATAACATTTATTTTTGATATAATAACATCGGGTCAGGGCATCTTATTATTTTTTGTTACAATCTGGAAGAAGGACGTCTTAAAGTCGCTCTATGAACGGTAATATAAAAATAACCTCAAAGTCTGTTAATTCTTACTCTTCTTTCTCTCAGTATGGAAACAAAGGGCAATAAACCAAGTGAACAATTTCTAACTTCAACAACTCAACTTTAACGAAACAAACAAAATGAATCATTGATCAACTGAATCCCTAATTACTCACTTACCATTTGAGCTTAATCAGTCTTAATTCAGGGAATTACCCGAGGAATATTTGGCAGAATTCTGCCGAAATTTCGTAATTTCTCAAGGGTACTCCCACGAAAACTCCCCAACAACAACTTTTAATTTTAAAAACTAAAGATCTATTTAATAAGATTAATAATTCAAGTGTTAATAATTTGTATCAAAAATAGAAGTCGTTTAAAATAGAAATTTTATCGTTTCAATAAAGAAACAGTGACTAATTGGTGACTAAGTCCAGATGTAATTTATTGTAATGTAAGTCCAAATGTTATTTATTGTAATTGTATTTATTGTAATGCAAACTACTTCAGTTAACTTTAGAGCTTGGAGAATAACACACCTAAGTGCCCATATTAAGAAATAATTAATTATATGAAAACAAATAGAAATTTTTAAATTGTTAATTGTCAAAGAATTTGAACTATTTTTCTGAAATGTGGAGCGTAACCTCTCTAATAATACTGAGCATTATAATGCCAGCGATAGCAGCGGATATTCCCGGGTGTGACTACTTTGATACAGTCGATCTTCAGGGCAGTGAACGCTTTGAAAACGGATCTTATTTATATAAAGATATTCTAATTCCGAGTGACAAAATTGGAATTTACGATTATCGGATAACGCTTTTTGGATCCGTGAAACAGGTTGCCAGCTACCCGAGAGGATGTCTCTGTCAGGTGAAGTCCTGTCTGCTTTTCTGCTGTGAACCGGGAATGAAGATTCACAACTATACGGTGAACATAACTCTTATTAGCGGTAAAGAGATGCAGGTCTACGTGGGAAATGAGTTCGCAGTGCAAGTAAAGTTTGAGCTATCATGCGACCTACTTGAGGATAAGGGCACTGAAGAACTGGCTCAAGATCAATGGAAATTATTTGAGGTTCGATAGAGATTGACCATTTCCTTTTTTTCCATATTAATAATATTTATGTTTTCAAAAGAATGGAACACTACTCAATCTGACTGAGAGCAGCGAAGTTCAAAAGAAGGATTACTGCCTGATACCCCAAAAGGCTTCGGATGAATATTCCAAGCTTGTGCCCCAACATGTTCAACAAGAAATACAAACCAAAACTAATCGTAAGAGACTTATCTCTAAACTTGTTTAAAATTTTTCGAATCAAGAAGATAATTTATCAAACAAAAATAATAATAAATTATAAGTTAACTTATTTAAACTAAATTACAAATTTAAAAATTAAGAAAATTAAAATACAATATAATAGGAGAATTTTTCTTTCAGTTGACGTAGCTAGTGGCATTAAAGTTGTCTCCGTATTTTGTATGCTAATTACCATTGCTGTGTATCTATACTTGCCCCAGTTTCATACAATCTACAGCAAGTGCTGCGTATGCTACTTCATTTGCCTAACCATAAGCTTCCTGTTGTTGTGGACCGAATCTCTGTTTCGAGAGGAAATGCCATCAGAATTGGCTTGCTTTGTGATTGGTAAGTCTTATCTTGTAATTCGAAGAATTTAATTTAATATAGTTGGGCTTCAACCAGGTTACTGTGGATATTACACCGTTATGGGCGTATTCCTCTGGCTGTTAGTTATCAACTATCATTTGTGGAAAACATTCAAGAACTTTGGCATTATGTACAATACCAGTATGCAGAGATACCACATTTTCGTCTGGAGCGCTGCTGCAGTGTTGCTTGCGATCACAGGATCAGTTGAGTATGCATTTCGCGTTATGAATGACGAAGAAAGTTCTTGGCAGCCCGGTGTCGGTCTCTACTACTGCTGGATCAATAGTAAGTTCGGTAGTTGAAAATATAAATGATCTATAAAAATATATAAGGAAATGATTTTGAACAGCACAAAGTTTGTCCGCAATGATCTACTATTATGGACCAATATTGGTTGGAATACTTATCAACCTAACGCTCTTTGTTATAACAGCAAGACACATATATGTGGAGAACAGAGAGAACGCCAGAGAGTGGAACAATTCTGAGAGTCAAAAGAGTTTAACAAATCAAGCAGAGTATATAATTGATAAGGTTTATCCGTTGACAGTATTCATATTATGTTTTATTTTCAGATTCGGCATCTTTTTTCGGTTGTTCGCTATTGCAGGCGTGATCTGGCTGCTTGAAATATTTTCCTATTGGCTTGAAATTAATATTGAAACCATAACATTTATTTTTGATATAATTACATCGGGTCAGGGCATCTTACTATTTTTTGTTACAATCTGGAAGAAGGACGTCTTAAAGTCGCTCTATGAACGGTAATATAAAAATAACCTCAAAGTCTGTTAATTCTTACTCTTCTTTCTCTTAGTATGGAAACAAAGGGCAATAAACCAAGTGAACAATTTCTAACATCAACAGCTCAACTTTAACGAAACAAACAAAATGAATCATTGATCAACTGAATCCCTAATTACTCACTTGGCTTATCATTTGAGCTTAATCAGTCTTAATAGGATTTAAGAGAAAACCAGATTGAAGAGTATAATCGAATCGACATTTTACGCCTTCTGTAATCTTTATCGCTTAAGGTTTTCAAAATTTGCTTAAAGAAAAACACAATTAATGCACTTACCAAAAACCTAAAAGCGTATGTATTATATTTGTAAAATACTCTTTTCAGGAAAGAATTCTGAACCAGAAATATTTTTATTTTGTGAAGCAGAGTAAAAGTATGCTATGTTTTATGTGTTATAAAGGTAAAAATCAAAGTTTTTTGTAGATTGCTTGGAAATTTCAGATGCAACCTTATATGGCCTTGGATAAAATACAAAAGATCTTAAACAAATTGAAGGATACTTGCCTTATTTTGAAGTTATTCCGATTTGTTCAAAGTTAGAATGTTACAACAACAACAAATTTAAATTTAAACATAAATCTATATTGATTTCAATCGTGAATAATTTCTGGGAAAATAAAATTAATTTTATCGACTCTTGTGAAATGTGCTAAAGACCGCAAAGCCAAAACATTATTAAATTGTGGAGTCACACTCTCAGATTACTTCAGTTTACATTCGAGCTCCGAGAAAAGTACACCTAACTATTTGCGCTTACAAAAATTATTTGAAAACAAAAATAAATTGTTATAAAGTATATTTGTTATCGGATAACATTTATATTTGTAAAAATGTGGAAAATAACTTACAATTTAATAATACTGAGCATTATTATGCCAGCAATAAATGCGGATATTCCCGGGTGTGACTACTTTGATACAGTCGATCTTCAGGGTAGTAATCTCCTTGAAAACGGATCCTATTAATATAAAGATATTCTAATTCCGAGTGACAAAATCGGAATTAACGATTACCGGATAAGTGTCTACGGCGCTGTGCTTCAGGCTCCCAGCTACCCGAGAGGATGTCTCTGCCAGGTGAAGTCCTGTTTGCTTTTCTGCTGTGAACCAGGCAATATGAGCTTCAAAAACGACTTGAATGTAACTCTTAGTAATGATACAGAGTTGCAGTTACATTTATCACCTTTGCTTAAGGTATTTGCAGTGCAAGCAAAGTTTAATATATCATGTGAACTACTTGCGAAAAATGGCACACAAAATCAGACGAACGGTGACTGGAAACTATTTGAGGTTCGATTTAACTTGACTATTGACTTTGCTTAAATAATAATTATAATTGTTGTAATAAGAATGGAACCCTACTGAATAAGACCGACAACAGCATGCAAAATAAGAAAGATTACTGCCTGATCCCGATAATGGTTTCGCAAGACGATTATGAGCTTGTGCCCCACAACTTTGAACCAACCCAAATGGAACCCGAAGCCGTAAAAACTCGTAAGAGTCTTACCTCTATAATTCATTTAATTTCTATAAAACAGGGGTGTCACACAACCATACACCCATGAGTATATTATAATGTGAATATTTTTCTTCTAGTTGATCCAATTAGTGCTATTAGAATTGTCTCAGTATGTTGCATGCTTATTACCATTGCTGTGTATCTGTACTTGCCCCAGTTTTATACAATCTACGGCAAGTGCTGTCTTTGCTACTTTATTTGTCTAACGATCAGCTTTCTGTTGTTTTGGATTGAATCGCAATATCGAAATAATCAAGCTTTAGAATATACTTGCTATGCGATAGGTAAGTTTTTTCCTATAATTCGATGCATCCACCCAATATTTTAAATCATCAACCAGGATACTTTGGATACTACGCAGTTATGACCGTATTTCTGTGGCTCATGGTAATTAACTATCATTTGTATAAAACATTCAAAAGTTATGGTATAATGGGCCAGACCAGTATGGTACGATACCATATCTTTGTCTGGGGTACGGCTGCGGTATTGCTTGCGATCACAGTATCAGTGGATTTCACATTTAAGGTCAATAAACTATATCAAGAATGGCGGCCTGGTGTTACTCTTTATTACTGTTGGATCAATAGTAAGTTCGATAATATAATATAAAGCCATGAACATATCTAATGAAGCAAATTTAAACAGCCGTAGATTTTTCTGCAATGATCTACTATTATGGACCAATATTGGTTGGAATACTTATCAACCTAACGCTCTCTGTTATAACAGCAAGGCACATATATGCGGAGAACAGGGAGAATGCCAGAGAGTGGAACAAGTCTGAGAGTCAAAAGAATTTAACAAATCAAGCAGAGTATATAATTGATAAGGTTTATCCGTTGACAGTATTCATATTATGTTTTATTTTCAGATTCGGCATCTTTTTTCGGTTATTCGCTATTGCAGGCGTGATCTGGCTGCTTGAAATATTTTCCTATTGGTTTGAAATTAAAATTGAAACCAAATTATTTATTTTTGATATAATTACATCGGGTCAGGGCATCTTATTATTTTTTGTTACAATCTGGAAGAAGGATGTTTTAAAGTCTCTCTGTGAACGGTCATATAATAATAAGCAAAAAGTATGTAATTTCTCACGTTTCTTTTATATAGACTGGAAGCAAGAGGCAATAAACCAAGTGAACAAATTCTATCGTCAACAAGTTAATCGTAATGGAACAAATCGTGATTTGTGTACATTTGATAAATTATGTGCCTTATTAATGGTAGTGCAAAACCAATCTTTTACCTAAATATTTACGCACGGATGGACTTTACATAAAATCTTAATTACAAGGCAAATTAATATTTAAAAAATATACCAAGTTTTATTCCTTTAGTCATTTTACTGACCATAAAAACTTATTGAGCTTAAAATTTATATCTTCGCCTATTAAATAAATACTAAACTAATTAGTATAAGCAGAACATTTTAATCTTCTTATTAAATAAATAATTTTTGATTATTTATTAACATATCTTTAACATAATTACAACCAATTTTTTTTAATTCGAATAAAATAAATTAATTTATGATTATATTTTTACACTTATCAGCATTTTAATTTGTAATTATTTATTATATTTTACAAAACACATCCATTACAAAATGTTGAGTTACAAGAATCAGTGTGCTTCAATTATTACCGCACGCAAAGGCTCCTGAATGTTTCGAAAGATAATAAGCTTATGCCTACAGTTTGGCACTCAATCAACATATGCCCGGGTAGCTCAGTCGGTAGAGCATTGGACTTTTAATCCAAGGGTCCAGGGTTCAAGTCCCTGCTCGGGCGATCCAATTTTTTTTTTATATTTTATTTAAAAGTGTTTTTAAAAATGTCACCATAAATGCCCTTTTTTGTTGCTTTTCTTTTTAAAATATTATTAGCAGAGACATTGTGAACAATAAGTAATTGTTAAAAGAGCGATATTTTATGGCAGTTTATAAATAAAGAAAGCAGGGCATAAAGCAGAGCGTAAAGCAGTGCACTGCTGCCGACACTGCTTGTCGGTAAAGCAGTGCACTGCTGCCGACACTGCTGCCGACACTGCTTGTCGGTAAAGCAGCGCTGCCAAATACACACATAAGTTCGACATTTAGATCGTAGCACTTCGACTGGAAGGTTGGCAGCTTCTGTAATCACGCTTCTGTGAGGTCTGATTGTGCGATGACCTGAGGCTGGGGATCACTGTGTAATGGACCAGCCATGTTGACGGAACGTCCGCACTAAGCTTGCCATCAATATGGGTGCCGCGGAGGAGTCCACGGCATTCAGGTTGGCTAAGGAGGGATGAACCGGGCCAGGGGTGAAAACCAGCAGCCAAGAGTTCCCGTGGTAGGCAGTAGTGGGATAGCGTACCGGAGTGGACTGCCATTATCAGCCTTGCCAATTGTTGGACCGCAATCTTTTTTGCAACGGAAAACTGAATTTTTAAATAATATAAAACAGTATGTTTTAATCATACACATTACACATTTACATTATTTGTAATCTTATTATTATTGAATATTAATGAAAACAGAATATAAACTAGTACCGTCAGCTAGTACTTCTGGTTTTTTCACAGTTATTTCAACTTCTACACAGTAATTTCCACGTTGCTCACATCTGAATGGAATATTGTCTATTGTATCGCGGCTGAATCTCGGCCAACTGGCTTTTCGTAGTCTCGCTGAAGAGTTTAATTTAACACATCTTCCATTGACTTGAGTGCACCTGGCTCTAAAAGACCGTTTACTTATATGATGGGTGGCATAATCGTATAACACAGAAGTATCACACATCCGGGATAACATAAATGTTATTATTAGCAGTCCCACAGCGGTACGACCTCTCATTGTATTTACAATATTACGACTGGTTGAGTTTGCCCAGTGAGTGTTGGCAAATTCTCGATTTTTACTCGCTGCTTCACGGATGTGAGCTATAATGCTAATTTTAAATTAACATACTGGTCAATTAAATAATGGACATCTATTACTTTATGTATATTGATTGCATAATTGTACGAGGGTAATTAATGGACACCTTTCTATTCAATGGTTAAATACATAATTTTCTATAGTTGTAGTAACGAAAGTGTAATCAGTACATCATCAATATGTGCATCAGAAGATATAATATTATTTGATGATAACCAAAGACAAATGCAGTCGATCTTCCCTAATTCGAGTCCCCATTATCCAAGGAAAAAGTTCGAGTTATAAAGACTTCGGTTGAGTATACGCTATTGCCACACAATTTGGTTCGAGTTAGAGAGAGTAATAACACATCACCAATAGAAAAAAATCAAATTTACAACAAACATGTTGTGTAAAAAATTAGCAATAATAAAATTAGCATAATCTGATATTCGTAAAATAAACTGACCTATTTTAAGAAAGGTAGATCAATTTATATTACCATTATCAACTTTAATAAGTAACCCACTGTTGCTATGGCAACTAAAAACATTGTTGTAGTACGTGAATTAAGCTTTAACATATAGAACTGTGCTTAAAGCTTTTAAGAACAAACTTTAAGAGAAAGCTTTTGCTCGACTTAGTAATAAAGAGGTTATTTGGCGAGCGGAGACCAAGTGCCCGGGTAGCTCAGTCGGTAGAGCATTGGACTTTTAATCCAAGGGTCCAGGGTTCAAGTCCCTGCTCGGGCGAACAATTTTTTATTTTTGAAATTTTTCGAATATATAAATTAAATTATTTAGATATTTTTCTGTAAAAAGTTTCAAACGGTGTGGGTTAAGGAATGTATTTTTAACTTTAAAACAACTCTGGAATTTGGTTTCTGTTATCGTTTTAACTATGTACATACACTTGCAACTGAATACCAAAAATAACAGCCAAAAAGAAATCGTACAGCAGCCTAACGTCTAATTGAACCCTCATGAAATTAGCACCTTTTATTTGCTCTTCCATTTACGCTTTCGTTGTGGATATACCCAAATTGTGTGAAACATACTCGTACATTGCTATCTGTATTTGGGCAAGCACGACGCTATCTGTAGCTGTATCTGTATATGTATCTGTGTTCTGTATACATTAAGATACATGTATGCGTGTGTGTTTGTGTATCTACCATGTGAGCAAGGTTTTGTTCATGGATACGCCTAAGAATTTTGACACACTTTGTTACCCTGCAATATAAACGGACGCTAAAATTGAACGAATACATTTAAAGAAACCGAGACAGCAGTAGATTGGGACTGCTCTGAGTATGGTAACGTTAATGTGGATGCTACTAGCTGTTAGCTGTTGGATGTTGGCCATTGCCCATTGGCTGCCAAGTGAACTAGAAAACGAATGCGTTTAATTAGCATTCATTACGACAAATCATCAAATTGCCTCAACGAACGAACGGACGGATGGAGCCAAGAAACGGACTAGTTATTGTACAATAAGATCGTGTTAATCTACTAAATAAACGCAAATATTTATCTGATAAAGATTTATGAAACAGTTCCATGACGTTGCCAGAAACCGAAAAAAGAGAAATCGTCGACTTGAATTTTCTTTTAAAATATGAAGTTGTAGAAAAACCAGCAGGCCTTTTGAAAATTGCAGTAATACATACAAGAACATACAGTTTTCAGGTAGAATTACAAAATATAACTAAGCTGCAGGATATATGGGTCATAAATTAAAAATATTCTTTAAACAATGGATCAAATATACTTCGTTTGTGCTGTTTTTTTTTTTTTGAGTCTCTGTCTTCCTAGAAATTGTACCTAGAATTGCCATGTTTTTGCCATGTTTGTCTAATGACACTTTCAAGGCTGGGAGTTAGATGACCAAGGTTGTTTTATCAGGCAAATTAAATTAATAATTTTCCCACAAAATACTTGTAAAATAAATTTGCTCTATTATCAATGTTAGTCGTAAAATTCTGCATTCCTTTGAGCATCAAGTAATTATCAATGAAACAAATTTGAACTTAATGAGCGCATTAACGCTCTCAAGTTAAGAGCCTCGTGTTGCGGGACACTCAACACCTTACGGGGGCAAGCGGTATGGAGGGCTGAGGGGTGTCTTCTTGTGCAAAGCGGCAGTCTGATTAATGAGGCTTTAAATATCCCACTTTGATTTCATTTTGAAAGACGCCGAGCGTGCAACAAAGAAGTTTCATTGACTCCAGTTTGGCGAGCGTGCAACGAAGGATACCCGTCCAAGAATACGCGGGCTCGTAAATAGCTCGCTCCTGCTGGCTCAGTGCTGAGCGCGAGTCCTTGCTGAGCACGCAACACCGAAATGTCTTGGGCAACTCAATTTGTGGAAACAAAATCCACAAGGTCTACACTCGTCCAAAGTTGCTCTGGGTGCTCTCCCAGGCTCGCACACATGGCGTACATACTATATTCACACATAAATATGTATCGATGTGCATACATATAGAAAGAGGCATGTCCTGGAAAATGAATGAATTCAAATACACTTTTAAAAATTAGTAACTAATTTATGTGGCAAATATGGGTAACCACATCGAAATAAATAGAATTTTGCTATCCGTTAGTGGACTTTAATCAGCATTTTTTTCTCAGATTTCTAAACAAACGAATTTTCTTAGCTTATTAATACTAAGATTCGATTAAGGAATAATAAAAATAAATAATTAGGGTGTTCAGTTGACCCTAGCAGCGTTGCAGATTGAAAACGTTGCAAGCTTGCCACGAGAACAGCGCTTTACGTGCAACGCGTTGAACATATTTAACAAAAAGTTAACAAGAAACAGCCCACTGTGGTTATGTGCAATGCTTTCCACATAAAGCGCTGTTCTCGTGGCAAGCTTGCAACGTTTTCAATCTGCTGCTAGGGTCAAGTGAACGCCCTAAATGTAAATTGAAGTAGCAATAAAGTCCTCAAGTATAAGATTAAAAATATAAACATTTACAAATTCAAGAAATACTTAAATTCAAAATATTGCTAAAGTTTCTCTTAGTGTATTTACGCTCTCGCTCTCTTACTCGCCCTCGCTCTCTTCCTCTAGGTGCTAGGTGGTTGTTGTACACACACACACATATTCACACATCATCTCTCAGTCGCACACACACATTGACAGCAACATGGCTGTTATCAACTTTAGCAAAAAGCACCGTTTGCCTGCGCGACTATCGTTGTTGTTGTCGTTGTTGTTGTTGCTGCTGAATTTCGTGTTACCCAGAAGGAAAATCAACCGCGAAAAGAAACATCATAATCTACACATGCCATTCGCTTTTTGAGTGATATAAAATTTGAATTTTGTTTGTTTTTTTTTATAAAAGGTTGGTAAAAAAAAGGTTAAAGCGAATCAAGATTACAACTTAAGGAAAGTCATAAGACATATTTTCAATAAACTAATGAAATCACTTAACAATTATGAAAACAAATGAATTTCCCAATGCTTGTTTGTTTTTTTTTATAAAAGGTTGGTAAAAAAAAGGTTAAAGCGAATCAAGATTACAACTTAAGGAAAGTCATAAGACATATTTTCAATAAACTAATGAAATCACTTAACAATTATGAAAACAAATGAATTTCCCAATGCTTAATCACATTTATAAGCATGTCATTTAAGTAAAATTTAATAGTTTCTACTTCCATTTAAAACATTTCCTCAGAGTCATTTTTTTTTTTTAAATATGTGTACTAAAGTTATGAAATATTACAGAAAACTCTTTTGGTATAAATTATAAGCTTATATCGTTGCACAATTGCTTCTTAGTGCATTGATAAAGATACCTTACAAACTGTATCAAAAAGTTGCATGCGTATTCTGTGAACTAACATTATGAGAGCTTCCTCTGTAAATCACACTCTCCGCACACAGCAACATTTCCAGCTGGGTATCGCTGGCTTGGAGGGTCGCATTCGAACTGGGTTTTAGCTGCGGCCATGCCGGGCTAACTGACTTTAGTTTGAAATTTGACGCCGAGCGCAGCAGTTCGTTGAAAACGAGAGCGCGGCCATTGCCAAAGACAACGACAGCGACAGCGATATCGACAACGTCGCTGTCAACGTCAGCGTCGCCTTCGCAGCCGCCGTCGCTGTCCATTGATATCCTGCAGCCTGCGGCTGCCCTGGATGCTGACTGCGAGTTAAAGCCCCCTCACAATACAACTTTAAATGTGTGCAAAGTGTTAACCTTTTGATATTGAAGAGCATTTTAATCAAGCCAAAAATTATTACTTAACGCGTTGATCAACTGATGTTGTTTTGGGAATTTGTGCTGTGACCAGGTAAACTGATTTGTTGCCGCAGGTGAGTTCTTAGTACGCACTTTAATAAATAGCTCAGCAGCAGCTAAACTAAAAATGGGAGCCAAATTTGTTCGATTTGAGCCTTTTCGAAGCTGGTTAATGTTTGTACGCATGTGCCAGAATAGGGGCTAGAATCCCGTATGTCTGTCCTCGATTTGACTCGTCGTATGTATGTGTGTGTGTGTGTGTGTGAGTGTGTGCAAGCAGCCAAAGCGAACGCCAACGCCAAAGCTAGCGCCAGCGCCTTTCATCCACTTTTCATTTGCGCAGAAAAAGCAGCAGCAGCAGCTCAGCAGCTTTACAGACTTCACCACCACCCAAGCACCCAACCATCTCTCCTCTCAGCTCTCATCTCTCAGCACCCAGTCGCACTATCATCATCATCAGCAGCAGCAGCAGCAACAACAACAACAACAAGGACTTCCACTTGAGCAACAACCCCCAACCCAAGTTTGGGCTGCTTTTCGCGCTATAAAACACTTGTCCCGCCATTTAATGCATGGGTTAAGTAGTATACCGAAATATTGCTGGCAATAGTCAAAAACGGCGGCAGCTGGCGGCAGTACCGAAGTGCGAAGCTTGCACGGAGTCAGAGTCAGAGTCAAGGCAGCGTAAGAGCAGAGCAGAGCAGAGATGACAATGACCCAACCCGAAATTGCAACCCTGCGCTGGCAACGGCTGCATTTAATGTGTGTATGCGTGTCCCTGTCTGTGAGTGTGTGTGTGTGCGTAAGGTGCATATGTATGGGTGCACAATATGGCGCGACGGACGAGTGAAACCCACATTTGGCTAAGGTCAAAGCGGGCCATGACGGCGAAACTCATAGAAGAGTCGCAATTTAATGCAGCTGCCAAAGGACTCTAAACTCTCTGACTCTGCCTAATACCCAGTAAGCATTTCGAATCACATAAGAGTCTTAAAAGAGTCTTTTGACTGATTAAAATGAATCTAAATGAGCGCTTTTTCGAATCTCAAATGATTGTTTCCTGTGAGAAAACGGTACCCTAGCAAAGACTCCTTTGGAAGAGTCATTTATGACTCTATTTTTTGATCAGTTTAGACTCAGTTTGGAGTCTTAGTTCTGAGCAAATCTTTATATTTGAGAGTCATTTGTGAATCACATTTGAGTCATATTTGAGTCACATTTGAGTCTTAAAAGAGTCGCAATTGAGAGTCGTTTGTGAATAACATTTGAGTCTTATTTGAGTCGCACTTGAGAGTCAGTTACGAGTCATAATTGGATCTTATTCCCAATTGTTTGCTGCTAAAAAAAATAATTATTATCATTTTGTATTTATTCAATAATTTTATTCAATTTATTTATTACTTAATATTACAGCTTTTTAATTTAATAATTAAATTTGTACGTTTTCTTTACCATCATTTTAGAATTCTGACAGTTTTGCTCCTTCAAGTCTTTGACTTCCTTTCTCAATGATGTGAGCTCCTCCCAAATGAGCTGCAAAAAATTAGGTTTTGGAACGTTTTCCACTGAAAAGAAACATAAGTTTATATTAAAAAAAAAATTCTTTTAATACTTACATGACTGCAAATCGGAGCTTGGCTCATAATGAAAATCACTGAACGACATGACTCAGAAGAGGCGTGAAAAATAATAAATAATAAAAAAACAGCAGCGACTTACTTGACCGTCAGACAATTAGGTACTAAACCGACAACTTAAAAGCTAACACTTCAGATTTGACGAAATGCAAAAGAAGTAAAGAGATTAAACAGTTACATTTCCAGTTGCACCGTCAAACGCTAAACAAAATTCAAAATATTGCAGTAAAAATTCAAACGAAGAGAGCGGAAGTGTTCGAAATATGCAAAACAAAGCAAACACATTTCGGTCAACAACCTGATCGTTTTGAGATGGCTCTATATTTTGTTGTTGTTAATCTCATTTGCTTCAGCAAACTGTTCGAAATATGCGTGCATAGAAAGAATCAAAGTAAACACATTTCGGTCCGCAACATGATCAATTCGAGTTCGCTGTATATTTTGTTATTGTAATCTCATTTTAGGCATACACATGGATCATTTATGACTCTTTTTTAAATCACACAGGAGATTAATCTATTTTTTAACATTAAAAAGAGTCAAAAAAGACTCTCCAAGAAGATTGCGATCAGTAAAGATCTTACAATTGCTAGCTGGGTATTACAGAGTAAGTGTGAGTGTGTGTGCTGGTGTGTGTGTGAGTGTGTGGCAATCTGTGTTCGTGTTTGTGTGCATCTACACCAATTACGCGGCACTTGGTTAAACTGCGCCTTTTGCTCCCATTTCCCTTTTCCCACAGATCCCAGCTTCCATCCAGCTTAATGTGTGGAAAATTATCCAATTTCTGGCAACTGTCCACTCGGTCGGTCAGACATGACAACTTAGTTGTGAAGTTTTCATCGTTTTATGCAAATGGTAAAAAAATACGAACCAAAACTGAAATTCGCAACTGGCCCAATCGCTTTTTATGGTTATTTTATGCGAGTTATTGAAATCTTCTTTGGTCTCGCCTTTTTATATATGAGCATTTTATGACAAATTTCGTATCGAGGTTGAGCAGCAGTTGCCGGCTAAAGACGCCTCCCCCTCCCCACTCTCCTCTTCTCAGCCCCCTCGCAACCGTCTCGCTTTGACCTGAATTTTATTCGTTTGTTCACATAGTTTTAAGTCTGTTATCTTTGTTCGGCTATTCAAATATTAACATAGACCACACAGTGCATGCAATTCCTATGGATATGCTCCGAATTCCTCGTGTTTATTAAAAAATATCTACAAATACACAAACATATAGTACATATATAGTGCTTACACTACATGTTCCCTTTTTTTATTAGAGTGCCACATGCAAAGCATGTGAGAAATAAATTCTTTCTGAGTCATACGATGAGTACAAGAATGTTTGGACAACATTATACGAATAATCAAGGGAATCTTCTGATTAATTTTCAATTTAATATGATTTATAATTTGGAAAGAGATATCAAATAATATATGATAATTATCACATTAATATGAAAAAATAATATATAAGAGAAATCATTGATCGACAAAACAAGTTATAAAATTTTTGCTAATTTTGCGAAAACAAATTTCGTATGCTGAATATTTCATTTTTTGTAAAGAGTTAACAGTATCTACATATAAAGGCAGCCAATGTTTAATTTTAGCTGAAGGAATTATATTATATTATGTCGAGAAATGTGTAACGCGTTAAAGAACGCATTCACCAAATCTATATGTTCTTGATTAGGATGACGAGTAAAGTCAGTACAGCCAAATCGGCATTTTTGCAGTACATTTGGTCGGTCGTAAAACAGCCATTAATATGAAAAACTTCGTTGTTTCATAGATCTGTTTATTTCATATGATCACATCCTGAAGATATCCTATAACTGGGATTGGAGCAATCAGTCCAGAATTTAATAACAATTCAAGAGTTTAAAATCTTAGGTAAAGAAAGTTTTAATTGAATTAATCACGTAATCAATAATATCTATGGTATTTGTTTCCCTCTTCAAACGATAAATTTGTATCAATAATAAGTTTAGTTTCACTTTAATTAAACGTGTTATCGATAGTATAGGAATTTTCTTAGGTCCACTGAATGGCTTACATCAATTAATGTCCAGATATATATAATTCATTGGCAAACTATTTATGTCTTCAAAGAATTGTTTGGCGAATGTAAAAAAAAAACCTAATTTAATTATTTGTTCCGTTCACTTGTAAAACAGGAAGAATAAATAATTTCTGCTAAAAACTTTCAAAAAGTTGAAACCCCTTATGTATATGTACATGTTCAAATCAAATAAGTGAGAGCTGCCACCCCAGTAATAGGGTGAGTCAAGAAAACCCCCTCGATGCACTTTTGAATAGAGTATGTCTGACTGCAGTGGCATATTTATTTGAATTTCATGCAAATTTCTTAGCTGTTTATGCAATTGCAGCTGCTCGGAAGCTTGTGGAGAGCCTCAACTGGAGGTTTCCAGCCCTCAGTAGCGGGTTTAGCAATTACGCGCGATCATTTTCACTTAGTCCAAGAGATAAAAGAGAGAAAAAAAGTAAAAGCATGAAGATAAAATATAAGTAAAACGAAGGCGCGTATTTTGTAAACAACAAACAGGAACAAGAGCAAAGACACCGACAACGCCAACAAAACAACAACCGGTATGATGTTATATATACAAATACAGACACAGATAAAGATATAGTATATAGAGTACAGATACAGATACAAAATGCCGCAACTTGCAGGTTCATATTAAATGCGCGCTAAAGGTGAGGCCGTTCCGTTTATGAAATTCTTTCTTTTATTTCTCTTCAGCTTCTACCTGCACCCATTCTTTTCTTCGAGCTCTCGCAAACAACAACAACAAGGAGAGCAATATAAATAAGGCTGAAATATTTCGCGTTCTGAAACAGAAACCGAAAATCGAAGTCGTAAAAGCAACAACCTTGGCCTCCAGTTTTCAGCTTCGATTCAATCGCGGAGATGCAAACAAACAAATGTGGTAGAAGGGCCGTATTCGCTGCTAAGCACAGTGAGGCAAAGCTATGGAAAATGTGCATTAGTTATGAGTGAAGAGACTCTCTGAAACTGCAGCCAGACACCAGTTGGATGAATGCTTCCCATTCCCAATCCCCTCCATTCCTTTGCCCATTCCAGTTTGTGATTTATGTGCGAATTTGTCTTCTCAGTCTCGTAAAATTCGCAAGTCATTGCCCCGTTTGTTTCCCACTTTTTTTTTTTTTTTTGTGATTTTGCGAGGGGTCGCGCACTTTTTTTGACATACCTTTTGTGTACTCGGCGGAACTTCCGTTCCGAGCGATTTCAGGGTTTACAGTCGATGCATTGAGCTGGTATCAAAAATAACTGTGACTCCATAAAGAGAGCCATTTATGCTCTTATCGCACACCTATCATTCAATTATAATACTCGAAAGTTGAGAGAGTTTCTTTTATAGCTCTGTTGTTGAAGCCCCGCCCACGAAATAAATAAAAATTGTTACCATTTAAGCAAACACATTCCATTTAATGGCTCTCAAAAAATAATTCCACAACTATTCATCATATTAATCACAAGATAGCGAACATAATAACATTTATAGGTCGACTTTAAAGCGGTTTACGAATCGTCGACATGTGGAAACTGTTCAATCGTTTGCTCATTCTAAATATATTAAATTTACACTCGATCACTGGATGGCCAAATGCGTGCATTCATTAGCCTAATTTTATTATTTTATACGCTTTTCAAGGCGTCTCAATTGCTTTGAATATCATTTCTAACTGCTAAACTTTTGAGACTCTATAAAAATATTGAAAATCACGATAAGATTAGTCACGCTTTTTTTTATTTTAGATAAAAGATAGTCTTATGACGGAATCGAATCGTAGAATGAGAAAATTTTACTGATAATAGTGTTATAAAATGCATTTTGTATATTTATATTGATGGTTTTATAGTGTCATTAATTCGAAATATTATTTGAGAGAATCAAAAATATGTTTATTGAATGATATTTAATAAAACTCGCGAGATTGTGAAACTTGGAACACGCAAGCAGTTGATATCATCTGAAGCTACTGCTATTAAGTAGTAAATGGAACTTAATTAACAATCGGTAGCTAAATTAACTATTTATTTACAATTTTCTACAAATTGCTGGATAAGTTGTTTTGGTATTATTCTCAGTTGATTAGCTGCTGTCTGGAGATCTACATTGTTGACGTTGAGAAGTCGCAATAGCCACAAACCATTGTTTGGTATTAGCCGGAGTCAAATGGTGTTAACAGTATATACAAGTAGTAAGTGTCCACGTGAAATCAATTAGCATATCAAATGGCAATGGGTTTTTTAGTTCTCAGTTTGCGATGATGTAATGCAATTTCGCAAAACTTAAATTTTTGGCGAAGATGCGCTAATTTCCCAAGGTTAGTTAATTATTAGTATTTAGAGCAGTTCGCAAGTAGCCACTGGGCAGCAGTTCGAACTGAACTCGTCCCGTATTCATTCCCGTTCAAGCCAAAGTCACCACCGAAGAGCAGCCCCTGTTAACACTCTCCCAGCTGCCTCTCACCCTGTTCTGGAGTCAATCGCTCTCATTGTGGATTGTGTGTATACAATTTGGAGAGTCAGAGAGTACTAGGGAGAGAGAGAGAGTGCGAGACAGAGAGAGCGAGCGAGTGAGAGAGAGAAAAGGTAGCAGCAGCCATTGAGGCTGCAAAAAAGGACAAATGCCACCACCAAAATCAAACACAAAGAGAGACAGAGAGAGAGAGAGAGAGAGCGAATACTCGTATAGGCAAGAGAGAGAGGGAATGCTCGTAGGGGTGCAAAGAGTCAGAGTTTGGCTTGCCTTTGTTTACGCAAGATTTGTTGCCATTACGAGTATATAGGACCTTAATCCGGGGTCTCAGTTTCTGCCTACCGCCGACTCCGATTTCGACTGCAGCCTGGCCAAAAGGTTTTTGACTTTGCTGGCTTGACTTTGGGCCCCGGGGCGCGCCCCTAAGCCAGCTTAAGGGCGGCTTATTTAAGTTTAGTCCTAGGCGATTAGTGCTAATGAATAACGCTAAAAAGTCATTAATTAATTGACTTGATTTCCTTTTGCTTGCAGGACAAACACAGACAGGAGAAACAAAACGGCGAGGACAGATAGGATCTTTGTATTACAATTCGCAACGACCTTGCACAATGGCAATGATTTGTGCCATATTTCAGCCCCATCCTGCGTCCTGTATCCTGCATCCTGCTGCCGTAGTCATGTGTGCTCCGTACATTATTCAGCAGTATTGCGAGTGCTTATGCTGAATCATCACCGACAGCCAGAAGATGGCACAGTGGGGTGAGCAGCACATGAACCAGAAACAGAAGAAGACAAAGAAGAAGGAAGAAGGGAGCAGGGAGGAGAAGGAGGTCGTAACAGTGGCAAGTGGAGCTGTGGGGCTTACAAAAGGCTTTAGCCACATGGCGCCAACAGTTTCGCCGCCTGCCTAATCGAGCCTGGCGTCTTAACCAATGCAAACAAATTTGGCTGAGTGCAGCAGCGACTGTAATGGAAAATGGAATGGCAGTGGAAGGGGCAGTTGTAATTTCAAACTACCCATTAAGCTACTGAGAAATTAACTGATTTATTCGTTGGCCCCAATGGCAAATAACACAGAAAATCTATCTATCATTCATTAAATGTGACTTTATTTTTATCGCCCAGGCAAAGACGACTCCACATCATCGACCTGATATCGAGCCTGATATGAAGATATGAAGAAAGTTCCTTAATCCGTGTGCAATCAATTAGATATGTACACTGAACGCTAAGAACATGCACAAGACACTCGTGGACATGTTTTGGACGGAACTATCGATTCGGTTTCTTATCTTATCGGCCGATAACAAATAGATTTTCGGTGCGACTGTCTAATCGTCTACCTCGACCTGGACGACAGTGGTGATAACCGGGCTTCAGTTGGTTCTTCGATACGGCACTGAAGACAACATTCTGCGGCCTGAAGGCATTGCCAGGACCTCCTCAAGGATATCGTGACGGTGACGGTGAACGTGCTTCAATACAATTACCGACACACTGTGAGCATTGTAATCATTTTTATGGGTCATTTCATAATTCGACATCACGTGTGGCACGACACGAAATTATTTGGCTATGCGCATGTAATTTCAGTTCCCCAGCTCCAACTTCAGCTCCTGCAAATTACAACTCACTTGTTCAGTGTTTTTCAGCCAGTGATTTAAATATTTCACTCTGTTCCACGTCTACCCTGTAGATCCGAATTTGTTGTATTCTAGTTTTAAGGACAAATTCGGTTCTAGAGAGGTTTGTGTGGCTCATTGCCCAGCGATATAAATGAAAACAAGTGTTGTTTAACAAAAATGTGAATCACGACTAAATCTAAGTTGAAATACTCTGTATATTTATTTATAAGAATCACTTAAAATTATTCATATTGCTATCACTGTTGTCTCTGTTCTATGAGTGTTTATAAAGTTATATGAATACTTTAAGCCCCAATGTCTAAACGTTATCTTACAATAAGGTATCTCATCATCTTTCATCTGAATAACGATATATATTAAAAGTTTTTATTGAGTCAAATACAACTTATGGTAATTGCTGTAGTTTTTAAAATTAAGATTGTTTTTTGTAGGATAAGATGTTTTTTTATTAAAACCTTTTAGCCAAAATAAGTAATCTTTATTCATGTTAGAAAACTAAATTTAATCAATCTTTATAATACATAATACATATACTTATCTCAAGACCTTTTTTTTATTTTTCACTTGCAAAGGCATTACCTAAATGCATAGATTTCCACTCGCAAAAGAAAAGGAAATGTAACGTCCTTCAATGATGCATTGAAAAGACATTTGAAATGTTGGTGCCAAGCGTGTTGCATTTTTTGCTCCTGACTGACTTCAATTTATTCGTTGTTCCACTTGAATTTCCATAAATATATTTTAGCATACAAATTGCCATTCGAATTTGGGGAGTGGTGGCCGGAGCAGAAAAACCAAACTGAGTGCTCAGCATTTGGGTCAATCGTCTGCCGATTTGTGGTACACTTGGATTTTTGCCGAGCTCGTGCAAATGTCCGTGCACTTATTGCAATTTGCATATGCCGCCTCAAGCCACATCCGGATTCCGGAGAGGGACGTGCGCCATCTGAAATGCCAACAGCAACTGCAACTGCAACTGATATGACAGTGAGGGTGGCCTAAACACAAAAACAGTAACGACATTCAGTCAACTGTCCGCATACTTGCTCGCTGACTGTACCTACTATCTGTTTTTGTCAAGTACTTAGCTTAGATATTTAAGGAACTCGTAGTATTATTTGTAGATAGCGAAACTTAAATGATGGGCCTCCGCCTTTGCGCTGCTTACTCACAAATGGTTTATAATTATCAGATACGAATTGATAAAATAGTGTATTTGCCCAGTTAAAAACTTGATAAAGGCCAACATGATAAATTAATTGTATAATTTCTTTAAATATAATACACACAAAATAATGTGGCATAGCAACCAATGGATATACGACTAATTGATATCAAAATAAAACAAAGATTTCTTATTTATAGTTTATATGTATTATTATCTGTTATATATGCACAATACTTACATATGTAGCTGAACTAAGATTTGCCTGATGTGACTCACAACTAATTTTACTATTGTGATACACTTTTTCTCTCTAAAGTAAATATTTTAAAGCCAACATGATAATGAAATAAATATTTGCGACATCTCTTACATAAACTATTAAATAAAGCAAGATTAATTAGTTATGCAGTGCAAATTTATAGTGTTCCTTAAAGATAAATGATTTGACAGTTTACATCCCATATTAATAGAAGTTTATCACATCTTTATCATAAAATTCAATAAAGAACAATTCTAAATGATAATGAAATTACGCACACAATATTTAAAATAATCTTCAACTTTCTTTCACAGATCTACATTTAAACTGAACCAAGGATATAGTATTAGCTCTTAGCCTTAAGCAATTTTTGTAATCCTTAAAATTAATAAAAATAGTATTTATTTATTTGGATTTAACGACTTGATTTAATGATTTCTCTGGAAAGGAAGATTTATACATACCATGATAATGAAAATTGATTACATGTTCTTCAAAACATCTTAGACTATAAATAATAGTATCGAAAAATAACTCTTTACCAATTAAATAAATGCGATTTCCGACGTAGGCCAGTGACCAGGATGTTAAAGTATTTTGATATAAAATTTAAACCGTACAGAAAAAAATAGCTGGATCAATGAAAAATACAACAAAACAAAACATACAAAAACAAATCTAGAATCTAACCAAAACAGCAACATTCATTTATAAATATACTTGCAGAAGCATTTCACCAATCTATTACACTATTATCCTTCTGAAAATACTAGTGTACCGACGTAATAAAAAACATATAAGTATATTAAAAAATTTTATAATACATCAAATAAACTCTTCATTTACTTAATGAACTATTTTATTAAATGTTCTTGATTATTGACTTCTTAAAAATACGTTTCGTTTAATTCAATCCAACTGATTTTTTATGATAAACAGTAAATAATAAATTTTAATTATAATCGTATTGCGATGCCTTTTATGTCCAAGATACGATTTATCGATAATATTAATGTTGACGACAATCGATGCTAGAAAGGGACAAATATATGAGCTAGAGCAAAGCAGCTATACCTGTACTGATGGTGTTTGTCCATGCTAAGCTCAAAAGATATGTGGAACTTGTTCCTACCAAACAACAGATGGCGCTAGCAAATGCTTTTACGATTTCTACGGCAAAGCAAATGATTTAACATTTGCAGTCAAGGAAAACAGAAAGTGAGCTGAATAAAAAATAATTTTTGATTGAAATAAAATAATAATAAATAAGCAATAATATAAATAATTTTTGGATTTACATTTTTATCAGTCTTGCGTTTAATAATGAAACATTTGACATTAAAGTCTATCCTAAAATGTTATATTCGTTTTGTTGGAAGATTCGGCGAGTGACGTTGTCCATTTTAACACGTAACAACCTAAAGAAAGAAATGGAGTTGGGAGAAAAACATTTGGTTGGTAGTGCGAACATCTTGAAAACCTGTCAGTCAAATTTGATGAAGGTTTCTTACGCATTTCGCCTTTTAAATGTTTTTAGCTCATTTCGTGATGTTGCTGTTGTTGTAGTTGCTGTTGCCTTTGCTGTCCATTTAGGGCCATCCTACGTTTCACGGGCTTAAACGCATTTTAAAATGGGCAGTAGGTAGAGCTGATAGAGCGGAATCATTTTTCTAGTTCTAAGACGCAAAACTCGACACTTTAAACACCAGGTTCCACCCCCGTACTTGTAGCATAGCTGAACCAGCAATATGTATCTGTATCTGTATCCTGTGGTGTGAGTCTGACTCTCTACTTGGCCATGTTTAAAGAGGGACAGGACAGGCAGTGAGGCATCCACTGGTCACTGGTCACTTCTGGCTTCTGGAATGCGAATGCGAATGCGAATGTGATTCACTGATTCCTGTCCAGTGTCGACATATGTCACGTCTCACAGCCCTCCTCCTCCATTCTCCAACCAATTTGAACAGTTCTCCTTTGGATTGGGGGCTTTGCGTGCTCTCAGCAACTGCTTAAGCGCTAATAACGAATGGACATTGGTCAAAACTCAACTTGTTCCCGAAATTAGTCAGTTGTGTATCCAGTTTAATTACTTCGGAGCATCAACACTTTGTCAAAGTGCCCATTTCATCAAAGGTGTGAGTACGTTTGTGGCCAAGGGGAAACCAAGATTCCCTGTGCGTGTCGCGCCCACATTTCGAGTAGTCTCGTCCTTGTTTTAATTGTCATTGTCCTGGACACATGTAAGGCTAAAAATTGGGGAGGACTGGGTGTTGAGTAGATGCCTCGTGTGAAATGGCCAATGATAATTACTTTTCTACTGTTGTTTTATTCATGAGTTGTTCTCTCTCCCGTAAGCATTTGTTTTCGTTTAATGGATTCTATTTGATAAGTCAAAGAGCATTTGCTGGAGTTGCTTTACATTAAACACAGTTCTCTAATTACCTTTGAATATATAGTATTTGTATTTTTCTTCGAATTAATTGTATTCTAATTATATTGTTGGTATACCTTTTACTATAAAATTTCACTGTAATTTAAATTGATTAAATTATATTTTTTACATTATTCTAAATAGTTTATAGATTACATGGAAAATGTTCCATTTCATATTTTCTCTGTACATTCATTTCAAATTGAAAATTTTTGATTTTGAAAGAGCATTGTCTAGATTTGATAAACAAATATTTTTAACAATTGTCTTTATCTATCAAATTTTACTTTCATTCATACCTGTTAAATTTCGATTAGAATTACTAATCAATTGGATAATTTTTGGAAATAATAAATAATAAATAATAATAATAAAAACTGTTGAAAAATTTGTGATTATATAATGATTACGATTACAAAAAATCAGAAATAATCTAAAATTATTATCAAAAATAAAATTATTACAATTATTCAAAAAAGAAAAAATAAAAATTAATTAAAGAATAATCTTTCTGATTATTTCGGATTATTTTTTATTTTTTCTGATTATTTTGATTGTGTATACCTGATTGGAAAAATTTAAAACAATTTGGTTTTTACTAAATAGTCACAAATAATCAGAAATAATCAAAAATAATCGGAAATAAGCAGAAAAAATCAAAAATAATCCGAATACTCAAAACAAACATATTCTAATTACTAATGATTATGATTACTAAACATTATTTAACAGGTATGCTTTCATTAAGCAAAAGTGTTTCATTGAATTTAAAATAAAATAAAATAATTCTTCTGCTATTTATGCAAAGATCTTAGAAACAGTTTTTAAAATATTTTGAGTTGATCTCAATTCATGTAGATTGATTAATCATTTACACTTACTTTGATATTTTGATACATCTTCTCACCTCGTGGTATTTTCCATAATGTTTTCTGGCTTAGCAAAATCAAAGGAATTACCTAATGGAATGTGCATATAAAAACAGAAAGGAAAGAAACCATTTTCCTACCAACTTTAGAGAGCGGTTAGGCATTGTTCTGTCTCTTGAAAACTTGGCTAACTTTAAGCGAAAATTCGACCAAGTCGGGTCTATTTTATGTGGTGGCTGCTGGGGCAGAAATGGAAGAAAAAAGCAAGAAAGGGAAGGCAAGGGACGGGACGGGAAACTTTGGAGACGAGGCGGATTATGTGCCCAAGTGTAACTAAAGAGAATAAGGGCGAAAATCAACGAATCATTAATCAATCCTTTCATGATGTGACGCGGTGCGTGTCCTTTTATGTGTCAAAAAAGAAAAACCCCGAGAAAAACAAAAAAAAAACGTGGGGAAAATGAAAACACGCTTTGCACTCGCATCGCACTCACACTTTCAGTCGCAATGCGAAGAAAGCGAAAAGCAACAGAAAAACACAAAAAAAAAAATGAAAATGGAAAATAAAATAAAAATATAAGAAAAGAAAAGAAAGAAAAGTATGTGTATTTTTTTTTGCATGAGTTTGACAGACAGGGCGACAGATACGCAGGCGGAGGAGGGGGGAAATGAGAGACGAGTGTATGAACTGTGTGGACGAGGGATGAGATGAGAGATGAGATGAGAGACGAGAGGTGTGGCGAGTAGAAAATGGCGACAATATTTGCTGAAGGATGCGCCTATTTACATTTTGAGGCCGTGTTGATTAGCTGAGTGCGATGGGGAGAAACCCCCAACCCCAGGCCAAGTCTGAATCCCAATCCCTATGTCATTCCCACATTCCCCAAGCCACAGCATCTCAGCGGACACCGCCACACGCAAGTGACAGCGCGGGCGGTCGATAAGAAATGGTATTATGTCAGAGGGGAATGAAGAGGGGAGGGAGGAGCAGGAGGGGAACGGCAGGCAAAACGTGGGCTGTCAACTTGCTGTCTGTCAACTTGGTGGCTTAAGGTGGTGGCCAAGTGGGATGAGTTATGACGTTGGTGGCATCTTTGCTAGCGAAACAGATGCACGAAGATGCAACTGTTTCTTCTTTTCCTGAGCTCACATAACATATCTGGAAGCAACGCTTATCAGAGTGCTCAGTAGTGCCGGGAAAGTCTTTCTTTCTCTCTTTCTATCTGTCTGTCTATCTTTCAGTCGTCCCGCACGCACATCACGTGGCCGAGAGATAGAAAAGTGACAGTTGCCGGAGCATAAGAAATGGTAAATCTGAAATCTAGACTCAGGCAGCCCACGGATATGCAGACATGCAGGCGTAGGAACATTGCAACTGCCGGACCAGACCAAAAAACAAAACACTGGCGACAGAGAAAGAGACAGGGACAGAGACGAAGACGAAGACACAGACCTACACCAATGCGTGAATATGGAGCAGATCATTAATTATGCGCAAGACGGGAAGACAACTGAAGACCAACCGAACTGAACAAACAGGCAAGAAAGTTGAACCGATTTATCTGACAGTTTGTATTGAAAAGTTTTTTGCTCTTCCTGTGGATTTCTGGAAAAGTGAAAGAATTGCCCGCTAGTCGCATTTCTTTCTTTCCCCTGTCTCTATCTCTTTCAATTCCCTTGAACTGATCATTAGTTTTCCTCGGTCCAGTCTCGAATTCATATGTCGGCGACATGTTCCGAATTGCACTTATCCAAAGCCAACACCTCCCAAAATGAACTCAACTCAACTGAACTGAAAAGAGAACAATTCGATTTGCTATTACAGCTCTGTCTTGTAATTGTAACAATCATTTGTAATTGAGTTGTTGGCAGCCATTGAAGAGTGTTCACTGTAGACGACTCTATTTTGATATAACTCTGCTTGCAGCTGGGTGGCCATCTTAAGATTTGAGTCGAAGTGGTTCAAATATCTTATAAAAGAAAAAATATATATTGTATTTTTTCTCAAAATAATAATTTATTTATTAACTAAAATTTCTAAATATTTACCCATAAATCTGGTAATTATTTATAGAAATATTTAGTAAAATCAGGCAATTAGAGAACATCATTAGTAAGTTTTTTGAGTTACATAAAATGTTGATTACTTGCTACTAAAACAAATATTACTTAGATAAGCGGTACTTGAATTGAGTTAATTGATTCAACTGATGATTCAGAAATCTGTGTAAAAAGTGAAAATCATGAAAACTGTTCAAGTTCATGACTTGTAAAAGCGAAAAGTGCAACTTGGGCTTAAGGCGATTAGTTTTTTTTAGAGTCACATTTGTTCATTAATTAAGATTCGCGATCTTCACATTCTCGGACTTATGACAGCAGCGAAAGCACAGAATAAACTAATTGCTCAATTGTCGAGCTGTGGAAAATAGCAAACAGCTTAATGATAATTACAGGGAAGTGGTGCTAAACTAAACGGCTTACGCAACTGCAACAGAGTTAAGAGTCAAGAGGGCTGCTAACTTGGCCAGGAAGTTGAGCCAAGCCGAACTTGGTGCCAGGTTCGAGTGGGGGGCAAGAAGCCTCTGCAGCACATGCAGTCAATTAAAAGAACATTTATTAACCGAGCCACTGCACAAAGCTGTTAACAAAGCCATTTGGCCATTCAGGCCAAAATGGAAACGTTTTCGTTTCGTTTGGTTTCGTTCTCGTGCTCAAAAAGGTGTCTAGGCTGCAGATGAGCCTCAACTCAGCTCGGCTCGTTGGAGTAACAGAAAAGCTATAATTGATGGTGGTACCAGGACACACATACACTCACACACACACACACACACACACAGACTTCAGAGAGTGCAGCTTGCTGGACAGCATGGAGCCCACATGCAACTCTGGACTCTGTTGTTGATTTCACGCATGGAACTCAGTCGGCGGCCAGTCTGCCAAGCGAGAAACTGGGCTCAGTTCCAGTCCCAGTCCCAGTCCCAGTCTCAATCCCAATCCCAAACCCAGTCGCTGTCCCATGTTTCGAGTCCCTCCCGGGCTATACATAGTAAATTCGAATTGAATTTTGGCGCTGCGTTCATTAATCATTATTTCAATCATGATCATGAAACAAATGTGCTCTTGGTGCTGATGGTTGTTGTTGTTGCTGTTGTTGTTGTTGTTGCGAGCGTTCTCTGGCTTTGTTTTGTGTCTTGTGAAATGTTGTGTCGAAGCGTATCGATACTCTTGCCCCGCCCCGCACCCAACGCCTCCTCTACTCATACTCAAACTGAAACTCAAACTCTGCTGGCGATTGCGATGGCGATGCGCTTCAAAGATTGATAATCTCTTGGATATCTTTAAATTTAATTAGTCACATTCATAACAGACCGCCAGCAAGCTACATGCTTGCTCGCCTCTTCGGTGCTGGTCGGGAATCGGGAATCTCACGGAACGGGGAAGAGGGGGCAACGGGTGCGGGATCTGAGACGCAGCGCATCCGATGCCATCCCAAATTACATGTTACAACAAACTGTGCCTCGCTTTTGGCCATGCTCCTCCTCCTTCGGTCATCTTCTCTACTCTTTCAGCATCATCGCGCTCTTTCTCTCTTTGTCTCTCTTGTTTTTCTGGCTCTCGCCTGCATGGGTTGGCTGGGACTTTGGATTTGGCTCTGGCTCTGGCTCGTTACAAGATTGTGTAAGATACTCTTATATTAAGTAGGAGTAATGTGTGCTAGTTATGAAGTTGGTATACTATAGATAACTGGAAAACTAAACTGTGAAAAACTTTGTTGTCTTTTGAGATATCTCAACCAAACTCACAGATTGGTTTTATCTTGGCAAATTTGGCTTTTTACGACATCTAATTTTTTCTGGCTATTTCACAACTGAATTTGACTCTATTTTCCCGCCAATTCTTTTAAGGCCAAATGTTGCTTTTGTGACATATGTGACCCATTTCCTCTGTTAATTCTGGAGTTCTTTCCGCCAAATCTAATCATGTTTCCACCGAGTCTGACGTTTGTCCCATAATCTAGCTTTTTCTAAGTAAAATTGCAGGGTACATATAACACAGCGGTCAGCGGGAGTTTACTCTATCTACAGATCTAATTTTGTACAGAAAATTCAAATTCAATCCCAATATTCATAAAAATTAAATATTTCGACTTCACAGCTAATTCTAGTGCTTGTTAGGGTATGCAAACTTCAACTCGACTTGACTTTAATTCAATTGAAGTTGTTTTGAAAGAAAACTTGCTGTTGTTTGTGGAGCTCCAAGTGGAGCTCCCGAGCCACGCACACGTACATATGTGTGAGAAAGTCGGTTCTGTGGGCACTTCGATGCCGCTGTGCAGTTGTTGTTGTTGTTGTTGTCGTTTATGTTACGTTTATTTCCAATTTTTAGAGGCCCTTCAATGAAAAATCGACGTTGTTACTAATTATGATTGACATAGACGTAATTGGAAATTTGAGCAGAGCTTTGGGCCGATTGGCATCAACATTGAAGTTGGTATCGGCATCGGCATCGACTTCGGCATCGGCGGTCTTCAAAAGTTTCACAAAATTAAAGGGTTAGCTTAAATACCTTAGCCAACTTTCTTTGATGGATAAGCGCAAGAGGCGTGAGGTTCCCAAAAATTTTCATAAGGCCCAGCTTCAGGAGCTGATGGGGGTCCGGCATTTGGTGTGAAAATTTTATAGAAAGTTTTGTAATACGGCAGCGTTTTAAGCGATCAATTTAAAATTAAATTCCAATACAAATACCATACATATTATATTAATTTATTGTACATTGAAATATATTTTAGAAATAGTACATGAACTTGTAAAGTACTTTTTAAACCAATTAATCAGTAGAGGAGATGATGAAGTATAAGAATTGTTCCAGGAATAAGCTAAGCAAAATGGGATCAAATTAATTTAAAAATATTTGTTTTACGACTCAAACATAACTGACAATAATATATTGCTTTATAAGCTTCTTAAGAAAAATGCATTTATGATCAATAGAAATCTAGATTATTATATTTTCTACTTAAAATATATAATATATAAGTATAAGTATAAGGATCAGAGTTTTACATAGTATGCAACTGAAATATTGATTAAGCCGAAATACAAATAATATATTTCAGAAAAATCTCATGCGAAATGTCTGAAGTTCTTGTAGAAAGAAAAGGTAAACTGTCGACTGTGGATCATTAAGCATAATTTTAACAGTTTTCTTAAATTTCGGCTAATGTGAGGCAATTACGGAGCCATCTTTCAAAATTGAACATTTAACCAATTGGCGGCAAAAGGCGACCGGAGTTGAAGTCAAATTCGAAGCATTTTGGCCCCAAGCTGTTGTTGGTCCATAAGATACATACATACACAGAAAAAAAAATCCGGGATATTTAGCCCGAATTCAATCCGAAACGATGTCAGAAGTGGGGTAATCTCGGATTTACTTAAACCAAGTATGAAATACTTGATTTTTTCAATCCCGAATTTAATCCTAAAAATTCTTAAAACAAATAAAAAAAAAAGTTTTTTTTTGTAATTTTTTTTTAGGATTTTTTTTTTTTTTATTTTTAAATTTTTTTTTTTTTGTAAACTTTTTTTAAACTTATTTTTTTTAATATATTTTTTTTTATTTTTTTTTTTTTTTTAACATTTTTTATTTAAATTTTTTTTTTAAACATTTTTTATTTATTGCTATTTTTTTAAACATATTTTGTTTTAATGAAGGGAATGTTTGTCTGGGGGAATCGAACCCAAGTTTTTTTCAAACAGGTCGGCGACTCTAACCACTGAGCCACCAGACCAGTTGAAATGAGAGAGGCCGAGAGAGAATCAAGTAATTTGGGCTTATTTTCAATTTTAATCCCGATATAGACTTGATTGTTCAGCTTAATCCTGAAAAAATACTTTAAAAATGCAGGCTTAAATTAAGTATTTTAGGCTTGATTTTAGAACGGCTTTTTTTTTTCTGTGTATGTATGCAGCCGAAGCCTTCATTATGGTTGTGCAGGGGTAAAATGAAATCAATCAGAGATAATCTGTCATGGATAATGGGTACCTGTGACTTGTCCCAATCTCTGACTCTGTCTCTGTCTCAGTCCCAGCTTAGCTGGACAACTTCGGTTGTTTTCCCCCTCAAGCGGTCAGCTCGGCTCATTTAAGTCATTCGAGTAATTATTTTAGACAGCCACAGTGTAAATTTTGGTTAAACACTCGTCTCGCTCCCAAACTGGGCTTACAAACTGGCATCCACATATCGAAGTCTGGGTCGCCGATTTGGGCATAATATGACAGCTAACAGTTGAGCCAGTTGATAAATGGAAGAGACGATTCTCCCCATGGCAGCCAAATGAACCACATTTAATTGGCCAGGTCGTCTTCTGCTGAAGTCTGGCCAAGTATATTCGGCCTGTTAGTCGAGGACTTTCCCCATAATATACGAAAATTTGACTTTAAAGTCAATAAAATGCACAAGTTGAAAATGTTGTAGCTTTAATTAGATTGCCAAGTGATTGACAGAGCCGCGCAGTCAATCATTAATCACTCAATCAATCATTGAACAGCCTCCTTTATTGTCCTGTCGCTAACTCCTTGTTGTTGCTCCTCTTTGATACTCAGCTTTTAAAATTGAAAATGGCGGTGATAAGACCAAAGCAGCTAAGCAGCATTCTGTTCCCACACTCAATCTCACTTGTCAACACGTCGTTAGCACAATTTCCATACCAAGTAGATCGCCTTGGGAATGCGGTATTCTAAGCCAAGGGTGCTGATTATGGAATTACAAAATCAGAACAGAATAATATTATAATTCTTAAGTATCTTGTACATTTTTTAAAAGGTAAATGGGATTTTATGTAAAAGAAAGAAAGGTGTTTTGTAAATTACGAACTGATTATCTTGCAATTACTCCTTACATGATTACTTTAAACAGACTCTTCTCTATAGATATATTAGCTTTAGGTTTAAACTCAATTTTACCAAGATCAAACTGCTTCAAACCAACAATGAACTGGATTTGAATTGAGTCTTCGCCAAGCATGAAATGGATTTTAATTAGCTATTATATGATACAAAACAACGGTTAGCTAAACTTAATACCCTTCAAATAGGAAAAAGTATTCAAACTGTACAGACTATGAAAATTATAATAAATCAAATCACTTTCTCTACGGAAATTATCCGAAAGATAACAACAAACTTAGAGGTTGATTAATAATTATAGAATTTAATATTTTCAAGATTGCTTTTATTAGTCAGGTAATTAGATACTTAGGTAACACCCATCTGCATATTTAAACATAAAGTATCTTATACAAATTCTCAGGTTTCTTAATTTAATATAAAAATCGAGTTTGATGCTTAAGTTAAAGGCGAGAAGAAACAGAGATAGAGAGAGAGATAGAAAGAGAGCGAGAACAAAGAATAGCCGTACGAATACGAATAGGAACAACAAGACCAACCAACAGTGCCTCACAACAGGGCACATACATACACATATAATGTGCCTCGCATGGAACCATTAATCACATTTGCCTTGTGCAGCAAGTGAACTTCCTTTGCCGCCTGACAGTCGCAACTGATTGCTGGCTCTGAATTGGGATTTGAAACTCAAATGCTGCACAAACAGTCACCCTGCCCAGCATTGGATCATCTCAGACACAAAGCTCTCTCACCCAAACCACCCAAGCCACCCGCCAGTCTCTCAGCACTCTATGACTCGAAATCTACGTGGAGTTAGATATGAGTAAATTCAATGGAACAGCCACTAATCTTTACGAGAAACTTCAAAGACAAGGTTCTTAAAAAGAGATATTAATATAGTTTCACTTTTGCATTGAATTTAAATAAAAATGCTAATGTACTTAAAGAAGAATGTATGTAATAATATGTATAATAGTATGTAAATAATTAATAATTATGAAACATATATTTGATAATATTTAGAGTTTAGAATACTAGTAGAATGTATAATATGAAATTTTAATTTACTATACTTAAAAAGAGAGGAAAAGGATAAATATTGTGATACTTTTCCAAAAGTCAGAACTGGACTCCAGGTTTTGACTAATTTAATGGTAGTAATTTAGTACATTAAATTACAATAAAGAAAGTTCAACAGATATAAAGATAATTAATTAAGATCTATATGTCAGTGGAATAAATATGAATATGAGTTTGAATCTGAATAGTGTACTATATGCCGAGTTTCTTGGTCTTTTTTTTATGAATTATTCATTTGGATTTACAAGTCAAATAAGTTAGCTGTTAATTGTTGAACGTGGACAGTTGTTGAACACAATATGCAGGCAAATAAATTTAAGTTTTATACACTTAATGGACTTAATGAACTTTTGATAGTCCCCATCAAAATCGTATCAGTTGGAAGTCGATTAATTAGTAGTCTCTCACTCACAGACACAGACACAAACGAGTGTGGAACATATGCAGACTGGACTGTATATTTAGTCGAGTATAGCACGTGTGCCTTAATGGAGTGGGTTCAATTATTCGGCAATTAGACAGTCGCGGTCCCGCCTATACAACCCACCATCCACCATCCACATGACGCCTTCGTGAAATTGGAAAGGAGAATTTCAATAGAGGAGCAATATGGATTCTGAATTTAATGATGACCGGGGCAAAAGAGTCTAAATATTGATGTGTAAAAATATTAAAGCGTTTAATATGCGACCTTCTTTATGTGGATTATACAACACAACACAAGAATCATTCTATCGATTTTCCATGTGTGTCTGACTCATTTGAATATTTGCCTGTCATGCCCATCATTTCATCAACATTTCAGCAACAATACAAATCACGGTAGTAATGATAACAACAACAACAACAACCACAACAACAAATAGTAAACAGCAGCAGCATCCCCCTTCCTCTTTCCCTTTCCTTTTCCTCCGCCCACAGACAGACAGTAAACACAACAATAAAAATGAAACATTGCGCCAAGTGCGGTGATATTCATTCAACATTCAATGGCAATGGAAAATTATTGCAAGTCAGCCGCCGCCTTTCGCGCTATACATATGCATAAGTATGTACGTATGTATGTACTCTATAGGTATGTAGAGCTTCTCAACTCGGTAGCCATAGACCGAGCAATTCATATCAACACTTAAGAGTCTCGCCAACGATCGATATGATTTGACTGTAGTTGGCCATCCCAGAGACTTTATTGCATCCGTATGTAAGTTCTGGGAAATAAATGGTCTGGTCTGCCATATTCGCTTATGGGATCGATGAAAGGCACAGTGAAAAGTGGGCGGTGCTTGCTGGCCACGCGCGACGCGGCGAGAGAAGTTTTTTCTTATTTCTTTGAGCGTGCGCCATGGCCGAAGACTACAAAAACAACACCCATGCTCACTCTCAAATGTACACACACACGGACACTCACACTTACACAAACTCTCACTCTGACAGCAGCAGCAGTTGTGGTGCCATCACACAGCATACAGTCAACTCCAAGAAAAGAAGTATGCTTGAGTTGCAAAGTAGCCTCCATAATAATAAGACATGTGTGCGTTGAAGAAAACATAGCAATTTTATGGGAACAACTTACAGTCATATTTATTCTGCCTAGTATAACAATCAAGTAAAGCATTCAAGTTATATTTTACACGCAGTTTTAAACTTCATTTAATGTGTTTGTTTAGTTTTAATTCCTCAGCTATGCTCATTATTTTGGCCTCGTCTGTGACTGCTGCGAGCCAAGCAGCAACAGCGAATGGGTGTGACCAAATATGCTGTTGTCTCGCTTACTCAATGTCATGCGGCACTCTGCCAACTCACTGGCTGTTCGGTGGTTGAAAATGGCGTGCTGCCATGGCCACAGTGTTCTCATTGCGTGTGGGCCGTACTTTGGGCACTGTTGTTGCTGGTCTCTGAAGAAAACAATAACAACAAAACCCGTAAATCGAGTTTCGAAACTCAACGGCCGACGTCATCGCTGGCTGTCAATGGCAATGGCGATTTGCACGGTGCGTTTCGGAGAGAGCGAGAGCGAGCGAAAGAGAGAGAGCAGCAGAGGCAACTGCGAACGAGGAAAACAGAAAACAGAAAACAGGTTCGCTTGCGCTCTGAGCGTTCGTTCGAATTCATAACAAAAGAACGGCTCGAATTGAACGGTTCGCATTCGCACTCGTTCGTGATCCGACGCGTCGTTTTTTAATGTGTTTTTTGAATGTTTTCTGAACGTCACACAAAAATTGTTTGGAATTTGTGTTGTTGTTTACGGCAAGCTTGTTTTCAATATTTTTTACGCGCCGGTTGCGCGATATTCGCGCTGTGCTCAAGTTCAATAATAAACAGAGTCCCCGCATTCAAATCATGCTGGCTACACTCCAAGTCCAAAACCAGATCCAAATATAGTGATCACATCAAATCAACAAAGTCATTAAGTGCAGATTTCAAAGTGAGTGTCAATAAGTGAATATTCAAATGAAATATGTGCTCAGCAAGAGCCTAGCGAAAGTTATAGCATAGCCCACTCGAAATCAAGACACCACGATGAGCTCATTCCTCATGGGCTACCCACATGCACCGCATCATGTCCAGAGCCCCATGTCCATGGGCAATGGCCTGGATCCAAAGTTCCCGCCGGTGGCCGACGACTATCATCACTACAATGGTCACTATTCCATGACCGCCTCGACGGGTCACATGGGCGTTGGTGGTGTCGGTGGGAATGGTGGTGGGGGTGGTGGCCCTGGCATGTCTGGGCACCCGCACGCCACGCATCCGGCGGAAATGGTCAATGATTACATGGCCGCCGCCGCGCACCACCACAACCAGCTCCCGCACTCGCACTCGCACCACCACAGCAACAGTGCGCTCTCGGGCCACCATCACCAGAACGCCGCCTACACCACCAACTATGCCACCACTCCGCCCTCACACCATCCGCATCCGCATCCACACCAAAGCCTGGGCTACTATGGCCACCATGCGGCGGCTGCAGCCGCCGCCGCCGTGCACCACGCCCCCGAGTATATCTCCGCCGGGGTGGTGCACTCGGAGGGGGGCTACGGCCCGCCGCCGTCGGTGAATGTGCCAAACAGCAGCAGCGCCAATGCCTCCAATGGATACTACGGCGGCTACTACGGCACCGCCAACGGCAGCGTGGGCAGCACGCACTCCCAAGGCCACTCGCCGCTCTCCTCCCAACTGATGGACCTGCCCCTACAGTGCTCCTCCACGGAGCCGCCAACGAACACCTCACTCGGTCTGCAGGAATTAGGTGAGTGCTGAAATCAATCAAATACAGTACGAGTAGTCAAGAATATCAAAATCAACCGTTTCTCCAAACAATTGTAAATGTTGATCAAAATAGACAGGAGATATATCATTCTATATAATATGTTTATAAATAAACAAAAATAACAGCTACTGGTTTATAACATTCTATCTGAATTATATTATTAGTTATATGTTACCATTAATATTTATTAATTTATGTAGAACGCTTTTTTGTATTAATTTATGTTACCAATATCACAGATTCGAATTCCAATATTATAGATTCACTCTGTTGAAATATCTTAGATTT
The DNA here is from genome assembly GCA_037043405.1 of Drosophila subquinaria. Lineage (NCBI taxonomy): Eukaryota > Metazoa > Arthropoda > Insecta > Diptera > Drosophilidae > Drosophila > Drosophila subquinaria. The sequence goes on from JBAMBL010001541.1 coordinate 305,554, forward strand.
ATTCAGGAATTTTCCAGGTTTCACTTTAAATTTTATAGCATTTAGTGAAATATTGTACATTTATTTACTTTTCATTTAGACTAAGTATTTAAAAATGATTGTTTTTCATGATTGATATTCGAGCAGGTTAAAGAAATTTAACTATCCTTATTGAATCTTGTAAATCATCTTGTATGGCTTGATCCAGCAAATAAAGATTGCATAAAATAATGATATTATTGATAATTCAGTCAGTACAAATCTTTAATTCTTTAAAATTTAACTAAATAGAAATAAATAAGTTTGTCTTTTCATTAATAGAGTCCATGTAAAATACATATACCTAACATTTTGCCTTCTATTATTTAAGATCTGCAGTAAATAAGTTATTTAATACCTTTAATAATTTGGGTTCCTTAAATATATTTTTTAAATCCAAGTACATCTTAGTTTTTTCATGACCCTCTCTGTATTTCTATTTTGCTACATTTAAGTTTCGATATCAGTTTCTGAAACAACAATTTGTAATTCAACTATTAAGTTCTAGAACTTTAATTATTTTCACTTACTAAGAACTATTATTTGAATTATATTAATAAAACAATTTTATGGTAGAAAAAATAGCACGTATCTATTCTAACTTAAAATTACTTACTAAAATATACCATTATGTAATAAATATATTATTAATTACTATATATTTACTATAGGTTTAAAATTAGAGAAGCGCCTGGAAGAAGCGGCGCCCACTGGTCAACAACTGCAAGAAGTTTTACACTGTGATGATATGGGATCAGAAAATGTATAAATTCAATTAATGGTGTTATAAGTTTCAAAAGAGACTGATTAATGTTAATGTTTCCTATGCAGGATATGTCTGAAGAGGATCGTCTTATGCTCGATCGATCACCAGACGAGCTGGCGTCCAACGACAATGATGATGATCTGGCGGATTCGGACAGTGATGATGATCTGATGGCGGAGACAACCGACGGTGAACGCATCATTTATCCCTGGATGAAGAAGATTCATGTAGCGGGAGTTGGTAAGTGCAGGTTTCATCATATACAATGTATCTGGATGCACCCACAAAACAGACTATGCCCCATTTTGGTATGCTAATTAAATTACTTAGCTGCCAACACCCACGTGATCCACTGACAGACTTTGTAATGCTCGACTTTCGCAGAAAAAAAGGCAGAAGAAAAAATACTAAAGACCCAAAAAAAAACTCTACTTCGTGCTCATTAATCAAAATCAAGAATGGCGCGCCTTCTGCTGAGGGCAAAAATGTGTATGGCGAGTGACATATTCATATACTATACACATGAGCATTACATACGATTCCCTATATACCATATGTATACATACTTTTGTATCTTTATGCAACTGCCACTCGACAGTAATAATGGCTCTACATGCTCTTTCAACACTTGAAAGTCCCTGCAAGTGACTTGCCTATCAAGCCTTATGGGAAACAATTACTTTAGTTATAATCTGCCTGCTTTAAAATGGATTTAGTGTAGCCCAATAAGTGTAATCCAACAGTTGTACAGTTTATTGAGTTTATTTGGCTATAATTTATTGTTTAAAGAATGCATTTTAAAGCCAAATATAAACTAATTTAATTGCACAGGACAGTAACGTAGAGATTGAGATAATATACAGTACGTAGTCTTTATAAAATCCATTAACAAATAGGTTCCTTGGAGGGTCAACAACAGTGGGAATTTTCTAACTTGCTTAGGGAATTTTAAAGATTCTTAATAAATGTTTGAATAAATTATTTAACGAGTAAGTTGAGTCTTTTATTTTACATTTCAATATTGTTACTTAAAGTATTTTCATTGAGATAAGTAAAATATTGTATTCATTACAATCCTCTTAGGGATTCCAAATTCTCTTCTTTATACTTTTTTTCATGAGTCAAATAAATGTGAATCTATTGTTATTTAGCACACACCTTTTTTTATTTCCATTCCTAGATACCTTCTAAATTTAATTTATTTAATTTAATTCTTTTAAGTTAAATTAATTTTAAAATTACAAAAATATTTATGTAAAACAACATTTGGTTTTTCTTCAATTTGATGTTTCCGACATTGTCTGTTATCTTTTTATTAAATTTTCACACCGAATATTTTGAATGTGGGCTGTTGTGGAAACAGGTTTCCATTCACTATTCGAGCGACACGACACACTCGTTGAACGAATGAACTTGGCTACCATTGAATACTGAATACTGAATACCGAATACTGAATGTCCAATGCCCAGGTGGTTATGCTCGGAGTATGTGGTTATACATGCATTTGAATGCTGACTCCGATAGATAATTACCATTAATTGTCGCGACGGAACATTAAGGGGCCTCAAACCAAATTCATTGAGCCGTGTGTTGAGTTCCATTATTATCAAAGCGACGTTTGTCAGCGCTTATTGTTTTAATTCTACCAAAATTGGCTACCGCATGTGGTTGGTAACTGGACTGGCTCCAGGCAATGACAGCTGACAATGGGTCGACACGTTCAGGTGGCGAGTGCATATAACCAAGGCGAGTGGATGGGTATGAGTTTTGTGGCTTTAGGTCAGACTTTACCATGCTGATAAATTGCTTTTTAATAAGCGAGATACTTTGTTTAGTTGAAGCGACTATGCAACTCCACGTGATGCACTCCAATTAAACATAACCTTGACCCTAATGGGCAATTAAATCATTAGGTTTCGCCACGCGTAAAGTCTTCAGTGCACTCCAGAGACGACGACGGAGGAAGGGACACAATCTTGACGTGCGACACTGACACTGGGGGATTAGCTATGCTGATGAGCATCAAATCGAAGTAGTTCGACGGTCGAACAGACAGACAGACAGAGAGAGAGAAAGAGAGAGAAACAGAGAGCAAAGATCGCTCAGGGGCACACACAAAACTCAAAACTCAAAACTCCGACTGAGTGACGGATGGTCCATGTCATTTGATGTTAATGTTGTGACATTTATCATGAGCGCACGACAACGAAAACAAGTCGAAACTTGATTATCGCCAGTGCATCATCTCTCGTTATACGGAATGTGGCTGTTCCCAGTCTCAGTCTCAGTCCCTGTCCCCATTCCCATCTTCATCCCCGTTCCCGTTCCCATTCCCGATTTCTCTGGTGCCTACTCGTTGTTCTCAGCTCTTTTACAAATGACTTACACTCGGTTAGCTAACTGAGACCTAGACCAAGGCTCAAATGCGACCAAATGACTTGGCGTGCGTATCAGGTGGCGTGTGGTCTCAACAGGCCCATCCAATTTGTATAATTCGCCTTTAGCCCACGGCAACAACGACAACAGGTACAGCTATAATTTGGCAAGGTGTGAGTATTTAGAGAACAATTTGGCATTCGTACGAATAATGTAATGGTTCCAAAGTGTTGACACGACTCTTAACTGGCGACAATCAAATTTAATTGTAGTTCAATTCTGTTTAATATTATTCTAAATTGCTTTCGATGGCAAGATATATAAAATTACTTTGTGTCTGATTTAAATGATTTTTGACTCTTTATAATTTCAATGCAATTTTAATAAAATATATTACAAATTTTTAAGAGAGCATTATCGGAGCAATATTTTGAACGGACAAATCCCAACTTTGTATTCGGAAAATTTCCTTCGAATATCTTGATAAATATTAAAGTTCAATTAGTAAGAATCTATACGACTCTTTTTTAAGTCTTTTAAATATGGAAAATTCTTCTTTGTTTTTTTCTTTTGCATTTTCCAGTTTTTAAATTTGTTTTCTCAATTTCTTAATATCATTGAAATACTTAGGATTATTGAGAGATATTTTATAAGATGAATCCCATAGTAAAGTTGCTACTGCAACCGCATAATATAGTTTGCGTGTCAAATATGGCAATCAAATGACTACGCTTGTATTTTCATACAAACACTCTTGAATATGTGTGTGAATGAGTTCGGAATATTGATTTTATGCACGAGAGCCCAGGTATCTCATAGTTTGATATTATTTTCTGTATTCATGCAGATGATCGGCGAGAACGCGTTCCACATAACATTCAATAACAACAACTGCATTGCATACTCGTACTCGTACTCATACTCGCACTCATAGTTGTATTCATGCTCATAGTCATATTCATAGTCATAGTCATAGTCACTGAAAACGTGGCCAGCCTTGTAACTGAATTTCAATGGCAAGTCCACGATTAAGTTTCCAGTGTGCCACAGAGGCCAGGCTCACAGTTACCCGATGACTTGCGAAAAACCTCATCAGCATCAGCTCCGTTGAGGCAAAAAGAAATAAAAAGTGCAAGCCCAGACTCAGACCCAGACCCAGACCCAGACCGAGACCCAGATGCGACCGAGATGCTGTAAAACGTAATCCCAACTCAGGTTATCTCCTATTGCCTTTTGCGAATTGCGAAGCGGGCGAGAGAGAGGTACCCAAAAAGAGCGGGGAAGCGGGGAACTCAGAGCCCAGTGCCCAGACTCCAGCATAGGCCCAACCAAGCCCTGGGCATGACAATGATGAAAATGACGCAGTAAAAATTAAGAAGTTCGCCTTTTATGACAGATGAGGCACGAACAGCTGAGCGACTCTGACTGTGACTCTGAATGTGATTGTGACTGTGCCCCGCCATCTGGAACTGTGTATTTGTATCTGTATCTGTACTCGAGTATCTGATGGCGAACAAAGCGTAATTAGCGTCCCAATGGAAAACCAAAATCACAAGAATGTGAATGCGAATGCGAATGTGAATGGAGCTCAGAATTGGCAGAGTTTCGTTCCTTCGTCGGACTCCCGACAGACTGTGCCCAATTTGCGCCAATAAAGTTCTGGGTGCTCTCTCGACTTGTGCGAATTATTGAAATTGGCATTAATTAGCGACGCTTTTATTGGCCCGAGAATAATTCCAGTGTATACCAAGACCAAGACGAACACTCCAACTTAGTGCTCTTTTGTCAGAGGTTTTTTTGTTGAAAAAGACCCAACGAAACGAATCTTCAAGGTCGCGTCTATTGTTGCTGCGGTCTTTAAAGTCGTGAGCTTCTTAACTTGATGCTGTTTGTCTTTCTGCTTTTGGTCATAACACTTCTATTTAGTCTATTTACAATCTCTACCAAGCGCAGAGCAAACTTTTTGAAAATGACTTCAACATCGGCTTTAGGACAAGTGTCAGTTTTAGTTTTGCCAAACAACAACGATTGGTCATTAGGTTCGCTGTGGAAAGTGAAAATATTTGTGGTGTATTAAAAGTGTTGCTGCTAAAATGGCTTAAAGAATGAATTGGAATTTGAAGTAGGAGTAGTAAAGAAATTATAAAAAAAATATTTTAGCTTCTTGTCTGTAAAGATATACTTAGTTATGAGGTCATTATTTAATGAAATGAATAGTAATTTTTTTAAGATTCACTGTAGGTTAAAAACATATTTATATTTCGAATAGATGCTATATGTATTTATTGTTATTTCCTTATATTCTTAAGAGTAAAGACAGAAAGCCTGACTATAAAAAGAATTAAATTATATCTGAAAGTAATTTGTTTTTTTTTTTTTAATTTTGTATTGTGTGTCTTAAAAAATTCGAAAACTTCCTGTTAGATACATCCAAAAATCTTAAGAAAATTTCATATTTAAGTTTTCGTCCTTAAAAATACGATCGTTACATTCAGAAGAACTGAGAATGTTTCTTATTAAAATATTATACTTAAGTATTTGATTTAATTTACTACGTAGATTTGCATTCATTTTACAAATTTGATAAATTTTATAAAAGCTCATAATCACTTTGTTGTTAATTAATGAATAAATTCTATTTGAGGTGACATCAATCATTTTGATGCCTTCTCAGACAGTTTTTGTGTTGTGAGCTAAGAAACAAAACGACGCGACGTTTGTTAAAAATTTTGATGAAAAATTGATCGAGTACTTGGCACGTTTATTGTGCCATTTTTTTATAAGCTCAACTTCAAATTAACATGTATTTTTATAGCCTCTCCCTGTCCCTGTCTTGCTTTAATGCAGTAAAAGTTATTATTGTTAAATTGTTGTTGGCGAATTAAGAATTCGAGATGTGCACTTTTCGAGCTTCAATTGCTGTGGGTGCTTCAGCTTCAGCTTCAGTTTGTTGCTGAGTAAATAAGTCGGAGATATATATGTATGTATGTCTGTAGACAATTGTTTCTAAGTACATGAGATTTGTAGTACGCATGTGTATTGTAAGTAGCATGAGCTCATGTTTATTTTTATTTGCCTGCCACAAATTGCAAGTCACTTGACAAGCTGCTGATGCAGCTCCCGCTGTTGTTGAAATGCTGATGTTGACTTGCCTTTTTCCATGAGCTCATGAAACGAGCGCACACACACACACAAACATATTAAACCTTACCCACATACACACACACACACAGTTGCCGACAATTCACAGTTGGCAACATCAATACGAGTACTAACATTAAGTTATAAAGAACGAAACGAAACCTGAAATGGAATTCAATTCAGAATCGACCAATGCGGCGTATGCGCAATGTGCGCCTTGCACTGAGATTCATTAGGGCCTAGCGAGAGACTTGAATTTTGTTTGCTTAAAATTAATTTGTTGTCATTTGTTTGATTTAATGTTGAATGTTGCATTTGAACTGCGCTTTTTCTAAACATTTCAAGCGCCAGCTTCATAGAGAGTTTTGAGTGAAACTGGTTTCGGTTTGGGCTTGAGTTTAGACTTGGGTTTGGGCTGCGATTTGATGAATGAGCAGGTAAATCAAAGTTGACAGACGTAAAATATTTTCAGCCTGGCACGAGTCAAATTTCTCGATCGCAGGTCGTGCCCTGACTACGATCCCAAATATTTACACACTCTCGCACTATCGCGTCAATTAATCAAGTGGCCCAATTGCCCAGTTGCTCAGTTGCGAATGAATGGAAATCGAAACATAAAGCCCGGAAGTTGCCCGATGAGGACCGCACCTCACAGACCTCAGCTAAATGGGCTAACGATCAGTTTTGTGGATTAAAGAGATATCGAAACCGATACTCCAATCGTATCGTTCTCGTCCGTGGCATTGAATTAAATTTAACCCACAATTGAAGCCGCCACCGAGACACAAAAGATTATGATTATTAAGTAACGTCTGACATAGTTTTTTTTTGGAAACTGACTCGTTATTCCCTCGTTCCCGCTGCTCTCTCCTCTCTGGACTATGAATGAAAGTGTAGAGTCACAAATGCATGATAAATCATATGGATGGGACAAACATGCCGACAGCCGTGCATGAGGCAGGGCCAATTATAATAACTCGACACATCACATACATACACACGAGTATAACAAGAGTATATAAGAAAGAGAGAGAGAGAGAGATAGTATGTGAAAGAGAGGGTAACTACTTCCTACGCACTAATATGTTTAAGAATCGCCGCCAATTCCCCAGAGAGCGCCAATTTTCCCAAAAACAGAAAGAAAATAAAACATTCAGTTTGGTCTTTAGCAGTTTCACGCTATGTTCCTGCCACATTGTTTGCCCCCCACTTCCCTTACCCCTCCGGAACATATTGTTGTTTGTGCAATCTTGATTTCCTTGGCCTTGTATGATTCGGCAGTTTCATAAATTGGCTGCCAAGCAATTGCAATTGGCACTCTTTGGCTTCGCGCTCCGCAACATGACGCTGCACTTTGGACCGACGAGACTTTGACTTGGACTTGGAACTGAAGCTGGAGCTGGAGCTGCAGCTGAAACTGAAACTGAGATATGGAACTTGAAGGCCTCTTCCTGGACATGGACATGGACATGGCACCTCTCGCTTGTCGCTCAGCCATTTCGTTGAAATGTTGAAATGAAATGATACGCACTTATTAAAAACGAATTAACGCAGCATGCTGCCAACGCCAACGCAGTCGTCGACGTCGACGTCGCTGCCAACGCCAACGCAGCAGCTGGCGTCGATGTTTTCATTTTCATTGTTCTGTTTCCTTGTGCTTCACTCGTGTTTCTTGTTCCTCTGGGGTTTTGTAATTGATATTGTTTATTTGATTTGCTTTTTTCTTCATTTTTTACTTCATTGTGTGCATGTTTTTTTATTATTGTTTTTTGTGTTATCGAATCAATAACTCATTGAAGAATTTGCGTACAAAAACCCTGACGAATCGATGAGATGATGCATTCTTAAAGGAATTCTAATGAAAATATATACTTAATTTATTTATATACGAATACAACTTTTGATAAAGTTGAAATTCTTTTACTTTACAAGCAGAAATTAACCTATTAAAAATAATTTATATAATAATTTATTTTAAATCATTTAGAATATATTAAGTCAATTCATTATAAAGTCGGTAATAGATAAGTTTTAGCATGCATAAGGTAAACTTTCAGTTCTTAACCATAATAGAGCCATTTTCTAATAAATAGATAAAAGTACACAAGTACATCAGCAACTTATTTTCTTTAGTATTGATAAACAAAAGACAAAATAATATTATAAAGTAAAGAAGACTTATTTTTGTTTTGAGTTCAATTCAAATCATTTCAAGAAACTGTCAAGCTGAACTTTATAAATAGACAGCAACAAAAACTTGTCAGCAGCTCTTTAAGGCCTATGCCAATTGATTTGAAAGATTTTAGCACAGTCCAATGGGAGAAAGCTCATGGAACCCTTGCGCCCCGCCCTTTCCCATCCCCTCCCTTCCCCTTTCCTTCTCAACTGTCAACGGACAGCGAACAACATCATTAATCTGCGTAGTGTGTCTGGGAATCGGCAAACGCAGCCGGGATTGAAATATTTATATCAAATCGAAAGCTGTCTGTCACAGTGCAATGAAATTTTTATAAATTACAACTTGATGTGCGCCGGATATGATTGGTCAAGTCCGGACTCCGGACTCCGGAGAGCCTCAACCCAAAAGCGGCGATAGAAATATCAACTTCAATCCCAAACCCAGTCGATGGCATTGGAAGGCCAAAAATTGAAATTGATGGTGCAAAAATAAATTTGATGGGCTGTCTGTCCGTCTCTCCGTTCCATTTGATGGACCCGCAGGCCAGAGCCGAAACGGGTATGGGAAAGGGAATGAAAACGGTTACGGTAACGCTCTGAATCGGGCAGCAGGTGCAGAGCATAAAAAACGGAACAGGAAAAGGATACATCCACAGTCTGCGGCTGAGGGGTTGCTGCAGGCGGGAAATGTTTAATTTCAAGGAAAAACTAAATACGAGCGCGTAATGTTGTTGTTGTTGTTGTCCTTTTTCCAAGTAGTCAGCTTCAGCGTCCGATAGGCAAACAGACTGACAGACAGACAGGCAGTTGTATTATTTGATTTTGATTAATTATCCTGTCCAACCGCCGCGGACTGGCGCTGTGTAAGTGCAGCTCTTTCATCTATCCGCTGTACGCAGTCTGCTGCCAGTTTCTTCTTCTTCTACTACTTCTTCTTCTTCTACCCTTCTGGGGTTCAAGGTGTTGGTCGAAAAGTTTTTGGCGCGCTTTTTGGGGATGTCAACTTATCTGGGGAGATTTATTGAGCCGCCTTCTTATTATGAAAACTCCATTTGAAGTGTATTAATTGTGGCGCGTTGCGACTTAATCGCCGTCGTCTCCCCTCGACTTGCCCCTTCAGCTTATTGCAAATCATTAATTATGCATCTTGTTTAACACAAACTCTCTCTCTCTCTCTTTCTTTCTCTGTGTCTCTCTCTGTAGCCAACGGCTCGTATCAGCCGGGAATGGAGCCGAAACGCCAACGCACCGCCTACACACGCCACCAGATACTCGAGCTGGAGAAGGAGTTCCATTACAATCGGTACCTGACCCGACGCCGTCGCATCGAAATTGCACACACTCTGGTGCTGTCGGAGCGCCAGATCAAGATCTGGTTCCAGAACCGGCGCATGAAGTGGAAGAAGGACAACAAGCTGCCCAATACGAAGAATGTGCGCAAGAAAACCGTCGATGCCAATGGCAATCCAACACCGGTAGCCAAGAAGCCCACAAAGCGTGCCAGTGCCAAGAAGCAGGCCCAGCAACAACAACAGCAACAACAACAGCAGCAGCAACAACAGCAACAACAGCAACAACAACAGCAGCAACAGACACCAGTGATGAATGAGGTATGTTGCATGCGTTGAGAGTCAACAGCGATGCACTTAAAGCACCAATGACATTAGCTGAAAGTGGCATTTGCACACGAGATTATTCCGACAGAGCAGAACATAACCATAAAAGCTTTGTGAGTCATGCAATTCGTTAGCATATGTATAAATAAACAAGCATCTGTAAAAAGCTTTGCTAAAAACTCAACTTAAATCATTAGACTGTGAAAGCTTTTATTCGAAAATGTATTCTCTTAAAGCTTGACTCCAAGACTTTAAATTTGAGGCTAAATTTCATTGCTACACAGAAAAAAACACGTTCTATAATTCAATTTTTAAATTCTTGTTTTTCGCATGTATTTTTAAGGTACTTATTTATTTGATAAAAATTAGTCAAAAATGCTTACAGCATTCGATTTGAATTTTTATCAATTATTACTATCAATTATTTGCAAATTAGAAACTAAAAATGGTTTTTGAATCAAGTATTTCGTAGTCGATTTAAAAAATTTCGAAATTACCAAACATTTCATTATGTTTGGTATTTAGTTGTATCCCGGAAATCCGTATTATTTTCTGTTTACTTTAAAGTAAGATTCAGAGAAACTCAAACCTTACAACTACATTCATTTCTTTTCCTCTCTCTCCTGTTCTCGTAGTGCATACGCTCCGACAGCCTGGAGAGCATTGGAGACGTCAGTTCCTCGCTGGGCAATACGCCGTACATCCCGGCCGTCTCGGAGGCGCCCAATTTGACGTCGTGCGGCAATGGCAGCAATGGCAATGGATATCCAGGATCTCAGCAGCTTCAAGTGCATCACAACAGCAATAACAACAATAACAACAACAATAATAATAACAACAACAACAACAGCAGCAACCTCAACAACAACATCAGCAACAATCAAATGCATACGGGTCTGCATCATCATCAGCAACAACAACAGCAACAACAGCAGCAACAACAATCCGATCTCATGACCAATCTGCAGCAGCACATTAAACAGGACTACGATCTAACGGCACTTTAGGACTCCATAATGCTGCCAACGTTGAGCCTTGTACATTGAATCCTTTAGTTAGCACCGCAATAATTTCTGGTATATACATTTTGAGTCAGCATGTATTTTTAAATATGTATGTATAATCATAGCGAAGCCTCTTTTTATACAACCGATATATGAACAATCCAGTTCTTCGGGAAATTCGGAGTATACAGTGAACAATTACTTGTAGTTAGTTAGTTAAGCACCAAAAGTGAAAGCCACGACCACTGGGCTAAATTTCTGGTAAGAATCAAGGCTGCAAAACTGTTTGAATTTCCTAGATAACTCAAATTTGCCTGTAAATTTTAATTTTTTGTAATTTTTTATATGTTGAATAAAAATAAACATTAATTAGATTGTTTTAAATTATTAAAATCTAGTGCTCTACAGTGATAAACGTTATTAATTTAACTGAAACAATGTTCTATTTCAATTTCTAACCAACTGATTTTTTCCACAGTCCATAGCTTTGCAGCCTTGTCTAAAATTATGTAATCGATGTTCCAGCCCAACACAAAAACCCGATAAACTTGTAAATTAGCAGTACTTAATTAGTGGAACATAAGTCCTTGTATAAAGCGTAGCAAATTAAATGTAAAACACATGCCCCAATTTGTCATAGTTATAAGTGAAATTATATATATATATAAATCTTTGAGTTATTGTAATTATTATTATTATTATTATTGTATCTAACTAGTTGCATCTGTTGTGCGTAAATATTTATGTAAGTTCAAACGTATATTTTGGGAATACAACAACAATACAAAGGGAAGAAACAAACATGCGTTTAAGTATAAAAATATATCTAGACAATATAAAAACCAAATAAACAGAAACATTTTACTTGGAATCAATCATGAGTTTTACTTACTTTCACAGATCAAATTAGAGTAATCATAATAATTTTTATTTACAAAATAAATAAAAGACTTTTAAAAATGGCTCCGCCTACACATGTTCTTGATCCCATAAACAAATAGTGTTTAATATTCTTTAATTATTTATTGTCACATAGATGATTATTAATCAATTAATCATCACAATTATTGTCCGTATAATCAATGCTATTATTAGGAAGTTCAGGAAGATATGGTGCCTCCAGATCGCATGGTGGTGCGTTTGGATCCTCACAGCCAACAGTGAGTCCAACTACGAGTGCCAACAGCAGAAAGTAGGAAATCAGCTTCATTTTTAAAGTTTTTTTACACTAAACTTTTCGAATTGTGTCGCTATTTATAGAAAACTTTGCTTTAAACGATTTGATTGTTTTAGTCATGGAGCAATGTTATAATCTATAGTTAATTCATTCCTCATACTAAACATATTGCATAATACTGCTAATAAGCATGTTTTATTTAGTTACGGTTCTTACATGTCGAGGAAATTTACAAATATATTATAGAATTTTGAATATCGAAATATTCATTTTATTATTTTTATTCTCGTTCGATATTTAATATAAATATGGGTTTGAGAGCTTCTTATCACAGGCCTGGGTTCAAAATAGTCTGCAATATGTTTCAAGTTGAATTTTTGTGCTTTGCGCTGATTCATCGTTCATAGTCATCTAATTAGGACAAATTTAAGCATCATGAAAGCGGGCTGCTGGGTATGGAGCTCATCCTGCGAGTGGGCTCAAAAGAATTCCGAATTCAACAAGCCTTTGTTGGCAATCAACGTTGCTCATGTGGAATGACAGGGAATCGGGAATCGGAAGGGGTAACATGGCCAGAGACTGGGGCAAGAACGCGGCCGAAAATGAGGCGCGAGATGAACAGGCAGCGATAGTTGGCAAATGCTAACAAGAGTTCTTAATTAAACATCGATTCGCAATGATTGATCACGGCCCATTGGCACCTGTTGGCTTCTGGAAATATGTTAAACAAGGCATCATCTTTCAAATTGGCAGCCTACAACAGGAGGGAAAGAGACTGAGTGTCATAAACTGGTCTTAGCCCAGGTCTTGAATTGTTTGCGTCAGACAAAGTTCCCTGAAAACGGAGTCCTATTGCAAATTGTCGCTGCTCATTCAGGCAGACATCGCGTTGACAGTGTGACCATAAAGCCTGCACATGTGACAAACTGAAGCTGGCCAGAAACAGAAACAAGGAAAAGAAACAAGGAACAAGGAACAGGGGGAGCTATCACAAGCTCAGCACAATCAATCTACCCGGCATGACAGTGGATTGTCTTGGAGAAACACGAAAACACTCTTAGCGCTTAATTTATCATTGCGAAATGATCTACGCGCCTTCACCTCAAGCCTCTCAGCCAGTTTCAGTTTCAGTTTCGATTCCAGTCAAGACCAGTCCTTGTCCAGAGTTTGCTGCTCAAACAACTGGAAATTGCGCGCACTCGTTCAATGCGATAAAAAGGATTAAGACCTACATAAATATGTACATACATAGGGCCCGAAGCGTGCAGCGGAACGATGAAGGCCAAGACCCGCAAGGGTCGCTCCAAATTGGCAGCTCGAAATGATTACAGGAGTGCCAGAAGCACGTGTTAAGGCATCCCTGTATCCTAATTACAAACAACGGTAGCCCCGCTTGTCAATGGCCCTCAACTGTTTGAAGACCTACCGCAAAAGTTTGGACTACTCTTGTTGGGGTTAGAGATGCGATATGATAAGGTTCTTGGATCAATTTTAATGGGACTTAAATGGTACAATGCATCCCATTCATACGGTAAATTATATTTATTCGAAATTTACATATAGAGCCAAACATTAATATGACATAAGGCATTTTCAGCATAGACTATGCAAAAAAAAGCTTCTATCCTAATAATACTAAAAATTAAATAAAGCTGAAAAGGATTTCAAACAGATTTTTTTCTGAGACGTATCTGGTAAAAACTTATACATTCACACAATATGCTGATAATAAAAAAAAATATTATATATTGAATGATATTATGCACAACTAATCACCCATGTATATTTGATAAAATCTGCCCATAATGAGGGCATAGAAAATTCTAAATTTATCTTGCATTTTTGTAAGGATTAAGAGAATTGAAGATAAAGAAGAGATAAGAGTGCAAATAACTTATGGCTAAAATGTTCAAAATAAGATTATTAGTTTGTAAAACTACTCAGCATTCAAATAGAGCCAAAAATTAAATATTCTTGTTTTAATTTCAATTTTTTTTTAATATTTATTTATTGTTTATTTGAATATACAGTGGCTCACAGCTTAAAGTATGCACCCTTATTTTTGCTTTAACTGCTATGTTAGTCAAGTTATCACAATAAAAAAAATATATTTGGAAAGGTCGTGTAAATTCCGTTTGAATGACACAAAATAAAATATTGAGTATCCTTGGAAAATTTCGAAATTATGTAAAAGTCACTTTTCAAAACTTTTTTCCTCGATTTTTTCCAAAAAATGTTGGGATGCAAAAAAATTCTTGGAACAATTCAAAGAGTAACTGCAAAAAAAAATTTTCAAAAATATTTTTGCTAGTATTTTTTATAATTTTTTGAAAACTGCAAAAAAGGCACTTTTTGCATGAAAATGAGGAAAAATGGGTTAAAATGGTTATTTTTAGGATTTTCAAAAAATAATATAAAATACTAGCAAAAATATTTTTGAAAATTTTTTTTTGCAGTTACTCTTTGAATTGTTCCAAGAATTTTTTTGCATCCCAACATTTTTTGGAAAAAATCGAGGAAAAAAGTTTTGAAAAGTGACTTTTACATAAATTCGAAATTTTCCAAGGATACTCAATATTTAAAAAAAAGTTTTGTGTCATTCAAACGGAATTTACACGACCTTTCCAAATATATTTTTTTTGTTGTGATAACTTGACTAACATAGCAGTTAAAGCAAAAATAAGGGTGCATACTTTAAGCTGTGAGCCACTGTATGTATGCATTATTAATTATTTCTTCAGCGACTTTCTTTGTCAACCTTTTTTCTCAACTCAATATTACTGAATTGACTTTTGACTTTGGAACTGTTGGTTAGTCTAAGCATAGACCATGACCGCCCTCTTTGAAGTCGCAGGTCTTTAATCCCGTCTCATCCTATTTCATCCCGGCTAATCCCAACAGAAGTCACCGGACATGGCACAGCCCATCGACTCGAAGTCAACCCTTTTGTCTCTTGGGCGAACAGAAAACAATTAACCCGTCTACAGTTGCTAATTTCGTAGGATCCTCAGGTTGCCTGTGGCATAGACACAGCGTCACGCCCCCTTAGCACGCCCACGCGACTGAGGACCTGAAATCGACGGCGGCATCAGTGAAGACTTCCCTCCTGGCGATTTAAATGAACTGAACTGGAAGGATTGCTCAGATCCAGCTGAGCGCCGCACGCCGTCGACTCCTTTTGGACGGTGACTCCTTCTAATGCGTGTCCTTTTGATGCTTTTGTCGGCCAATTTCCGAATTCGCCATTGGCTACCGTTTCCAGGGGATTTGCGAGGATCGGGTTTCTGGGAAGTGCGCATACCTGCTAATTAGCTGGCGATATTTATAGACAGGGTCAGGACACGGCTTTTTGTCAAAACATCGATAAACATCAATTCTCATTAGGCATGAATTGGAAACAAATTTCTCGGTCTCCGGCATAAATCAAAGTTGAATCCAAGGCCAACTTGCAATTGTGGCAACAACAATGCCAAATCTCAAGTGTGTGGCTTCAGGAATCAATCAAGGCTCATCACTCACACTCACATCACACGCAGCCACTTACACTGTGAGTGTGTGTATGTGTGTGTGTGTTGGTTTAATTAATGTGTAGCCATTTATTAAATTGGCAGTTTAGTCTTGGCGTCACTTTTGGTCAGTGTAGAAGTAAAATCTGAAGAGTGCAGAGGAGAATGAGAAACGTGCCTGCGGTTGGCCATTTATGCACTTGGCTTACAACAGCTCTGCCTCTCTCTCTCCCTCTCTTTCTCTCTCTCTCCCTGTTGTTGTGCATGCGTGCGGTCGATCAGCCTAATTTGTAACCATTAACCAACGTATTATGTTTGGCCCAGCGAATGCATGCTGTTACCAATGTTGCGAAAGACATGGAAGATGCGTATAAGGTTGCCTTGAAGGCTCGATGGATAGATGGATAAATGTATATATGGATGGATGGATGGTGTGCTGGTTGGTTGGCTGCTGGGATAGATGGATAAATGTCTGTGGTGATTGTTGTCTATTAAAAACCATTTAAATAAATTGCCAAACCATTTGTTCTATTTATTCCTTTTGTATCGCGCAAGAATTTTTAAAATATTGTCGATTGAAAATTCAAAATCACTTGGAATCACAAAACTTATAAGTTTATAAGTTGAGTTACATGTAACTATGATTGTTTCGGTTCAGTTTGAAAAATTGCAACTATTTTTGAAAAGGAAAGTATATTAGGGAAACTCAAATACTTTGTGAAGGATACATGCCAGTCAAACATTCCTACTTTATTTCCATTGAAATTGCTCGATACATTCCTAAATAAATTTACAATTTTATTAGTTCGCATTGCGCACATTCAAAGCAATTCATTGACAAGACAGAATTGCAATTGCTTTCAATATTGTCGCAGATTTTTGAGAATTTTCAATCCCATCGACAACGAGTCGCATTTGGTTCGAGTTTACCACGGAAATTGCTACTGCGAATGAATGTGTGGTGTATGAGTGAGTGTGTGTGTGAGTGAGTGTGTGTGTGTATTGATGTGGGGTGTAGAGAGCAGTATATGCGGTAATTGACATTCGATCATTAATCAAAGTGCACAATGCAGACATTTCGTATTTCGAATTTTATTTAGTTTTGTATTTGTGTTGCTTGTTGTTGCTGTTTGTCTTCTTCTTCCTATGCTGTTGTTGTTGCTGTTTATTTGGGCACAGCCGACGAGTTGCCCGCTGAGAGCTGCGTCGTAGTCCAAGTTCCAGTCCCGAATATATACTATAAGTATCTGAGCCACATCCAGCCATTTGCAAATTTACAATTGTACTCTCATGAAACGGCCTTCAACACCTTCGCGCACCGTAGAGTCCCTTCAGGTAAGGTGAGTCGGGAATGTTTCAACTGCCACACACTCCAGTTAGTTCCAGTTCCCGCAACACTTTTACGAGTACTCTTAAAGCCGCATCATGGCCGCCTGGCGCTACTGAGTGCTTTGTTCTTTTGGCTGACAGCTCGACAGAGTCCACAAATCCGCATGTGATGTGAGGGTCTCAGCTCACCCTCCCCGACAGTCACCCCGCAATCCCACATTGTTCTCCTCCCTCTCCCTCCACCAACTCGTCACCAGCAGTGAAAGTTCTCCATGCGTGCAAAGGAACAAGATGAAAGTAGCAATTTCGTCCATTTGCAATTTCTACCCCACGTTTCATTCGTTTCGGAGAAACAGAGAGTGTGTGTAAATACATATATAAATGTTACATACATATACATATATGTATAGTTGTTTGCTTACGTGTGTATCTCTGTCTCTGACAGTCACATTTTGATGAAATTTTATTCTGTTCACATAGCCGTCAATGTCATCTCTGCCGCTTGTTTAGTCCTTAGTCCTCCGTTTTTTATGCCATGTCCCTTTCTTGATTATTTCGTTGACGTGCTCTGAGAAAGTAAAAAAAACGACAAGTAAAAAGGCTACAGTTGTGTTCGGTCGACTGTGAGATACCCGGTACCCGTATTTGTGCTCACATTATAAGCGCGACTACGAAATACCCTTAAAAACTTTTAAATACTTTTGTTTAATCTTTAAAGTAATAGCTCATTTTATTCGGTTTTAATTTTTAAATTATAGTAAAAATTGCCGAACCGGAACCGATATTTGTTTCGGTATGATTCCCTGGCTCAAAAAATAACATGCTAATATTATAAAATAAAAATGATCCAGCTGGTGTTATTAAATTTATTTTGATGCATGGATTTCGTTGAAGCTACTTAGTAAGTTCTTCCATAAATCCAGCTGAAATTAAACATTTCAAGTTAGGAAAGTTAACACAATGGGGTTGTCTCGCTTTTGTATTTTCTGTGATGGGAACCGATTGGCGCCAGCGCGAAACTTTAAATAAAATGTGAAAATAAATAACACAAGTGTACAGCAGCATATGGGCATTTCAAAACCCGCGCACGGGACACTCGTACACATTCAAAGTAAAAAAACGGTAAAAAGGAAACGGTTTCTTTTCTGATGAAGGGCTTAACATATAGCATCTGATTAGCTCTTTCATTGGAGCAAAGATTGATTTGGGGTAATTTTTCATTTTTATGATAATAGAAAAAATTTAAGTGATTCGCACGGGACACAAAATGGAAGTGACCAATTCAAACGGCAATTTCAGCGAATCCAGAGGCAATATTTTAATGCAACTAATTTTAAACTCTTGTGCATTGATGCCTCTTAAAAATGGTTTTGATTTTTTTCAAAGATGACTTGCCCTTTTTTTTTAAATCAATTTGTCGTAAATTCGCACGACATTTTTTACCATCACTATTCTTATGTTCTTTCTGTCTCTCTATTTTTAAATTATTTATTTATTATTATTATTTATTTTTAAGAAAATTGACATAAATATGGAAAAAGTGAATTTATTTCAATGTAGAATCTATATGTTCATCCTATTGAATTTCTTTTAGCGTATATTGCTTAAAGCATAGTACGCTCTAGCCGAAAATATTTTTGCAAGGCCAAAACTCCATATAAAAAAAAGGGTTGCAAACATGCTCGAAATTATTTTGTAAGGCCATTTCTAAACCTATGTACGCTGTACCTAAATATGGGCAGCTCAGAATATTTTCTGGCGTTTGACAACACTATTTGGTTAACAGATGGCAGCTTTATTTTGACCTTTCAAAACATCGATTGAATCGTTGTTTTGACTAGTCGAAATCTATTAACAACAATGGCGGGAAAAAATAAGCAGCAAAATAAGAGCCGAATTGATGTCTTCGAAAATGAAAAACGAATAAGGTTAATTGAAGAGGTGAGAGATAGGCCATTAATATGGGATTTGACTGATAAAAATCATTTTGATGCGACTTTTATCAAAAGTGCATGGGAAAGCATTGCAGATTCCGTTAATCCGAAAATTATGGTATTGGTCGCTGCTACTTCACTGATCAAGTCCATTTGGTCCATTTTGTCACTTTGATTATTTGAAATTGTATTTACTTGTTTGTTGTGCACAGCTGACGCAACAGTGTGACCACAGCAGCAAAGGAACAACAATCTCTCAACTTTTTAGTGATTTTTGGAATTATACTGTCACACTGAATTCTGTAAGGCCCGACCTCGAAACATCGAACATTTCGAGCGTCCAAAATGTTTTCAGCTAGAGCGTACTACGCTTTAATAAATAACTTAAATACATTTCTGGAAGAAAATTTTAAAAGATGTGAATTTATGATAAATTTTACGAATTTGGCCGCGGTGGACCTTTCTGTGGAAATGCCCATATGATAAATCGTTGTTTCTTTTACTTACTGCTTATTGACAATTAAAAACGCTCTAGTTGAGAGTGAATCACTGCGAGATACATACGGAATTGCATCAACACACATACATACATATACAATAATATTAAGACTCTTAGTAAAATAAGATAAATGTAATAGATTTTTTACAGTTACTTGATTACAGCAAGAATTAATCCAGTTATTTCCTCGTAGATTTTTAGTAAGATTTCCTGTAAGTAATATGTTTTTATTAAAATATGTATGTATGTTCCCTGCAACGATATATTCTGACAAATAGTCATTAGCTACACTGTACATATTTATTTTAAATCAGCTAATACCGGCTTCCAAAAACCCTATTATATCCTGGAGAGAGAAAACTTCATAAGCCGATTATATTGCGCCATCTATTGGTGAGCAGCGCACTGAACTTGACTTCCACATTTGGTTTGTGCCTTTGACATTTCTGCCATCTCACTCTGAGGAAATGAGCCAACAATAGTTATCTCAGTTGGGAAACTCACCAGTTGGTTCGTGTCCTTGATAATGTAATCGAATTCAATAACTTGCAATAAAAAATGTATAGGCACCAATAAATCAAATTACAATAAAATAATTTTGCACGAAAATTTGTATTATTAATTCGAGAGCTGCTTAAACTGTCTACAGGTATACACAAAATAAATATATTATTTTATAAATACGCGTAAAGAGTCACGATATATTATTAAATTTGCATATTTAAATCCTACCTAAAAGTTTAGCAAACATTTTTCTCAGAGTAAATAAACGTAAAAAAAGAAATATAGTTTTTGAAAAATCATAATTGCCGTAGACCACTGTTTTTTAAATTTGCACCCAAACAAGGTCAATTTGGACTGCACTGACGATATAGTCCATTATTCCACAATGACATACTTCCCATTCTATAACATACTTTTTACAACTGCATTTCCAAAAACACATTTATTTTTAAATTCAATTTGTTAAACAATGATTCAGTTATTTCATTTTGATTTTTGGCCATTTATCCCTGACCTGAGGGGGAAGAACTCTGATTGCAGCTGAAACTGACCCCGACTAATTGGCAGAGTCAAAAGGGGAACTTTTGATGGGTAGGGAGGGAGAAGTGGGAGGGGGGGTGGCAATAAATATGTCATTTAGTTTATGTTAATCCAATAAATATTATTTGGCTGATGTGAAGCAGAGTTGGCAATCAATTTTGTTTGGAAAACAATTTGTATTTGTATTTGTTGTTGCTGGTTATCGTTATCGTATTGACATTGGCGAGAGGTGGGGGCTGGAGAGAGTCCTGATGGTGGCTCCTTTGGCTGTCATGCTGCCACACTGCCACACAGCCACGGCAGCGTGCAACAAATTTAAAAGCTCAATTTGTCCATTTATGTCAACTTGTCACGCGAAGTAAAATAAAACGAATTAATAAAATGTGCGGGGGCAACAACAAGGACTAAGGCAACGAAAGGATGCGGACGAAGGAGAAGTAAACGCGTAAAATATATTCAGCAATTGTTGCCGCTGCTGCTGCAGATACAAAGATACTTTAGTGGCAAGATACGGATACACCATCATTCATCGCTTATGTTTCACCACATCCGCTGGTCCTGTTGTTGTTGCACCAGCAGCAGTTTCTATTGCTACTTCGGTGCCACCTCCTTGTTGTCCTTACTGTCCTTGTTGTCCTTGCTGTCCTTGTTGGCGGCGGCATCGTTGCAAACAAATGGCAAAAACTGTCGCTCATTCGCATAAATCCTGACGAATGATTTCAACGCGCGCTGGCCAAATGTGGGCGGAGTGGGCGTGCCAGCATTGGGGACGCACAACAAAAGCAATTATATGTGCGAATCATTTTACGAGCGAGCGGAGGAAAAAGAAACAGAATACAGAAAAACAGAAAACAACAGACAAGCGACAACAGGAACTGCGCTGCTAGGATGGCATCCTTTTTAGAGCGAACCCTCCCATCTCCCATTCGCATTCTTATGCTGAGATCTACCAAATAAAATAGGGAATAGAAAAAGCTGCGAGTGTGGAAGTAAAACAAAGGCCATGGCCACTGCAACAGCTAACAAACAAGCGACGACGACATGGCAACAACCATTCAAATGGCAAAGAAATTCCCAACTCAATGAAAGCGACAAGAGCGAGAAACCCCCAAAATACCTCACCCATTCCCCTCTCTCTCTCTCTCTCTATTTAAGCTGCCTCCTTTCCACACATTGCCATTGAGCCATTGAAGTCCCAGCGTTAAATCAGCAGTTGAAAAACGCGCACGACCAAAATCAAACGATTGTCAATGCGAAAATAAATCGCATTCCTTCATTTTATCAGCGCCTTCCTCCTACCTCTCCACCCTCTGCATGCCATTTCCAATCCTCCCACAACTCCCTCTTATACCCCAAGGATGACAGCTGCCATAAAAACTTTAGCTCAGCATCGTTGATAAAACGTGCGTCAATTTTTTATACTTGCTGAATCTAAAGAACTTCACGTACCTTAAATCAAGTTGAGTTAAATCGACAGCAACTGAAACTCAATTTACAGTTTCCAATTCTATTAAATCAAGTCTCCACTTTATAAATATTTTGTTTTTAAAACTTAAATCCATTAACATTTGGTTGTCAACTACCAAAATAATATTTTTATCCATTTTTTTATTTTTATTCAGTCTTTTTTTTACCTCAGGGCAAGTTTAATTTTCACGAAGAAAGGTAAAACATTGAAACAAAGCAAAATTTTTTGTATAATTTTTTTATTTCTAGTGTATACAACTATTAATATTTTAATAGAAAATAATATTATTGCTGTTAATTTGATATAAACTTTTTTGGGTATGTGTGTTCTTAAACTTATACAAATTTTATACTAAAATACTAAAAAATATCTGAATGGGTCGCTTTATGCTGCAGTGAAATCCCTTAATATATTTTTTAAAGTTGATGAAGAAAAATCTTGCTTATAAACATTTCTAAAATATAAAAGTTTGAATGGAAGTTTTTTTACCACTAAATCATAAAAAAATCTCTGCAGAGCTTTGTCTATTTTACTATTCAAAATTAGCATATACTGGGCATGCAGTGAAATCAGAGCAACATCAGCAATTCCCAGACGTCTATGGATCGAAAATAAATATGGTTGGTCAGCAGCAAATGTGCTGAATATTAAAACACTTTCCAGAGATACATAAATGCTGGTAATGCCAATGCCAATTCTGATGCCAATTTCAATAGATTCTGTGGGATGAATCAGAAATCAGAAATACCAAATGCGGGAATTTGAGTTATTTTTGTTTTTATTATTTTTTGTGTTGTCAGACAAGTTGAGTTGAAGACGTGTGGGATAAAAACCAAACAGTACTACAGCATGCGGCGTATACTTAATGTCAGGCACACACACACACATACACAGAGAGAAAAAGAGAGAGATAGAAAGAGAGACTCACAGACATAAACGTCATCATAACGGGCCTGGCACAAACAGCCAAACGGCCTTCCAAATCGTTATTTATGTATGGTTACGTGCCAGGCCAGGTTTTTGTAGCACAGTACAGGATATGGCCTCCTCTTGTCACCTTCCCTCTCTCTCTCCCCCCCCCCCCCTTACTACTCTCTCCGTTAGCTGTTTCGCCGTCTGCAGACAACGGCATCCATTGGTTTTTCTTTCCCCGGGATTTTCTCAGTTTATGGTGAGCTGGTGAGTTGCCTCCGTTTCTGTTTCTGTTGCCTGTTGTGATTTTCTCCAGATTTCCTCTAAGCTATTGTTGTTTGTTTTTCTTCTGTTGTTCGTGCTGTTGCTGTTGCTCTTTTCCTGCACTTCAGTTTTTCACTTCGCCACCGACAGACACTCAGCCCCAGAGCTTCCCAACGATGTACGTTAAGTGACGCCAACTTTTACGTGAGCCTGAATTATTAATACACGTTAAAAGGCACCGCCAATTGTTGGCGCCTGGACACCATCTCATTCTCCATTGTCCCGCCTCCTTCGTTGCTTCCTTCCTTCCCTCTTGGCCATATTCTCGACCAGCTTCGTGGCGTCTGCATCATAGTTGAGTTGATGTTTTATGTGCTAAGTAGTTGGTAAGTCACCTGCGACAAGTTGCGATGAAAACATATTTTTCTCTCTTGCTCTGCTTCGCACCTTGGCTGAAATTTAAGGTGTGTTTATTTAAAGAAAAACCCATAAATTGCATAGGGTAATAAATTACTTGAATAAAAGTTTCGTTGGCAGTTAACAGATAGTTAGTAAAGTCTTTGAGCTGATTTAAAATAGTTTACTATGTTTTATGATATAAGAATATGTATATGTTACCTGATATAAAAATTAATTTCTTACATTTCGAACAAATTTAAATTTAATGAATATTTGAAAAATAGATTGTTTACATTTAATGCAATTAACCGTTAATAGTTAACAGATAGTTAATGAAGTCTTAGATCAATTTTTAAATGGTGGAATACATCTAATATTATTATGTTCATTTCTTTCTTTCTAAAATAAAGATCATTAAACTGCTCCCTCATTTTATACTCAATTTATAAATAAAAATTTGAGTTGCAAATAAATACTCTAACTTTGATTGCATTTACACTCACTACTTTATGCACTTAATAAGTTTTTAATCAAACTTAGCTCAAGTTGTTTCTTTCTACCCTGTGAGATACCTGTAGAGACGAGCTTCTGATAATTGACAATGGCATTTGACTGCACTTTAAACAAAAGCCCGGAACTACAGGGTAGGTCACGGGAGCGTTTCTGATACTTCATATACACTTCAGTTCACTTCACTTCGGTCTGGTCACGTTCTGCAGGGTATCTGCACTTGAAAGACATAAAACATAAAACAAAATACTCTGGCAAGTGTCCAGAATGAAATTATTGCCTGAAAAAGTACTTGACTTGGTTTCGGTTCTCCGATTCGGACTCCGGCTGTGGTTTCTCCTCTGATTCTGATTCTGTTTCTTTTTTGCTGCTGCTGTTTGGTAAGTAGATAAATGCCACGCACCTTGCGGTGGCGGTGGCAACACACAGTAAAAACACAGGCAACCGGAGAAACAATAACAACTGCCATAAATATACAGTAAAGTTGTTCAGTTTTTTTTCTTGTATTCAGTATCTGCCTGAAGCGCTGGAAATTTCGCAAAGTAAAATAACAATTTGAAAAACAAGAGAAACTTTTCGATGCGCAGCCAAAACAAAACAAAAACGCATCGACTACTTGCCACAAAACTTTGTCCATTGCCACAGTGAAATTGCGACAAGCTAGCAGATGTCCTGCTGGGCCGAGTCCTTCCTCCTTCCTCCTTTCAGCTTCCTCTGCATCTCCCCTTTACCATCTAAAATGTCGTGTCCGTTCGCAACGTTCGCATTTAATATTAAAATTGTATGCATTCTTAACAGAGTTCAGGAAATGGTTACTCAACTCGGTGCGGTGGCCAGTGTGCGGTTGGAAGGTTTATAAACTGAAATCATAATTGGAAAATACATAATCCACAAAATGTATACAAGTATGCATATATATAGAGTACATGCATAATACTTATTTGCATTAAAGGCAAACAAATTGCATTCACAAATGCGCAATTAAATGCGAATGAACTTGTTATTTATGTTCCATGCACGGCCAACTATCGGCATCTGCTCTTCCTAGAGCCTCTCTGCAGCTCGTTTGCCATCTATCCTCATCCTCATCCACATTCTCATCGACATCGGCATCCTCAACCACATCCACATCCGTATCCGCAAATGCATTCACATCCGTATCCGAGTTCGTATTCGTATTCGTTTTCGTGTCCTTGCCACATGCTGTGGCCCAGCTGCATTTTAGTTTTGCATTATAATCTGTAAATTACAGCAAAATTCCGTTTATTTATGACACTCGCAAATGTGCGTAATGAGATTTTGTCAACGCACAACAAAAGCAACCACAACAATTCAAGCCACATTGTAAATAACGAAACTCAAGTTTTGGCCTCATTACAAATTAACAAATTTGAAATTGTGTTTAATTTGTAAAGGTTTTCATCTCAACAAAACACATATTTCAAATAAGACATAAATAAATATAAATGCAAATTTTAGTCTATTTACAATGTTTATGCCATGAAGTTTACGATATCCGTAGTTTACTTAATCACAGTTTAAGCTATAAATAATATTAAATGAGGTAAACAAAAGTATATTTACTATTTCGACTTGGTATCCAAAAGTTCCCAAATAAATTGTAAATTATTTTTTTCCTCCTCTGCTGTTATTCATATTACCTTTTTCAACTGTTAATAATTTGTACAAACTTAATTGAAACTTTTATCTGTGCAATTCGCTGTCGACTTTTGGCCAACTGCAATACGAGAGCTGCACATAAATTGAGCAAGTCATGTGGACAAGGATAAGACACTGGCAAAGAGAACGAAATGAAAGCAGTGAATGTGAATGTGCTCCGTAAACTTTAATTAAATTAGTCCAACAATTTATCATGGCTTGGCAATCGCTTAAAAAGCCCAGGTCTCAAAATGGCGAAATGCTTAAAAGGCATGTTCTGGCTGGCATCCTGGCATCCTTTCGGTGCCCATGTCCTGGCCTTGTTGCAGTCTTATAGGGGAATTAAAAGGTCTGGCCAGTAGCGCCACAGTTTTTCTCTTCGATGCACCAGAAGGTCATTCGCTGTGAGTTATGGCCAAAAGGCACCGCCACTGCTGGCCACGTACTCTAATGGGCTGTATAAAAAGGCTAAAATGGTAACGATGGAATGGGGAATGGGGAATGGGAACGAATGTCGGACCAACGCCAAAAATCTAAATGAAAAGCCAACGAGCAAAAATTGCACAAAATTATTTTTTTTTTTGGCCAAAAGGGAAAAACAGGCTAAAAAGAAAGAAAGCAAAAAAAGGAAAGAAAGCGAAGAAAAGGCCTGCGCGTCATTTGTTTTCAATTTGTGCGCAGCGCATTTGATGTTTGCCACTGCCACGCCCACAACTCAGTCGCAGCCTAGGGAGGCAGTATATTAGGAGATGGGAACTGAAGGGAGGGGAGAGGGAAGGGATCTGGGGCATCTAGTTGGCTTCCGCCTGGTCGTATTTTCACTTAGCCAGCGCCTGGCTTCAAATGGCTTCATCGGAAGGAGACTGTAAAACTCACGCCTTGAGGTTTCTAAGAGGACCACGCGGAACGATTCGAAGCTACTCGTAGAGGATGCACCGGATGCACAAGTAATTTTCAGCTGCCACACAGCCACAGCTCGCTGTGCCACAGACTTTTCACCATTTTTATGTGTTGTGTATCTTTAGCGAGTGTGGGTGTATATGTATGTGTATGTGTTATGTGTGTTAACTTAAACATAAATTCGCAGCGGCCATGGCCAACTTTAGTTTTCCGCTGTCGCTGTTGTCGAGAAATGCACATAAATTTGGTTTAAATTAAACAAGCATAATTGCATGCGAACATATACTACAGATAAAGATACAGCTACAGATACAGATACAGATGTAGCTACAGCTACAGATTCAAATGCAGTTGCAGTCGCAGATACATGCAGCTGCGCCAGTTGCAGTCACATACTCAATTATGAATTAGCATTCATTCAAAGGGTAATTAAAATCTCCATCTAACTGTCGACCAACAACAGCCGAGCAGCCAGATAAATTCACCCGATTGCAACGGCCACGACCCATTAGCCATATCTCTACTATAAGTACTGCCATTCTGGAACATCGCTGAATTTATGCAAATGACCATATCGAGTACGAGTACGCGAGTATAAATACATACATATATCCAATGCGAATACACTCAAAGTGCATTAAAGATTTAATTAGTTCGCGTACTTAATGCAATTGCTGTCAACTACGCGAGTTCATGTTACAAAGTGTACAAATAAATAACTGGCCGTATTTACAGATCCTCTAGTAAATTCTCTAGTATATTCCCCTTCAAAAATGTAGAAATTCCAATTGCATTTAATTTTCTATTCAACTTCTTTATATATCAAAATTTTTCTGACGATCCTAAAAGTATGCTACATAAAATTTGTGTGGCATTGCAAAGAAGGGATCGTAATAGAGATAACGAATATCTTGAGAGCAAGACATATAATTGAGACAAACGAAGTAATTGTTTTCATAAAATGAAATATTACACATTTGTTTTTTTTATTAATATACTAGCTGTTTATCAAAAAAGTCAGTGCATAAATAGCAGTTGCGAAAGAATTTATTAAAATATGTAGCATACTTTTAGGCTCTGTATTAATTATAACATTCCTTTGGAATTGATGGGTAAGTAATTTATATCGTATAAATATAATAGATATCTTGTAGTAAGACAGCTAAAATATCATATTATAAGTAAATAACATAATTGGAAACGTTAAGCCGCCAACGACTTGTCCCGGCTTAAATAATCTTTTTTGAGGATGTCTGGTTGAATATTGAGCTATCAATAAGCTGCTGGTAGGCGCTGCCACGCCCATCGTAAATGCTACAGCAAACGCATAAAGTGGTAACATGGCTAACGGGACAGAATGAAAACGAAGGGGGGATGGGGGAATAAAATAAAATGAACGCAAATTATATGCAAATTGTATGCTACAGCTTTGGGGGTTAGTCAAACGAGAACGAGAACGACAAGAAGCAAAAATGGAAAGTCCAGACACACCTCTAACCCCATATTGAAGTACCAGCTTCCCCCTACACACACAGCCAGATTGGCATTAGCATCAGACACAAACATAAATACACAAACATAAAAACAGACACAGACGACTCCACCTACTTCTGGTACGCCTCTTACTCCAGCTGCTGCTCCCATTCCCATTCCCTTACCAATTCCCACTCCCAGTTCATGTCCATTTTCAGCTCCTGCTCCTGCTCCAACTGCTGGTTTAAGGACTAGCGCAGAAATACGCAATTGCAGATGCGACGATGATGCCGGCGATTGCGCCAGTTTATTTATATACGGTGCATAGTCGTGTAAGCGAATGTATATATGCGTGTGTGTGTGTGTGTGTGTGGGATTGGGTTTGGGATAGACTCTACTCCCTCCTTCCCACTGCACGCAACTCTGACAGCAATGGCAACATTTTAATGTAGCCCAGCACACGGTCATGAATCTCACGGCATGATGCGGGCAGTCGAGTAGTGCTGTGTGGACACAGGGACACAAGTACTTGGCGCATTTTGATGTTGATAGATACAACAGCAGCTCCTGCTTCAGTGCCAGGATGTGCTCAGCGATAAAGCAAAGCGTGCGATGCATGTTATAATGAAACTCTTAAAGCGAATAATGTCCCTAACGTAATCGTATCTCACACACACACAGCTACATACACACATACACCCTTACCCTAAAGAGCTAACAGCTAGTAGCTTTACTACCATGTTCTTGCTGCAAAACGCGACTAATACACAAGTACAAGCACTAATACAACAACAATATCAGGGACATTCATTACACAGCAGATTTTCTTAGATTTTCTCTCTAGATAAATTGCATATCATTTGGCATCGGATTCAGTCAGCATCGCCGTCGCCTTTTGGCTTCCATCTTTCAGCTTTCAGCAACAAGCTGAAACTTGGCAGAAACTTGGCGCCGCAATCACACAATCCACGCTTAATTCGCCACTCCAACTAAATTTGGATCATAATGGAAATTATTTTTGATTTATGTTCCTCACCAAATTTGTCCACCAAAAAAGAAAATTAATTTGGCTAAGTGCAAAACGGATATAAGTTTGGCTTAAAGCTGTTGAATGAAAAATTAAATATGAGATATAATCACTGGAATCATAAAAGTGGGCTTTTGGAATTAGGAACTACTAAATTTAAATTATTACAGTTTTAGAGCTTTAGTATTCAAGTAAATATGGAAATGGTAAGTATAAATATACATAGAATATATCTTCTTACGACAGGTTTTTTATTTTTTTTTAAATCCTTTTAGAATTATGGTTTGTCTTTATTATTTTTTCAAATATTTTTTTTATTTAAGAGTAATAGATTTTCGTAATTTGAAATAAAGTTTAAAGTAATCGGATCATCAGGGCTCTATTTATATTTTGATAAGACACAATATCAACAGACAAAAACACAGAAACTATCATCCTATTGAAGATGAGAATAATATAAAATTGTACGAAATATTTAGTATTCGCAAAAATTTCCTAATCCTATTTCCCAGACATTACAAGAAGGCAGAAGAAGGCAGGGGAACTAGGGTCCGATTTTTAAATAAAGTCTGAATTGTTTTTTCATTCATTTATTGGAATTAAAATCGTATATTTATTTGCGATCTTCTTTAAGTTTTATTACAATATAAATTTAAACGGTGTACTTTTCCTTTGAATGCAGATGCACGAGTAATAGACCATAAACATATTCATATCTCAAGCACTTCAAATGTAATCTCAGCTCATTAGGAGCCCATTTCAAGTGCGCTCTGTTGCAAGGAATCAGAAGTGGCAGAGTCGAAACTAAATTGTGCTCAACACATTTGTGTTGCAAGGACCTCATTCATATTTGTGTTTATTTGTTAAATGTTTAGTGCGAATTGCAGTTGTGTCACTTGGCATCGGCATTCCTATGGCGTTCCTTTTGCCATTCCCTGCATCCTTTGCCTCCTGACAAAACGCATTACGTAGTACACAAAAATGGCGGTTGCACAAAACTTCCGCAGTTGCCACAGAAGAAGAAAACGGCAAAAAAAATGAAAACAAGAATAATAAAGAAATGGGCAACACCGCAGGACCAAAAACTCAAACCGAACCAACTTCCGTTGAACGTCAACAAAAGGCGTGTCGTTGCTGCCAGGGGGCGGGTGGAAAGATTACAGGCAGGAGGAGGAGTAAGAGGAGGACGGGAGGACGTTGAAAATAAAATGCGCACAGTGCGAAACTCTTAACATGCAAATGCGTTGGGAACGTGGCATTTCCACAACTCTCAACCCTCACAAATTTTTATTTCTTTTTTAATTTCGCACAAAAAAATGCCAAAAAAAAAAAGTTACGAACGTGATATCGAGGCATGCACTGCAGATAAGTGCGCCCAGTTGTGCGGAGAGTGCCACGCCCATTTGGTCGCCAAGGAAAAGTTTTAATTTCAGTTGGTGCACAATTTTTAACGGCCTCCCTCTCCTTCTCCCCTCCCTTCGCCGTGATCCCCAACGAACTGCGCCGCATGCATCTGCATTTTAATTGCAAATGGAAACAGTTATCTAAATTGGTTAAAATATTAAAACGATACGATACATGGCGGTTTTTACACTCGGCAACAATCTGTAATGGGAAATTGCTACGGGTTTCGCAATATAGCTATGGCTTTAGCCAAGTTGTTGGCACCAGCTGTGACACAGCCAAAAAAAATACCAGTTAACTAGTGGAGAGAAATGAACCAACAGATACCCTGTGTAAGCAAGGTATCATTGAGATTGATTTCATATCTATTCAAACTCACGCATTAGGCTCTAAGCATGATCTTAGCTTGAGATCATCGGAACTTAAAAGTCCTTAAATAAATGATCTATGAAAAAATTATCATTTCATAGGCTGATTTGAATAAAACAGTTTCATAACTTTCAGATGGCTCTGATTACTGATGCATCACAAGTAATCACAATGATTAAAAATTTAAAAAATTATTGGTTTAATATTTTCAACAAATACGATCGCATTATGAAGAAAACAAATCAAAATTATTCATGAGGTAAAGAAAAAAGTAAAAAGAATTCTAAGGGTCCCCCTCTCAATCTTCAAAGACTTAATATATCGAGTCAACCTAGAGATTGAAAGTATAATAGATTATGTTGATTATGCTGTAGTATTGTACAAGAGTAGATATGATTGTGATGTAGCACCAAATATTCAACTTAAACAATTAAGATATAGGTTATTCTCTCTTTCTTTTTAATATTGACATTAATACTAACAGTCTAACTAAATATTCGAACATGAATTTGTTTAAAAATATAAAAAAATTCAATTGGCGCTGCCAACTTGCATACTTGCGTTTTTTTTTTATTTTTATTAAATCTCATAATCTTTATTGGTCTCGCATATTTACAGGGTATACTGCGCGAAATGAGTTGAATACATTTTGGCGACTGGCCAAAATATAAAATTGTCACTCACGGCATTCTTTGGCTGTGCCACAAGCTGCAAGTAACATTGCAACGCCCCTTAAAGAAGCCCAAAAGTGCTGGACAAAGTTTTCAGTTTAAATGGGATGAGAGACAGACTGGATTTGAATGCAAATCAGTTTAGTGACTGCTGCTGTTCCTGCTGCTGTTGTGGATGTAGCTGTGGCTGCCTTTTGTTTGCCAATCGCCAGCACAATTAGTTAAATTTATTATTTGAGCACGCACCGCAACCGCATCAGAAGCGTCAGCAACAACAGCAGCAGCAGCAGCAGAGGATGCCAAAAATCCGTAAGCCAGAGCCGAACCCAAACCAGAAGCAATGTGTCAGCGGCAAAGCAGTTTCCATTTGTCTCCTCGCGAAGGGATTAATGACAAGCAGCAGCAGCTAACCGAACGACCCCCTGAGACAGCCTCAACTTCCCAGGGCATGCATGAAAATTGTCACTCCCCCTGCCGCCCTCTCTTCTCTTCTCCTACTGTTGTCTGGCAAATATTTGGCTTTAAGGCTAATTCGCTTTTATGCCTGGCACATTAAATACAATTTTTAAATTATTATTTATTGATGCAACGCAATTTGCATTGTTCGAGTTGTTGTTTTTGGCTTTTTTATCCAACGCTTTTCCACCGGAACTTTTGCCTTTTCCTGCCTTTTGACTGCATTTGCCTATAAATTGCGCATCATAAATCAATGGCGAGACTTCAATTAATGCTCCACTAGTCCCATCGATAATTCATTACTAATTTATCTTAACCAACACACACATGCAGTCACAAACAAGTATGCATTAATTACAATGCAATTACTTATACACACATTGCCTGTTTATAGGTATGAACTATATATGTATATATGGTCATAATTAGCAGCCCACTCTGCATCTATATCTGTGTGCCTGTGTGTGTGTGTGTGTGGGTGGTAGGCGTGGCAATTAACATTCACATGTGCTACTTATCAGAGCAAATCATAAAAGCAATAGAGCTATTGACAATCAGATAATAACAATCAGGCCTTGGAAATAAAATACTATATAAAGAGTAAAAAACAGAAACACAAATCTACATATAAGGATTGTATTGAACTATAGGTTAACTGAAAGACATGAATAATATAAATTTAAAAATGTTTGTTAAGCTAGAAAAAGGTGTATCATAATCTGCAGGTATTTATACTACTTTATTTGTCTTCGGACAAAATATTGTGTATTAAGCAGTTTAAGAAAAACTTATGAATCTAACATCAAGAATCCTAAGTATCTTATAGTGACTTATAGTGGATTATAAAGTTAGCAGTAAGCAGAACATGCATTTTTAGGAATGCGATTCAAATAGCGATATAATATCTAATCCCTTACTATTAATTTTTGATATTTCATAAAAATATTTGTATCCATTATAACTATTAATTTATATTAATTATGTATATATATAAACAATTCAGTCAACGTCGCAAAAAATAACATTTTACCATTTTAAAATGATTATTATCATATTTACTATTATAATCATCATTATTATTACCATTTTAAATATTATAATTATAGATAGTATTCCTATAAATATTTAATATTTAAATAGTAGTTATAGGATCAATCTCCTCTTCTCAGACTAAAGAACCGATATATAAATTTAAAACCTTGTCTTACAATTTTCTAAAGTATATTGTTAAGAATTAACTGTCTTATGACAAATCTTAACAAATGAGTGAGACTTTTAATTAAAAATTACAAAAAAATTATATATTTAAAATGCATATGCTTAAAAAAGTCAAATCAAAAACTAATAGACAGAAAAAGACAGAATAAAGTACACTAACCTAACACGACAGATTAGCTACTATCTGTAAAAATTATCCTGAAAGTTCGGAAATAATAACAACTATCTGGGGATTGGACGGTAGCACTCCAACTTTACAAATAAGGTTTGTATTATAATATTTTATATTACATGACAAATGTGTTAAATAAGAAAATATATATTTGAAATCTTTCCAAATCATTTTATACTCCAACTGACACTATTAAGAAATAATATTCAACACTTTAAGATTG
Organism: Drosophila subquinaria; assembly: GCA_037043405.1. NCBI lineage: Eukaryota > Metazoa > Arthropoda > Insecta > Diptera > Drosophilidae > Drosophila > Drosophila subquinaria. The sequence continues at coordinate 339,268 of JBAMBL010001541.1, forward strand.
TAATGTTATAGAGGATTTTTAGCTCGATCACTAGCTAAAATAATTATCACTTGTTTTCATTAGCACTAAGACTTAAAAAGACTTTTTATGGAATTTTTAAAACTAGCTACTCACCCAATCAAATGTAACATTTGGGTGGACGTTGGGTTTTATTGTGATGACATCTGAATGGATCCGGCACCAGGATCGTAAAAGCCAACACGCCCTTTGTTTACAACTAGCAAAATGGGCGCCCATAGATGTTGAACGGCCACTGGCCATTATCCAAAAGAGGCGCTGGCACATCGTAAAATTGGCGAGAGCACAATAAAAACAAACCGGAGTTGTGGTGCCAAGAGCCGTAGATGAAGCCGCACGGCAGCTGCATCAGCGCCGCCTGGTCCAAGTCGAATGAGTCTGCATGTGGAGGCGTTCGAGCCAAAACCGACAACGATGCCAACGACGCCAAGAGCAGACACGTTGCTCTGGCCGCCTGGAAATGCTGGCATTCCCACGTACACTTCCACTTCCAGTGGAAGAGCAGAGAGAAGCACAGCCAGCGTCCAAGTGCAACCGTAATGGCAAAAAGGTAAACAACGATGAGAGAAGCGCATGCGCCTTTTCGATCTGGAATCAGACTGGCAGAGGATGCTGAGCTAGACAAGGAATCTAGGAAACTTCCTTTAAGGATACGCGACGCATATTCAACTTCAGAGTAGCTGCACTTTCAAGCAGCCTGCAGTGTATACAGAAATCACCTTGCCATTTTCTTTGAATTGATTGGGGTTGAAAGCGTGCAACACAATCCATCCCTTATGTCCTTATGGCCAGAGAGAGAGAAAGAGAGAGAGTAAGCCCGATGGATGGATGCTGTTTAGCTAACATTCCAATCGACTTTTCCGGGTGGGTTGTTGATGCTAAGCCCAAAAAATCAATAATGCCGACGACCATGTTGGTCCTCCCTGCTCCAGCTCCTGTTCCTCCTTCTCCCTCTGCTCTCCAGTCTGAATAACAGGCAGACAATGAAATGATGATGCCGACGACGCCGTCAACGCATCGTAAGGGCGCACGTGTTGTCCCTGTGTGCTGTCCAATGCCCCAACCAACACTTCCTCCTCCGCATCCACATCCACCTCCACCTCCAGTGTGTGGTGCGTGTGTGCGCTTAGCGGCAACAACACCAATTACAATATAGACAGACATTTAGAGCTGGATTGCATTTAGTATACGACTCATACAGACCCCGAGGATGTGTATCCTGCCCAAATAGAACAAAAAATTGACTATGAAAAATTGTCGAAATGTATTTAGCAACGAGTTTCTAATGGAAACAATTAAGTCATTAGCAAGTGTTGATTTTCATGACTGCCGAGACTGTGAATGGAAAAGGGGGAAAACTAATGTGGCAGGACATAATGGACTCGGCATACGCATGGGACAGAGCCAGAGGAGACATCTCTCATGCGGTTAACTGGTCACCACACACTGCCACCCACAACAACCACGTGCTTAACTACTTATATAGTCTGGTATATACTGCATACTGTATTTAGTAGTATATACTGCTCGGCCTATGCTCGTAGTATATATACTAAAGTTCTGTTACCCAGAAAAGCCACAATGCTGCCAACAGCAGACGCTTTTCCGGGCCGCCTTTACAAATGCCTCGCATTTTTCTCAATTACATTGAACAACTTACTTTTGTGCCAGCCTCTCTGAATGTGTGTGAGAGTGTGTGTGTGTATGTGTGTGTGTCAAGAGGTGAACTGTAGTCCATTTTTAACCATGATTGAAGAGTTAAATGTTGTGGCAGTTTTAGCAGCTTAACACAAATGACACTTAAATCATCTACTGCCCGCCCTCATATGTTGCAGTTGATGACTGAGAGGGGGAAATGTGGAAAGCGGGGAGAGAGGAAAAGCTTAGAATTTGAAATGTTATTGAGAGTTTTATTAAAGTTAATGGCTAAAAGTTGGCTAATTTGTAAACTTTCTTTTTTTAATATATTCAAAAAATATCCAGCGATATGTTTGATTTATAGGAATTTTATAAAAAAAACTGTCGCAGAACTATCAATGCAGTTTTGTTGTCCGCTTTCGTCACTAGCGTGAATAACGTTTTAAATTTTTGTAAACGTACTCTTAAAAAGTTGTAATATTAAAAAGATATTGCTGAACTGAATTATGTATTCAAGGATAAATACAAAATAAATATATTCATTAAAAGATCAGTTACTGGAATGGGATAATATGTAGGAGATAAAAGCGAAATTTTATCTTGTATATCATTTATATTTTAGATTAACTTGAGTTGTCTAATAACTTATAAGTTCAATAAATTGAAGATTTTTTTTAATCATTTTGATAACCTTTTCAAAAAGAGAATAAAATAAATTTCAAAATCAGGGATAATAATCTTCGAAATGATATATTAGTTGCGACGAACTGCAGTTCAATACTTATCTTACATATGTACATGTTTTAGGGCCCGCTTATCTCTAAAGCGCGTGTAAATATTGTAAAAGAAAGTATACAAACTCATAAGCATACATTGGTTATCTGAATTGAGAAGGAACCAAACACGAAAAGTACTCGCAAATGAAGACATTGCGAGTATAAGAGTAAGTATAAGACCATGTGAGACTTGTGTGTATATAATATGTACGTTTATTTTTTATATTTTTATGGGAGAAACACGAGAGCCAGACATGCAAGGCAGCTGGATGGCGAGTTCTTAAGGCACAGAGATTGGGATGGATACAAATCAAGTGAATCGGAATCAGAGTTAATTGAATGAATCATTAATAATAAGAAGTGGACACAGCATCCAGACAATTGCCGAAAAAATTAAAGTAAATATTCAAGTCTTCTTTTTGTGAGTGTGGGAAACCGAATCAGCAACAGAAACCGAATCAGCAACCGAAACAGACTATGATGAGGAGGGCACGGGTATGACGGGCTGGAAGAGATGGAGCCGGGCGTCGGCGTGGCCCAGTTTGTTGGTGGCGTTGCAATAGTAGTCGCCAAAGTCCTCCTCCGACACGCTGTCAATGCGCAACACCGACGTGGTCGTCTCCGAGGAGGAGGCCGTGTTGGAGATCTCGTGCCGGCGACTCGACTGCAACTGCACCCCGTTCCTGAACCAGACCACAGTGGGCGCCGGATAGCCCTGAACGCTGCACTCGAGATCCGCCGTGTGCGACAGCATCTGGGCCACCTTGGGTCGGCTGACGGCGATCTGGGGCCGGAACTCGACCTCCACACGCACCAGACGCTTGTCCGGCTGCCCCTCGCCGTTCTGGGCGATGCAGTAGTAGCCGCCACGGTCCATGCGATGCACCGCCTTGATGCGCAGCGTCGGCTCGTTCAGTGTGTGTCCTCCGGCGGGCATGATGGCATTGCCGACACGTGCCCAGGAGATGGTGGGTGCGGGAAAGCCATTGGCCTGGCAGCTGACCTCCAGGTTCTGTCCCTCCGTGACCAGCTTGCTCTTGGGCGTCGACTCCAGGATCACGGGTGGCGTCTTGATCTGCAGATTGAGTTTCTTGGTCACCTTGCCGGAGGCAGACACAATCACCTGGCACTCGTAGGGACCCATATCGTTCACCTCGATCTGGCGTATGCGAAAGCTGTAGATGGCACTGTCCTTGCCGGGATTCTCCAGCACGCTGATGTTGTAGCGCTGATCGGGCAGACTGAGCATGTTCCGCATGCTGAGCACCACCGCCGAGTTGGGCTCCGTTTTGGCCCAGCTAACGGTCAGTTGGCCCACGTGCTCCACCGTGCAGTTGAACTCGACGCTGTCGCCCACACTGGCCACCACATCCTGACTGATGTGACTGATAACGGGCGCAGTGGCAGCAGCAGCTGAAGCTACAGCCACAGCCGAGATCCACAACAGCCAACACTTTGTCATGCTCCTCCGTATTTGTATTTACTGATAATTCCACAAATGATTTCGATTAACTCGAGTTCAATGCGCCGCTTGCGTCTATTATTTATTTACTATTTATTTATTTTGTATTCTTGTGCGTTTGTCAGTTGCGCTTCACGTTCGCTGCTCGACTGACACGGCCGTCGGCTCTGTCTTCGGCTGCAGACTCGGAATCGGACTCGGACTCGAATTCGGACTCTGAGCTGTGCTCAGGCATTAACAGAGACGTCGACGTCGACGTCAGCGTCAGCGTTGACTTTGACCGATCGCTTTTGGGTATGTTTGTTTTTGTTTTTGTTATCTACTGCATCAAACACGCAGCGAGTTTACGATCATATCTCTCTTTCTCTCTCTCTCTGCTTTGCCTTCGTCTTTTATATTCGAATTTGCTTTCGTTTGTTGCTTTCTTTTATTTGTATTACTATTTGTGTGTGTGTGTGTTTTGTTGTTGTTGTTCTTGTCTAGTGGCTCACTTATCAATGACTTTAACTTTGCTGCACTCTTCGCTTTAAATTGATTTGTTTTGCTCGACGACAGCAACTGCGACTACGACTGCGACTGCGACGACGACTGCGACTGCGACTTCAACTAAGGCGAATGAATGTCCGTTACAGAAACAACGAAAAACGCGGGCAAAACGCCTCGTAGAGTCGCGACTCGCGAGTAACTGGACAAAACTGACGCCAAATTAAAATTTGTGACGCCATTTGCCCCTGAAACCGTTTAGAAGTTCGTGGAAAGGTGGTGCACGCACACACACACACACAGACATACTCGAACGCATGCATAATACGCACACAGGATGATTTATGACATGGCGCAAGGAACAAAGGACGCGAAAACAACAACAGCAACAACAATGCCGTCTGCTGGAAAGACCGACCTTTCGCCTGTGGAAATGCCAATGCCAGGTCGCGATCCTGCACGACAACCATACATACACACACACATACATATATCTGCATGCCATCTCTCTCGCACAGACGGCGACCATCGTTATTGAGCAGAGGCGCGTGCGTGAAACCTGAAAGAGGGGTTAAAACTGTTGAAACTTCACTTTCGCAGTGTGTTTCAGCTCAAACTTTACTGAAATCGATATAGAAAATAGGCTTTGGGTCCAGTTTTAAAAAAATTTGCTAGCATCGAGTATTTTAGGTCCATTTTGTTGAGCGTAATTCACGAGATATTTTTTTCGGATATGTACTTACAGAAAAACTCACTTCAAAATATTTGAATAGGTGTCAGAATATCTTAAAACTTATGATAAACAACTTATTACGAGTGAGGAGTCTTCCGATTCTCACATGAAGAGTACTTAAGATATAAATTTTAAATATTCAAACAATCTAGAGCCGGAAAAAATTAAAATTTCTGCTTCATTAACTCAGAAATCGTGATTTAAATGAGCAATATATAGAATTGTATAATGTATCCATTTAAATAAGTTAATAAAGATAAAATTTAGTGTTCTATTATAAGTTATGCTGCAACATCAATCTATTCCAATATAAATATCACTCGTAATCAAACTTGATATCCTTTCAAGTCTTAAATTTGCACCTTTTATTTGATAGTAATTTTGAGTTTCTTGTGGTTTTCCAGCGGCTTTCAAGCTCTACGCACTTGAACAGAAATTACGATGGGTGTGTGATATATTTTTCCACAACAAAAAAGAGATAAAGGCGTTTGCCACAGTCAGAAAATTAAATCAGACCTTAAAACGTGACTGTGACTTTTGTCGGAATGCGAAGGCGGAATCGGACACGGAATCAGAGACAGAGAAAGGAACAAAGTCAGAGTTGGAGGTGGAGTCGGTGTCACAGTCGGAGACTGTGGCAGCCAACAGATGAAAGTGCATCCTTTTTGCACAGTAGATGGAGAAGTTAGTACGGAGTGCACATTTGAATCAGATAATTGTAAATTGTGTAAAATAATAAATTTCAAGTTAACTATCTGTGGACCGCATAGGGCGCTTCTATTCTCTCTCTATCTATCTGTCTGTCTGTCTCTTTCTTAGTGCCCCGCTGTTCCTTCTCAACGACAGATGCAGACTGAGATGTGGTCGTATTCGTGGGTTTGTCCTTACGCAGTTGCAGTTGCAGTCCAGCATTTGGCTCATCATCGATGCTCCTTTCTTTCGAATGCGGATGCGGGTCTTTTATGCACTGCACAAAACTTGCAACGGACAAACATACATTCATACATATGTATGTATGTATACTATATATGTATATACATGCATACATATCCATATCCTTCCAATATAGGGAACTGAGACTGTGCCGGCAAACGGCAACTGGCTGTGTTCACTGTGTCCACGAGAGCTCAAGCGGATCTGAAACAGAAAATGTCAAAATTTGTAATTTATTACCCGAATCCTGTTTCTGTCAGTGACTCTTTCGGGTGTTCTCGCTTCGGCTTCGGCAGGGGGGTTGCCATAGTCCTTTGTCACACACTGCGTGTGAATTTGTGGCCCAGTATCTATATGTTTGTTTGTGTATGTCTCCCTTGGTATGTGCAATGTTTTGTTTGCTTTTGGCTGGCTGCCTGGTAAAACTGTGAATTGACTTTTACTGCCAGTTGGCACAACTACAACAACAACAACAACAGCAAACAGCTCCCATATCTAAAGTCAACACAACATTGATCAGTTACATATTCGGTAAACGGTATTAGCACAATTTATACTGCTCTATAAATTAAGACAAACAATTGACAGTTGAAAACTACCTTGACAATTGTAAAGTTGTCTTTGCTGAACAAATCATGAATTTTAATAAAATAAAATTACCAAATCATGTTTTAAATGATTTGTATATTTATACCTTTATGTAATTATATAGTAAATATATTAAATATTTAATTTTAGTTCTTATTATGTCAACTTATAAAGTCAACTTTTTCAATTTTTTAGCTAGAATTTTGAAACTTTACCAGAATTTTTGTTGGACTTTTCTACAATTTACAATTTTCTTACTTTTTTTTTTCGAGACGCGAAGAGCTAACGACACCAAACCAATTTTAGATTGAACGTAAATTATTTACAAAATTTTGGATTTTGTTATTTTTTTTCAAATTGTTTTTATTCAATTTTTAATTGATTTTAGAAAATTGCAGCTTTTCAGTTCAAATTTTGCGCCAAATTACAAGCGCCATCTGCCGTTTATAAGCATAAGCATTGATAAAACCAGGGCTGAACACTGCAAAGCGCCATCTCGCGGTAATTTTTAAATGTTAATGCGCATTAGCGCTGCCAGATAAGCGCACTTCGCATACTTTTCGCACAGTCTGGCTAATTTTTTGCGCATTCTGTTTTGAATTGTTGTTCTTGAGCTTGAAGTAACGGCACTTCTCGGACGCGATATAAATGAAAGAAAAATGTGGGAATAATAAATTAATGTGTTGCAAATGTAACCGGTTACAAAATTATTGCAAATGCAAACTTAATAACATTTTAAAATTGCAACGTGCCGACAATAAAGAAAAATAAAAACATCAAGGTGGAGTTAGTTGTGGAAAATGGCGCAACCGCCGCCGGATCAGAACTTTTATCATCACACACTGCCGCATCCACATCCGCATGCACATCCGCATTCACACACTCACGCACACGCACACACACAGCATCCACAGCTGCAGTTGCCGCCACAGTTTCGCAATCCCTTTGATTTAGTAAGTACCCAATAATAAAAACAACAACAACAGAAATAACAATAACAACAACAACATTCTGCACATTTCCTTAAGCTGTTCGATGAACGCACGGGCGCCATCAACTACAACTACATACGTCCCTATCTGCCGAACCAGATGCCCAAACCAGGCAAGTAGCAAATACACAAACCATTCAGTGCATGCTCAATATAGTGAACTATTTATTTATAAATTGTCAATCAGATCAGTCCACTTTATTCCGTGTACACTGAATATCCATGTGATTAATGATTATTAATTTAATTCAAACTCTTTCACCTTAGATGAGTTGTCCGACTCGCTGGTTATGCGACGACCTCGACGCACGCGCACCACATTCACCAGCTCCCAGATTGCGGAACTGGAGCAGCACTTTCTGCAGGGACGTTACCTGACCGCGCCACGTCTGGCCGATCTGTCGGCCAAGTTGGCGCTGGGCACGGCACAGGTCAAGATCTGGTTCAAGAATCGCCGGCGTCGTCATAAGATACAATCGGACCAACACAAGGATCAGTCCTACGATGGAATGCCGCTGTCACCATCGATGCCCAATGCACCGCTGAAATCCACAGACGCGGATCCGCCGAGCCTGCAGGCGCTAAGCCTTGGAGGCGGCTCTGCCACGCCCAATGCACTCACACCGTCGCCCACGCCGTCGACGCCAACAGCGCATCTCGTGGAGCACTACAACGAATCCTTCAATGCATACTACAACTACAGTAATCACCATTCACAGGCCACTGGACACCAGCGGCATGTGGCACAGCCCCAATACAACGCAGCCTCCCAGTTCTTTCCTGGTGCTGGTGCCATGCAGCAACATGGTAACCCACATGGACAGCAACAGCTCCATCAGCAGCAGGCGGTGCCACCGCCACCGCCAACTCATCATCAGCAGTCGCAGCAGCAGCTTCATCACCATCACGTGATGGCCCAACAACAGCAACAACAGCAGCAACAACAGCAGCAGCAACAACAACAACAGCAGCAGCAGCATTATCATCACTTTGACTTTCAACAAAAGAACACAAGCGGCTGTCGGGTGCCGCTGCTGAAGGGCGACAACGAGGCCGAATACAGTTTCAATGGCTCGTATTATATGCGAACAACGGCGCTGCCTTTAGCCGGCGTCTCTGCCAATGCCAATGCCAATGCCAATATGCCGGCCGTCGAGTCCGTGACGTCTGCGCTCTCGCCCGGCTCCGAGGTCTATGAGCCATTAACACCAAAGAATGACGAAAGTCCCAGTCTGTGTGGCGGTGGTTCTGGTGTCAGTGTCCGTGTCGGTGGCACTGGCAGTGGCGGCGGCGTTGGCGGCCCCTGTGCCACCGCTGTCGGCGCCGACGATGTCACCGACGACATGGACGACGGATCGACCAAGAAGACGACGACGACGCTACAGGTGAGCATAGAAATCTGGAAATGACACAGATCTTGTTGATTGATATAGAGATAGAGACGGATATTGTAAAGTACTCTGTATATTTGATCAACTAACATTGTCACTCTCTGTTTCAACAGAACTTGGAGCCACTGAAGAGCAACAATAGTGTTGCAGACAAATCGTGTGTCGATGGCAGCGATGTTCTAAGCGCTGGACTACTTGCTGTGGCACGCGGCAACCTCATGGGATGTGGCAGTGTCAGTGTCGGCAATGGCAACAGCGCTTTTGGCAAGTTCGGTAAACTATCAGTACCGTCATCGCAGGCGCCACCTTTAACAGCCTCGGAGGCAATGAATGAGGCGAATCAATATCAATGTACGATGGATACGATAATGCAAGCGTATAATCCACATCGTAATGCCGCTGGCAACTCGCAGTTCGCCTACTGCTTCAATTAGGCCAGAACCCTGAGCGGTCTATGATAAATAGAAATTAATTGTAAACACAAAAGATTGTAATGTTTGTGGAGTTTATAGCTTTAAGTGACACGTTGTTTCCTGATTGTACAAAGATCTAATAATTGTAGATATCTACCCGTAGTAATCTGTAGCATTTTAAGCCATTTAATATTATTTTTTTAAGATGTATCGTTGCTACAGCTTTTAATGCATTTTTATATGAAATCCAGAAACTTTCTACATAACCCGTTCGTTGTTCTCAACTCTATCTGGCTGGGCATTTCCCAAAGCCCATGAATGACCATCCAGATATTATTGAGGTAATAATGGGCTTAACTGAATGTGTTATAGATAAAGTTTCTGTATGAAATTTCCGTGTTAAATTAAATCCTATTACATAATTAGAGCAACTAGGCATAGCTAAAAAACTGTACTGGTCGAAATGAAAAATGTTTCTCTTCCTGATAATCGCATGCCCTATTTCTGGGTTATGCTATTATCAGATAAAGATCGAACGTTTAAACAATAATACTCATCAGAATATTTTTAACTTTGCTATGCCTCAGGTTGCATGTTGCAATTTAACATTCTTCGCGTAAGAATTGTTTAAAAATTGTACATTAATCATGACAACTTTATGCTCTAATTAGTGAAATAGAATATCTAGTTTATTTCTGAAATTTATAACTTCATCAATTCAAAATACATTAAACGCTGTCAAGTTACGTTGCGAATGGTGCACCCTTCAATTAATGCTTTAAGGTAGTCTTTATTAAAATATATATGTATCAAATGTTTCAGCATGATTGTTTCCAATAATTTAAATATTGTAGTTAATAAATCCAACAAACCACAAACTTTTGTTTTACTCCTTTTTGTATTATATGTTTAAAGAAAACGTGATATGATAATGTTAATTGCAGTAATATTTTGTTTGATATTTATTAGTTAATCAAAATGCAATGTAACTCACAAACAATCTGAAATATTGCGTTATTCGGTAGCACAATTTAAATTAACTCCGATAGCAAAAGTCAGTTTAGTTAATATCTATAATAGCTATTACTTAATTTAAAACAGATGGATTAGTATTTAATTAAGTCAAAGGCAGTATAACATGCCCATATCAATAATATACTTGCTTATACTTATCTATGTGTTCTTCAAAAATAATAACCCAAATAAATGAAAGACATTTTTTAAATAATATATGTACTATATAGTAGAATCTGCTTACAACATTTGGTAAGTTGCGAATCGAGGATAAATGAAAAGTGTAGCTGGTTTTCCCAAAACTCTTATGAATTTAAAATGGACAAAAGAGAAGAAACGAAAATAGCTTTTACGATAGGCAGATACATATGTATGTGCAATAAAATCTGATCCGCAAATTTTCTGCGAAAAACGCGTAATAAAATTCGCGCTTAATTCCAGGCGAAGCCACCTGGTGGCCATGTCTCCTGGGCATCTACCTGTGACTTAAACTATTTAGGTAGGCTGATATACCCGACTCCCGGCCGGGTGTGCGACCTTAATCTCCGCTCGCTGACCTCCTCAGGCTGAGGCTCAGAACTGGAACTCTAGAGACAGACGACGAGGATTAAAAACATTTTGGTTTTTGGCAAAGCAGCCTATATATCGCGGACGTGCTTCCAGTGAGGACATCATTATTGATTTGGTCGTCGTCGGTGACGTGTGTGCATTTGTTGTAAAATAATTTAAAATAAATAACAAATTGCACGCACTTATACTTTAGTGCATTAAAGTAAACAAACCAGACAAACTGTTGATAGCTATTCCGATTATCGAGTAACTCCATCCCAAAAGCAAGAACAACAGCGACATAATGGACACCGATGACGTTGAATCGAGCACAAGCAGTGTGATGTCCACATTGGGCACATTATTCTCTTTCAAGTCGCCGGCGGTGAAGAAACTTCTGGGCTGGAAACAGGGCGACGAGGAGGAGAAGTGGGCCGAGAAGGCTGTCGACAGTTTGGTCAAGAAGCTAAAGAAGAAGAAGGACGGCGCCATCGAGGAGCTGGAGCGCGCCCTCTCCTGCCCCGGTCAGCCATCCAAGTGTGTGACGATACCGAGATCCTTGGACGGAAGACTACAAGTCTCGCATCGCAAGAGTCTGCCACATGTGATCTATTGCCGCGTGTGGCGTTGGCCAGATCTCCAGTCGCATCACGAGCTGAAGCCGCTCGAATTGTGTCAGTATCCGTTTGGCTCCAAGCAAAAGGAGGTCTGCATCAATCCGTATCATTACCAGCGTGTCGAGAGTCCCGTCCTGCCACCGGTGCTGGTGCCACGTCACTCGGAATATGCGCCTGGACACTCGATGTTGAATCAGTTCAATCCGATGTCCGAGCCGAGTACAATGCCGCACAATGTGAACTACTCGAGCAGTGGCTTCAACTCGCACAGTCTCAGCTCCACATCTGTGGGCAGCCCTAGTTCCTCAGCTAACTCCAATCCAAATTCACCTTACAATAGCCTCGCGGGCACACCGCCCCCCGCGTACAGTCCGTCGGAGGATGGCAACTCCTCCAACAATCCCAATGATGCTACTCAAATGCTCGATGCCCAAATGGGTGATGTGGCCCAGGTTAGTTATTCGGAGCCAGCGTTTTGGGCCTCCATTGCATACTACGAGCTGAACTGTCGAGTCGGCGAGGTCTTCCACTGCAACAACAGTTCGGTCATTGTCGATGGCTTTACGAATCCATCCAATAACTCCGATCGCTGCTGTCTCGGCCAGCTGAGCAATGTGAATCGCAACAGTACCATCGAGAATACACGCCGGCACATAGGTAAGGGCGTTCATCTGTACTACGTCAACGGCGAGGTTTATGCCGAGTGTCTGTCCGATGCCGCCATATTTGTGCAGTCGCGCAACTGTAATTATCACCACGGCTTCCATCCGAGCACCGTATGCAAAATCCCGCCTGGATGTTCCCTAAAGATCTTCAACAATCAGGAATTTGCTCAACTGTTGTCGCAATCGGTGAACAATGGATTTGAGGCGGTTTATGAGCTGACGAAAATGTGCACAATACGCATGTCCTTCGTGAAGGGTTGGGGTGCCGAATACCATCGCCAGGATGTGACCTCCACACCCTGCTGGATCGAGATACATCTGCACGGACCGCTGCAGTGGCTGGACAAGGTCCTCACACAGATGGGATCGCCGCATAATGCAATTAGCTCCGTATCCTAAAGACATAAATTGATAGCTATAACTAAATAAAGAAGATATACTTAGTAGAAAATTAAAGTTTGTAAAAAAAAGAACCACCCCACACATTTTTTTTTATCTTTATTTAACATACATATATGTATTTATCTTTAAGCTTCAGCTCTCCTAAGAAAAGTCAAAAATTTTGAATGTTCCTTCTACTAATTACCTCTATCTTATTATATAAATATATTTGATCTAAAATAAATAAAGCAAATAATGCATAAAATATGTAGTAATTGTTTAATTTAATTTAATAATCAATAAGTATACAAGGTTTTATCTCTGCTTTATTCTTAGTTATTCTTAGATGCAAAGTGCGCAGTGCCATTTTTTTTTTAACTATGCATATATTCATTTTATTTGTCATATGTAATAAGTTAACATATGTAATAAATTTAATATATTTCGTCACAAAATTGGATATCAGAAAATTTGGGGCATGGAAATGCTTCGTCACTAGACTTTTACCTCGTAAAGAGGTTTTATTTTAGAGGTTAAAACTGAACCAGTTATTTGTTTGACAATTATTTGAAATACCTAAATGGTAGACTTTGTTAAGAAGAAAGAAAGTAAGAATTTATATCAACTCTATATCTAATGAGGAATTAACTTTAAGGATTTTAAATAAACTCGGTTAACTTTCTGTTGAAGTGCGAGATTTGCAAATGAAAATCACTTCTGTAGCCAAGGGCGTCGGCAGCTTTTCAAGCAGGGGGGGGCCAAAATTTTTTTTCACTTTCACAATGCCGCAATAATGTTGACAGAAATTATAATAATGTAGACCTGAAGACCTATAGACCTGAAACTTGGTACACTTAATGGGCATACCATATATAAAGC
>JBAMBL010001543.1:0-27564 GCA_037043405.1 Drosophila subquinaria
ATTGTGACATTGAAAAAACGGCCCTCACAGTCGTTAAAAATATCCCTTTTGACACACAGCAAAAGCAATGATATCAACACAAATGTAAAATTGAAGTCGTAATTTGCTTTCCCTTTGAAGAAAATGAAAAATGTTTGATTTGTGCACGATTTCATACCGATTTGAAAATTGTGCATGATTTTTTTCGTTCATTTTATTCTGAGTGTATCTATATTTTAATGTAATAAAATATGGATTATACTCACCGGTTTTATTGGACAACTTAAATGTCCCGTTACATAGTTTTTGAAATTTTTAAAACCTGCGTTTAGTGCTGCCATGATGACCTTACTTTTATGCACGCCTTCGAAGAGTTTACATGCATCATTTGGAAAATTGAAAACACGCCCCGTTTGATTATTCAACTTGGTTGCCTCCAAGTACATCTGATCTCCATCTCATTGATAATGTGATTACCTCTCACCAGTCCACTGGCATAGCTTCGGTCATTTAGTTGGATTATTTCACTGCTTAACTCAGCGATAAGCTCCGGATTGTGGTTTTTCAATATTATTTTTTCTTTTACAGCTTTAAAGCTCGGCTCTGATTTTAGGCTCGCAATGATGAGTAGGAGCAAAAGACAAATATTACTAGCCATAGCCAATGGTCAATATTCAGTGATCGGGTGCAATCATTGCAGTGCATATTAAATAAATATTTTTAAATAATTTCCTATATTAATATATGCCATAATTATATCATATAGCATTTTGATGAAATACGCTTGGATAAAAAAATACTAAAATGATTACTGCATACGAGAAGCAATTATTCTCTGACCTTTGATCACTTCCTATTTTCAATCCGCCCTTTAATTATTAGGTTTATCAAGATTGAACTGAATAACAAATTTATATACTACAAAGAGTATTACATATACATTTTTGTAAAAGTACTGAAAAGTGTAATTTGCGCAGTCCGCTGATTTAGTTATTAAACCCGTTACTTAAAAAATTAGTAAAAGGGGATATTGTATTCGTTGCAATGTATGTAACAGGGAGAAGGAAGCATCTCCGACCCCATAAAGTATCAGCATCAACAGCCGAGTCAATATAGCCATGTCTGTCTGACCGTCTGTCTATCCGTCCGCCCGTCTGTCCGTCTTTGTGAGCGCCTAGATCTCAGAGACTATAAAAGCTAGAGCAACCAAATTTGGCACACAGATTTTTATAAGCCCCACGCAGGTCAAGTTTGTTGCCACGCCCCTTTCGGCCTCCGTAAATTACGAAAAGCCACCACATGCACAGTTTTCAAGATATTATAATTTTTTCACTAACTACCATTAGCTACTATTATTACCTATCATCCTTCTTAATCGTAAAAAAAAGGACAAATATAAAGGTGGCAATGGCTTATTACAGTTTTCTGGCTTTCCCTGGATCCCCTCACTGATAGGCAACTCTTCCCCCGACCAAAAACTTTAATACGAATTTTTATTTATTAATAATGCATTAACGAGCATTTAGCATCGCGGTTCTCTTCCCGAGATGGGATTTTGGTAAGGAAACTAATAAAAATACTATTAAATGTGTCGGTAAAACAATAAAGATAGATATGGATAAGATATCATTGCATTCAATTTTTGACTGATCGTACTGTTTGTGTCCCACATTCAATTTTATTACAATACTGTATAAATTGTACACATATCCTTCCAAAACGTTCAGCTTTAATGACGTCTAGATAAGAAATATGTTAAATCATTATTGGAATTTCTATAGACTTCATAAGTGAATCCGTACCTGTATTCTCAAATGGTATCATATGAATTTCTGTTTATCGACTCGAACCACAATCGAATGCATATTTCCGTGAGTCGGCTGTAACTTTGGTGTACTCGTGTATCCCGTTGCTGTGGCCACTTTGCCTTTTCGCCTGCCACTTGAGTAATTAAATTCAGCAACGCATCCTGACGCTGAATCGTGATGGGCGTGGCATTAACGCTTTGTGGTTAACATTTTTGTGGTTAAATGAATTTAAAACGTGCAACGCGCGCGTGTGGCAGGTGCAAAGTGACAACAACAAATTGCCGCCCCCCTTCTTCTCATGTCCGTCTTGCAATGGACCAAAAGGACGCTGACATATGGATATATCCTGATGGATGCTGATGAAGGGAGGCGGGGCACGGAAATGGCTGCCAGAGACGAATTGCTGCCCATTGACATGCAAATTGTACGCGCAGCAACAACTGCAATAACAAGAACAACAACAGCAACAGCAACAACAAATGTGGGTAACTGTCTTTATACCGAACTATTCAACACTCTTTGTTTAATAAAAGTTATTTGTATCTGATATCTGAGTCGAGATACTTAGTTATAGTTGATCTACTTAAAATTATTATTTATCTTGATTTCTTTTGAGATAGATGTTGACAAACTCTCTCTAAATTTCAAAGGACTCAATTAGTTAAAGTCCTATGTGGATTTACAAGCACGCGTGTTTTTATTATTCCGATGCGTTTTTCTCTGGGTGCGAATTCAGTTTTCCCTTTTCCAGCTCGGTTCCCCCTTCCCCTCCCCCTTTCTCGCTCTCTCCTCTTCTCTCCTCATTTCCCTCACCTCACCCTTTCTTCAGTTGTATTTTTATTGAAAATAATTTCAATTCGTTGGTTCGACGCTGCTTGTCGACTGATGAACTTAAATTGACACTCGCCTGGCATTTCTCGTTTTGTTTTCATTTGCTTTTTAATTTCATTTTTTACTTACGCACGACGAGCATTTTTCTACCTATTTTAATGTTATTTATTTGCAGTTGTAATTGCTGTTGTTCTTGCTGTTTTATTTCTGTTGTTGTTGTCGCTCTTGTTGCAACAAAAATGCGAATGCAAATTGTTTCTTTAATTGAATCATTTGGGCCAGCATTCAGGGCACCATTTTAATAATTTGCTCTTATCTGGCGAATTTACAATTAAATGCATACAATAATTATTATTATCATTATTATTATTAATTATTATTATGCATTCGGCATATAACAAACAAATTTTGAAGGTTTTCTGCTCTAACTATTCACACTGACCGCAAATAAATTGGAGAATTATTTGTTTAATTAACAATTTTACACAATTCATTTATGCTATTCTCATATCAATTTTTTATCACAAAAGATTAAATTATATTTATGTTTTTTTTTCAGTTATACAAAATAGTGTTCTGTGTCATAGTTGTCTCGTTGTTGCCCGAGTTTTGCTTAAAACTTTAAAAACATTTTGTAAAACTATTCTGAAATTAACTATCAGGCCCGTTTCAGCTTTCACATTCGGCTAATGAGTTTGAATTCGAAGACACAAATCGATGATTTTGGTACGCTTCGAATAAAATCTAAGTGAAAAAAAAAATTTATAAAAATTCTCCAATGACATAGGAATAATATTACATGACCAGATAAATAAAAATTAATCTATTTGATTTTAAAACAATTTTA
This sequence comes from Drosophila subquinaria, assembly GCA_037043405.1. Taxonomy (NCBI): domain Eukaryota; kingdom Metazoa; phylum Arthropoda; class Insecta; order Diptera; family Drosophilidae; genus Drosophila; species Drosophila subquinaria. The sequence continues at coordinate 3,466 of JBAMBL010001543.1, forward strand.
TATTCACCATACATCAAAATCGATAAGACTCTAACCGAAAACATTTGTCGGAATTGATCGACCTGTTCTAATTTCCGTGAAAGTTAATCGGTAATTTATGAGGGTTGCCCTTGTATATGAAAAATAAGTAAATATTTTGGTACATACTTTAAACAACAATTTAAGTGTAAGACCAATTCATTGTTTTTTAAATGCAAGTTTGAGCAAAACTGTGTGTCATTTAGTGCAAACAAAACAGATTATTTTTGTAAACAAACACTGACAGCTCTGCAAAAAGATATTTAAACATGCGCAGATTCACTGCTCTGCTGAAAAGTATGCAACAAAATATAGGAGGGAAATTCGGCAGGTAATTCGCAGGAAGTTTAAGGAAAATTTAGGGGAAATTTAAATTCGGAAAAAGTATGTGAAAACCGGAACAGACCTGTATAATGCTAAAATATGCATCATAATATTACTTGTCTAAAACAGGAAAAATAAAGATCTTGATGAATGTTTCTTAAAACTATCATCCATTTCTAATCATCTATTTCCAATTTATTTATATACTCTAACTCCACAATTTACCACCCATAGTAAACCATAATAAAAAGTTAAATTACTCAAAATGTTTAAATCAATTTTTAATCAAAAAACATTGACTATACAATGTATAGTATACATGTTATTCAAAGTCGCTAATTCCTTATGCTCACCTAAGACTAACAACTAAAAACACCATCAAAGCAAAGCACTAAAAATACCACAACATCTATTACTACTACAATGACAATAGCAGCTACAACATCGGCAACTAGAACTTGACACAGGAAAAGCAAAAGACTTTTCAGACAATGCGTTGACGTTGTCTGCTTTACCAAGTTTTTAGCTCCACATGATAAATGCAGTTTTTTGATGGACTACAACTCCTGCTCCTGTTTCCACTCCTGTTCCCACTACTACTAGTTACTCATTCTTTTGTTTGTGTTTCGCATATTGTGGATTTTCCTACAGTAGTTATGTGTAAAAGCTGCTTTTAGAAACTGCAACGCATGATGGCCAACATTTGCTTCACACATAATTTGTGAGCGCTGTCAATGTGCCTAAGCGGAGTTTATTCAACTCCTAATGCTACCTGCAACTCCTTCCACGAGGTACCATGGGATCTCAGTCCGCAAATTATGTAAAAATTATATTTTAGTGACTTTACTAAATAAAGAATGAAGGGAATTCAGCAACAACGACATAAATACAAGTATGAAATTCGAACGAAGATACGCATTGGAGACTTTTTCAACATATTTTGAAGCAATTGGTTAGATATAGATTCTGAAGAATTGAAGAATGTAATTCTGAAGTGATAACCTATTAGACATTATTTCCAATATACTTAAAATACTTGTATTATGATCTTACTATAAGCGAGATGGAATGTTATGTTTGGTGCGCCGAAGATTTAATATCTGCAAGTTTAGTTGAGAAAGATTTATGCCAGTTTACATTTTCGAAATTTCAGTTTATGATTTTAGTGGAATGTATTCTATTATTGGAGAGCGATGTTTATGATTCAACGCTTTTCTAATACTGCAGTAAATTGTACAATTTTATATAGATGTGTTTTTAATAGTAATCCGAACTGGCCGACTTCAACGTTTGTGCTGCCTGCTGCAAAAAGACGGACCTGTAAAAAGATACAGCGAGATATCATTAAAGGTAAGACAATAGTTTGCTTAGATTCATTATGCGTTACACATTTTATGACAAAATTATACTTAATATCCTCTATGAAGATTTGAAAATAAAACACATGAAATTAATTTTAATACACTTGTGTACAAGCGAGTATACACATATAATATGAATTAATTTTAGTGCAAATTTGAGATGTTAAGCCAGCGAATATTGTTACATATTGCTACTATTTTTATTTTTGTATTTGGGTTTATAAATATAAGGTTTTATATGTTTACTTATTGCAAGGTTTAAAGAGATGTCGCTTAAATAATTTTATTTGAAAATTTTTAATAAAATTACATTAGGTGAAAATATATGATTTTTTCAACGGAAAATTACAAAATGGCCTTGAGAGCGTAGCTGCAGCTGTAAAATCTGGAAGTTCAGTTAATCTACATTTAGACTTTAGACAGAGGCTAAAATAAAATTGTCTTTCAAGTGTAGTATTTATTAGCTTTATAATTTGCAATTTAAAATTTGAACTCTTGAAAGCCTCTCTTTATTCAAAAAGTCAAGTCTTCTACCGCAGTTGCAACATTGTGTCGCAACACTTTGTGGTTGTCGCTGTTCTGCTTGTTGTTACGTTTTTATTTCTTAGGGCTTAAGTGCAGTGGCGTTGTCTGAGGGCGTTGCTCTCAGCCTGGCTCTAGACTTTGTGGGCGTGTCAGCCAGTGCAGGCAGGCGACTGGCAACAATAACAATGGGAACAGTGAAAGCGTCTCCGTAGCCTGGCTTTCAATTAGATTATACGAGTAATGCAAGTACAGTAAACTCGTATTACGCGAAACAACGAATCTGGGTTAAGCTCGTTTAGCTCCTGAGTTGAAAAGCTAAAGAAGAAGTTGCTGCGACTTGAAGATGTGACAGTTGTTTTTGCTGAAGCTTTTGTTATTTATATTATTTACACATTATTGTAAGCTGAAAATGTTTGAATGCATTTTAAGATATTAAGATATTAATAACAAAATATATAGAAAACAAATGAATGTATGCATAAATCATTAATGAATACAAAATGTGATCAAAAGCCGCATTTTTATCTTATTTACCCAATTTAATTTAAAGTAATACATTGCTTGAAGCTAAATATAATTAATTTTTTTACTAAACCGTAACTAAACCGTTTTACTTTTAATTATACCGGAACCAAAATTATTAATTCCGAAATTCATGTATAGCAATAAATGTGAGCTTTAAATTCAATCATGTTTTTAAGGTGTAATCATCGGCTATCAAAGTAATTTTGTCATTTTTTTAACCTAAATGTATTTCTTATTAAAATTATCTTTTTATTTTTAGCTAAACATTTTTGGTTTATACTTAAATAAAGATATTTATAGCATGCCTAATTTTTTTGTGGGCCGAAATGATAACGATACCGATTTTCGAAGTATTTTTGTAACCGATATCTGGAAACCGGTTTAATACGCTAGCTTAGATACCTATTCGCATAATTTAAGATGGTTTTCGAATTTGAATTTCCTTCAAAAGCTGGTGCTGATTTGATTTAACGGGTAAAAAAAATCCGCCTTCATTCTTAGTGCGACTTAAATAAATACCGAAATAAGAATTAATGTGGTTATGATTAAGAATATTTATTTAATATTTTCTTATGCATTATACTCTTAACTATTCAACTTAGCATATTAATAGTAAATATTCGCAATTTCTTAAAAAAAATTAGCATTGCACTGTTAACGCTTTTAGTGAACACATTGTAGTCAATATTTTAGTTATTTACCACATTGCCGCACACAGATAACCTAGGTAAGGAATGCGCTGAAAAGTATGCTGCGATTTACGAATCACTTTGTCGAATGCAGATGTCATGTGGCACCGCCGCCTGTCAACACGTTGCCCCGAAAACCGAAAGCGCTGCTGCGAGTTGAGGTTTACCTCAAACCCAACATTTGACAGGAGACTGTAACAAGCGACAAACGAAAAACGGCAGAAGTCTGGCTGATGTTGAAGCTGAAGGCTGACAACGACAATGTTGGTGGCAAATTCGTTGCCGAAAGTTCTTTAGTCTTGCGACGAAAAGAAACCACAAAAGCCTTTAAAAATAAGAAAGAAAACAAATCAAATTATTACTTAATTATGCTTAAACGTCGATTACCGCAAAAGGACACAGCTGCTGCTGTCGATGTTGTCCTGTGTGTCCTGTCGTTTTGTTGTGGATGTCCGCACGTCGAATTCATTACAAAATAAATAACACAATATTTGTAACTTGGCTAAATTGGTCACGTCGCTGTGCACAGGTATAAAGCGGATATTGTAAAATTAAATTGATTCTCTCCCAATTTCTCTTCTCGTTCCTTGTTCCTTGTTTTTGTTCAGTTGTTTTGTTATTTCTCCTGTTGCGGCTTTTATTTTCCATCGAGCTTGGGGACATCATGGCAGAGGCATATACAATGTGCATTTATATTGTGGAATAAATAAATCTAATGCCTGTTCATCATTTTCAGCAGGGAAACGTTACAAATTTACGTGACAGATTACTGAGAAATACAGAAACAAATAACGAAAGCGCCAGAGAAAGAGAATACCTAAGTGAGAGTGAGAGCAGGACGGAAATGTGCTTGGGATTTTTAATAAATTTCAAATGAACCTCAAAGGCGACCACAAAAGTAAAGCTTCAAATTAAATGCACAATAAATTCGAAAAGTATTAAAGTGAGGCAATAATATTTAGAAATATGAAATCAGACTTAAATTTATTCATCGGGTGCATTCAAAATTAATGAATAACAATGGGTACAATGTGTAAGTAAGTGCATGAGTTTTGATTTTCTCAAAAATAGCTTACATTTAAAGATATCTAGAACTATTCTAATAAGATATTCCTATACTTTAAAAAAGAAGGTATTAACCATGTGCTCAATTTCACACAAGCCTTATAAATTTCTAATTGAATTTTGAAAAATAGAGAATGCTAGAAATAGATTTAAAGTTTCAATAAAATATAAAGCAACAACAATAAAGAATGCTTTACTTAAAAAGTGCTCAGCTAAAAGAATTCTTAAACAATGAAACAAATTAAATCTTATTTACTTTCGTATTTATTTAATACCAACCAGAAACAGTCGACCATATAATTATTTAAAGTTAAATATAAAATTGTATGTATAATTAAGTTAAGAACAATATTATAGTAAATAATATCGATTCCTTCTTACGAAATTATTGTCTCTCATTGTCATTTCCATATAATAGGTACATAATTAGAGCATGCGACTGATTTGCAATTCGTCGAGAATTTCATATTGCTGCCAATTGATTTCCATTTGGAGACTGTCAGCACACGCATCAAGAGCAACGACAAAAAACAAGAAAAACAATCGAAAATGAAAATGGGAATCTACGAGTACTATATATAGAGTGGGATATGGCAAGCAATTGCAACAATATGTTGCAATTGTCAGCCAGCTAGTGTAACAGAAGCGAAATTCTAACATCATCACGTAGAAACCAGGACCAAAAAACAAAACATACAAAAAAATAGAGAAACCTCCAATAGCAGCAGACGACGATGGCGACGACAGGCGACAGTCGACATTCGCTGGCTTCTGATTTAGCCAAGGGATATGAGCGTTACCATCGCAGTTTCCATAACAATCGCAATCACAACAAGAACACAAGTTCAGGACACTGCGAATAACAACCGGAGATACGGAGATACAGGAACATCCACTGCGAGTATCACGATAATTGCTTCGACGAGGATGAGCTCCACACGCTTTCTGAGTACATGAGTGTATGTTCAATGTGCAATATGAGAAAGCAACCAAATAGCGACACAATCAACTTAAATTTCAAATGAATGCTCAAAATATATCAGACAAAAAGATACTCTTTATTAAAAGTCTCACTATCATATACAGAGTTAGATTCCTTCTTTTCATCCTTTATTCTTATTTCTTAGTTGTGACATAAGCTTCTGTGATATTCGAATTTTTAAATCAATTACAGTTTGTAACAATTTATCAAGAGATTAACTACATAATACCCTTACTGTATATTTCATGATTCGAAACATATTCGTAAATAGAATTGAAATCAAGATACATATTCGAAACTATCTTACCTCCAAGTTCCATTAGACTTGTTTGTTTGGGACATCTTTATATAGTTGATGACAAGTTTTCCATCTTTAACATACGTCTGACTATTTCAAATAATAATACCATTCTCAGCTATTTACAGGGTATACAAATTCAGTCTTTTCTTCTGCGACTCTGCTGTTACAAATTCACAAAAACCGGTTGGTTGCCAGCTGATTGCAGTTGGTTTGGTATTTTTGTTGTTGTTGCTGATGTATTTTTTGTTTATTTGTTCTCCTATCCTTGGGCGAAAGTCGAGCAGCGATGCGAATATTTCAACGCAGGCAACGTTGCAACATTTGAAGCTTCACTTCGACTGCCTTTTAACTAATGTGCAACACACTCCTGTACCCAAAGTGAAAGAAATGAACAAAAGTGACGGTAGCAGAGCAAGGCTAATCCCAATAATTATGTGAGTAAAAGGTGCAGTAAACAGAATATATACTCTGTATACTCGAAATGTATTTAAATATTGAACAATCTATATTTTGTAGATATGTAGATAAGAACACAGATAGATGGAATTAAGATAGAAAAAGATTCATATCCCGTTATGTTCAAATAAATTGTAAGTTATTAAAAAAATGTTTTTAATTGCTTTAACAGATTTCTCGAAACATTAAGTGTGTTTGTGTACCCAACAAACTGACCAATGCAATAAATTTGCCGATGCTAAGACTGAGTTTTAATCATTTTCACACTTCGCCTCATTTTGGCCGGCAACATGCTCGTTAATCTGTAAGTCATCAGCGTTCATTTTGCTCCAACAGCCAAGTGCCAAGTTCCAGGTGCCAACTGGAAGTTGCCGCAAGAAGCAGATGCGACTGCACACTCGAAGTTCAATGGGGAAATTCTCGTTGGTCGTTGCCAAGGCTTCGGCTCTATTTTAAACCTTATATTCAATTTAATTGAGCAAAAACACTTTTAAATTTCAATAAATACTTTTACTTAACATTTTTATAGTTTTTCAAAATCATAAGCATAATAATTATTTCTAATAATTATTAATTATAATAACAATTTTTATTTCGAACACTTTGCTCTTTTCTATTATAATAATACAATTTAATATTAACAAAATATTTATAATCAATTACTATTAATGTAAAATGGAAACTTAACTTTGAACTGTAAAATATTGTTATAATGTATTTGTATACATTGCATTAATTTTCTAAATTTAACAACCATATATTGGGAATCAATAACTATAATATATTGAATATGGAAAAATATCAATATTTTTGGAAAGTGATAGACTTGAAAACCTTTCATTTAACTTTAAGCTGTTTCTGTTAAATATACATAGGTTGTTTATTTGATAATTTTTCAATTACTATACAACTTGCAGTTGCACTGCATTAATAACTTCGCACCCTTCGTGCTGCTTTCGTCACTAGCGCGGACGGCCGTCCGCAGTGATAAGCTTTTAATATAAAAACACATATACATTTTCATTAATGTTCAATACTGATTAACATATTTGCACCTCTGTCTAGACAATTTTTAAGATACAAGCTATAAGAAGAGAGCCTAGAATTCAGTTTTCTGAGGACATTTTTGAAGCGTCCGTTAAGTCTTTGTGCATTGCTGTCTGGATCAACAAGGAAAAGCGTCTGGTTAATTCTGGCTCAACATTTCCATGACCACAAAACACTGGCGCCCATTCTCATTTTCAGTGTGAAGATGTTCTTTAGAGTTTCCTTGGGCTATTGTTTTAGACTTTAGACAATGGATGACATGAACTACCAACTACCAATTTTAAGTTCGCAGTCAGCTGCTTCTGCCTTTCAAATGCAGACTAGAGCCGAAAGTTATTTTCCTCCCCAAATTGTTTTGACCAGACATGTTTTTTTTCCCAGTTCCAGTTGCAGGGTAGACAAAGGGTGGGGGATCTACCCTCAACCTATTCAATTAGCATGCATTCAAATGCATGCCACGCGCCTGTTCTTTGCATTTATCTCTATCGATTAATCAGCGCCTTTGTTTGTACTTTCACTTGCGTCTTTTTGTTGCATGCTGCACTTTTGACTCATTTCAATGGCACTTCAACGCACAGACACAGACACACACAGACCTCTTATCACAGTCCACTTAAGGGTTGTTAACAGCAGTCTCCACAGCACCGCTCACCCCTTTTGTTTTATTTGAGAGTCTGCCTTCCAGTTTCGGTTTTTCGCCTATTTTGCACCTTTTGCAGGCAGACATTGTCAAAATTCATAATTGAACAGTTTAACCCGAAGAAGGGGGTGTATCTATGTGTGTGCATGTGTGTGTGTGTGTCTGCTAGTCAAGTGCTTTTCAGTGCGCAATTGCTAGTCGAAAATCTTCGTTAATAATTCAAGAGCTTTTAATGTCATGAATATTCATAAAATTTTGAGCATGATTTGATTTTATTGCATATTCTACTCGTACTCTATCATCAAGCAGCCGCAATGTCATCAGAAATAACAAATACATTATTGAAAAACCATAATAATAAATAAAAGAGGATGCACTTGTAAATCATTTGAAGGATTTGAGTTAAGTTTCTTTTTCTGCCAGGTTATCATAAGAAAGTCTTAAGTTCTCAGAGACTTTGCATATGACATAACAATATTATGTCATTATGTCTAGTCCACGCTAGTGACGCACCATCACAAAGGGTGCGAAAGGTCGACTTACAATATGTACTAGAACTAGTCGGCGGTGCTACAGTCGAGCGGTACTCGACTGTCGGAGACCCCGTACTTATTATAAAGATATCTCAAACAACAAAAAGATTTTCATACTAAGACTTAATTTGGACTGATCGTTCCTATGGCAGCTATATGATATAGTCAGCCGATTTCAATTAAATTTGGTCAGTATGTATGGGACCATCTTTTATACATATTCTGTTAGTTTGGTTGAAATATCTCAAACAGCAAAAAAGTGTTCCATACTGAGACTTGATTTTCAACTGATTGTTCCTATGGGATCTATATGATATAGTAGTTCGATTCCAACCAAATTTGGTCAGTATGTATGGGTCCATCCCATATGCATATTCTGCCAGTTTAATTGAGTTATCTCAAACAACAAAAAAGATTTTCATACTAAGACTTGATTTTCGACGGATCGTTCCTATGGCAGCTATATGATATAGTAATCCGATTTCAATCAAATTTGGTCAGTATGTATGAGACTTGATTTTCAACTGATTGTTCCTATGGGAGCTATATGATATAGTAGTCCGATCCAAAATCTAAAACAAACTCGATCTGCTCCCAATATAGACGAACCTACATACCAAGTTTGGAGTCTCTAGCTCTTATAGTCTCTGAGATCTGATTAAGAATATATATACCTTTTGGGGTCTGCCACGCCTCCTTCTGCCTGTTACGCACATTTTTTTTTGTGACAAAGTTAATAGACCCCTTTACTTTTTTAAAGTACGGGGTCTAAAAATGGAACATGTACTAAAAACAATCGGGACAGACCTATACTTATTTAAATATATATAAAATATTTTAAACAAATAAATCTCTTGCTGAAAACATTAAGGCCAGCGGCCCAAAAGCTTTAACAGAGTGGAGATATCGTTAATCATTTAATATGTGCACTGAAGAAGAACATTTAAGTATTTGGGGAGAAACACTTAATTCGGCGAAAAATTTATTAAATATTTAAGCCAACCAATCAGGCTTACAAAATATTGTATTGAAACTAACGTTTCTTATCAACTTGTCCACTTATTGAACCCAACTTTTTAAGTCACCAACTCCTTCAGGTTTAAAATTGGGCAATCGCTACATTTGACATTAACCTATCGGGTTAACAATTCCATCAGGCTTAAAATTGTGCAAAGCCTATACTTCGAACCAACAAATCACAATGTTTTCTTGTTGATGTATTAGATTGATCACAGAGAAAAAACTATATTTCAAACAAACTTTTCAAGTCATTTCTCATAACTTATATTTTGAGCTTATTGAATCCAAGCCAAAGAAGTCTTCAAATAAATATGGGCATTCCATTCATAAAAGCCGCGTCAGAATTTTAAATGCTCACTGATGGAAAAGAACACGTCCTCTTTCCATCGGTTTTTTGTGTCGGTCAAATGCCTACTAGATTGAGGCATTTTTGGATGAAATAGGCTAAAATTTGGAAAAGACTTGTTTATTTGAGTGGGACAAATTTAGTTGCTCTAATTTTTGCAGTCTCTCAGATCTAGGCACTCACACAGACGGAAAAACGATTCGGCTGTTGATGCTGATCAAGAATATATAACTTTATAAGGTCGGAGATGCTTCCCTTATCCTGTAAATATACATTTCAACGAATACAAAATACTCTTTTCCCAGTACTTCTAGCACTATAGTTATTATACTGGTCGCAGTGCGGAACGGCCTATTAACATAGCCCAGTACTTTTTTTCTGAGTAACGGATTTAATCAAAGATCTACTAGACATTTAAACATGTGTCTGAACTAAATTCTGTTCAAGTTACTTAAAAAATAAGTAAAAGGGGATATGGTATTCGTTGCAATGTATGTAAAAGGGAGAAGGAAGCATCTCCGGCCCTATGAAGTATATATATTCTTGATCAGCATCAACAACCGAGTCGATATAGCCATGTCCGTCCGTCCGTCCGTCATAAAGACTATAAGTGCTAGAGCAACCAAATTTGGCACACAGACTTCTCTAAACCCCACGCAAAATAAATACAATTTATTGTTTAACAAGTCCGCGTTCGTAAACTCCAAGCCCACGAACGCGGACTTGTTAAACAATAAATTGTATGTAAAGTAGTGTTTAAGAATCAATGTTTTAATTATAAGTTGACTATGTTTTTATGTTTTTTGTATCCAGTCGCCCTGAAGACGACAGCCGACGGCAGTCGAAATATATCGGCAAATTAAATAAATGAATTATCCAGACCTCAAGCCAGCTAAAATTCATCTCTAATATTTTAAATTTATTTAAATAATATCCAATAGTCGAGATCTCGACTTTCCCACTTGTCTTATTCTCAAAACTGTATTTAAAATCTCGATATACACTTCTGGCCAAAATAATAAGTACACTCTTTTTTTTACTATGCAAGCTATCGAAAGTCAAGTCTTTACAGTAAAAAAAATGTATTTGGAAAGGTCGCTTAAATTCCGTTTGAATGATGCAAAACTTTCCCTTACCCATTAAGCACCCATTGAAAGTTTCGAAATTATGTAAATGTCTACTTTTTCAGCTTTTTTCCGAAAAACTCTTCAAACAATTCTAGGAGTAACTGCAAAAAAAAATTTTCAAAAGTATCTTCGTTTGTATTCTTTATAATTTTTTGAAAATTTCTTGATTTTTCATACATTTCATACAAAAATCGCTTGTATTTTTTATAATTTTTTTTAAAATTGCTTAAAAGGCACTTTTCGTCATTTTTATACAATAACTGCCTTTAAAGCAATTTTTACAAAATTATAAAAAATACAAGCAAAGAGATTTTTGAAAACTTTTTTTGCAGTCATATGAAGAATTTTTCTGCACCAAAACATTTTTTGTAAAAATCGAGGAAGAAAGCATTAAAAAGTAGACATTTACATAAATTCGATATTTTCAATGGGTACTAAAAGAGTATACTCATTATTTTGACCAGTAGTGTACATGTAATTTGAACAAAAGCGCTTTTCGTAGCTAGGTTGCACTACATACGAGGGCGGGCTGATAAGTAATCGGCCTTACCAAAAAAAAACATCTTAAACAACCCATAAATATTTTATTCGATTAGTGTTTTCTATCGGCTGATTGCTGAAAAAGTTTTAGGCGTTTTTCTCAACACTGGTAATTTTGGCGGGAGTTTTAGCATGGTCACTTTTGCATTGTCCCCAAAATGAGTAAAATAGAATATCGAGCTGTCATTAGATTTCTGTTTTTAAAAAAGAAATCCAACGATGAAATAAAAAATGAGTTAATCGAAGTTTATGGGGAATCAGCTCCATCGATTTCGACCATTAAATATTGGACTGCTGAGTATAGGCGCGGGCGGACAAGCAATTTTGACGAGGACCGTCCGGGACGTCCCAGAGAGGTGACAACCCCAGAAATGGTAGATAAAGTCCACGGAATGATATTGGATGATCGCCGAATAAAGCTGAGAGAGATTGCTAAGGCCCTAAACATTTCTCGTGAACGTGTTGGAAACGTCTTACACGAATATTTAAATATGAGTAAGCTTTCGTCAAGGTGGGTGCCGCGATTGCTCTCAGCGGAACACAAACGCAACCGCTTGGTCATTGCGAAGGAGAGTTTGGCATTGTTAAACGCAAATAAGAATGAATTTTTGCGTCGTTTTGTGACTGTCGACGAAACTTGGATACATCACCATACACCAGAAAGCAAGGAACAGTCAAAGCAGTGGATTTCAACCGGAGAAACGGCGCCGAAAAAGGCAAAGATTGGTTTGTCGGCCAACAAGGTAATGGCAACGGTTTTCTGGGATGCCCGAGGCGTAATTCATGTGGATTATCTAGAAAAAGGCAGAACAATTAATGGAGAATACTATTCTAACCAGGGATTAAAACCCTAACCGAAACCGTAACCTTTAACCGGTAAAAACCGATTGAAATTTAAAACCGTAACTGTAACCGTAACCGAAAAAAAAAATTTTCATCTGACCGAAACCTTTAACCCATTAACAGCTAATGGGTATTTAAATACCCAAAAAAGTATTGACACTTTAAAAATTCTAGCTCGGGGCATGTGAGAGATATCGAGGCAAAATTTGTTTCATAGTAAAGAGAAATAATAAAAATATAAGTATAAAAATTGAACAGTTTAGTTATCCTTGTTATACTTGTAGTTTTTTACAGGTGAATATCTAGCTATTTTTTTGCATAGAAAATGTTATGGAAAATATCTGAAAAATGTATGGAAATCGAAAAAATTAAATTTGAAGATAAAAATTTTTTTTTTGTTTCTTTCAACTTCTATGGTCTTCTAAGCACACATTTCCAAATTTCGGCAAAATCGTACCAGCCGATCTATGGGCAGCCATTAATGGGTTAAACCGAAACTCTGTAAACCGAAATAACCGTTTAGTAACCGTTTCATTTATAAAGGTTCATTTCGGTTTTCCATAAATGCAAATAAAAAAAAAGGAATAAAAGAAAGTTGCAAAAATTATCTGCATTTTATTGTCTTCTGCATGTACACACCAGAGAGCTGCGAAATTCACTATTTTTCTTGATTTCCTCATACGCACAAATCTTACTCAACTCCACTCACTGTTCGAAACACAGCGTTGAGTAAAAACCAATTCTTCTTTGGTAGGCCGACTATTTATCAGCCCACTCTCGTATAACTACTAACTAATTTTATGGTTAACATATTATATAAATAATTAAATAAATAATATAATGATTCTTAGATAAGATATTCGAGCTATTTACTTAGTTATTATCTAAAAAGTGTTTTCAATTACAAATAATTTTTATGGAAATACAAGATTCATGAATATCTTATTATTATTCCCTAAAAATCTTAGAAAATTTCTTTCGTACTCAAAAACTGTATTTGGAACCTCTATACACGCATTGTTTGAACAAAAGCGCTATTCATGGCTAGGCGAGAGGAACATGATTCAACTTAAACTTATCCCGATGATGGTTCCCTGTGCCCCGCAAGGCCGTGAAGCAAGTCAACCCTTTAGGATTTTTTACGAGCACACGTGCGTTTTGTTCCCTTGTCCTCTCACACACTCCCCCCTGTTTCATCCTGACACAGTCCGCGAATTTATTTTAAAGTTTCGCATGGCAACTCGTAAATTTAGTGGAAAATGTGTCGTAAAATATACTTCTCTTATGTATATCGATGTGTGTGTGCGTAGAATTTACGGGGCTGGTAGTTGGGGCAGGTGGTGTAGGCGGCGCGTTTATCGAGGTGCGTGCCAGGGGAATGAAAACGCTCAATTTCTTATCGATTTTCATAATGCTAAAACGCTAAACCTTTTCCGCTCAGGGGGGTGGGCTTTGTAGTAGGGGAACTCATTCGCGGCTAATCATTTCGAGTACTTTGCTATTCAGCTCAAGTCCATTAAATGGCTATTTGCTTATCAATTTTGTGTTATTTTTTTGTTTTCAGTGACCGCCCTACTCCTTCTACTGTCGTTCAAAGCAATTGTCGCAATCCATTGTTGTTGTTTATTGTTACGAATAATTTTGGTGCTGGCATTCAGAATTGGCCATGCATGGAAAACGTGACAGTCGCGTCTTTTGTGTAATTGCGGACTATCTCCGGGACTGGGTGCGGGGTTCGGTTAACGGGTCCCTCGAAATGAAATCAAATGATTTGCCGTGCAACTGATTTATGTTTAATTTATAGAGCTGCCCGTCGGCCTGACCGGCATGCAAATAAATTTCAAATGCGAGCCTGCGATGAAGACATAAACTCCGACTGCCAAATCAAACTACAAGCGAGACCCATCAAAAGCTTTGACACACCGAAATACCGAGAGCGAGAGCGAGAGAATAAACTAACCACTGAGAGACATTGTGTGAGCGAGTGTGTGTATTGTCAGCTTAAGAGAGCGCGGCTGACAAACAAAGAGAGCACACGAATGCCGTTTCCATTCGGACTTGAAATGTCGACCAAGTTTTTGCTTGCGGTAGGACAAGACTCATCGCAGCTTCGATTAAACCAAATTTGGAATTGGAGCAACAGCAACTGTAGCGGCAAATGCCGGCAAACGTTGTGTATAAGAGTGTGTATAAGAGTTTGCAAAGCAACAGACAAAAAGAGGCATATACTCTGTGAATTTATTAATCATAATTTTATATCTTTTAAACAAAAGTGTACAGTAAATTTAATAAAACTCTTTTAAATCGAATCTACTAAATCCTAGTTTTACTAGAAGTTCAAGAAATGTGTTAATAATATCTTTCTCCATTTATTAATTAAAAACTGCTTCATGCTAAATTTGCAATTATTGCATATAATTTAGAATATATTTAATTGATCATTAAATGACGTTAGAAAAATTATATTCAAAGTTAATCTAAAATGTAGTCAGTGGTCGAAAAATACAGTCATTCATTAATGAACAAGAATGTCCAAGTAACATTTCGAGTCGAAATTTTCGACCTATACAGATTCGAGGTTTCAGTCTTCGCTAAGCTCATATACCTTGTGCTTATACTTTATATGTACATACATATGAATGAATTTATGAACATGTCTTTCTACTTATAAGTATTCGCGTAAGGTTAACTTGGTATGGGATTTTTATTCGATAGTATTCAGCTCGCATATCGAAACATTATGTTGCCATAAATACAATCGGACTTAAAGCTCTTGATTTAATTCGTTTTCAAATGTTTTATAGTTTACCTATGAACGATAATTTGTATCTGTTGGTATTTTAGAATACATAACAATTTGTATCTGAAAAAATGTTTTAAGATTAGATTCGAAATAAAGTTCAATCGACTTTGATATTTTAGCGGGTGCGAAATGCTAAAGATAAAATTCTTTGGTATTTTTTGTGTTATTTAATGCAGAAAAATGCGGTCCAAATTCGAGTGGCCGCCAGTCATACGATTGGTCAAATTACACTAGAATAATTCTCCCTAGTTCCGACATTACATCTACAGAACTGCAATTTCAATCCATTTTTAGCATTTTTAACAGCCTCCTATACTGTTACCCCGTTTTTCATTCGTGACCAATTCGGACACCTTTTTGAAGTCTTCAAATCACTTTTTTCAACAAACTTCTAAACATTCTACTGCTTTAAGCTCGATAAGGAGAATAGGGCCTTAAGTATGTGAATTGAAAGCAATTTATGAAATAGTTTTGTATCCTTAATTGTCTTATTATATAATTTCTTATAATTAAATAGATAACAACACAAGTAAATATTTACATTACCTGCAATTAAACAAATAATAATATTCGAATCAAAATAAAGCAAAGGAAAGACTGTCATCTGGTTCAATGGAGGGAAGTGGGAAAATGGTTTAGGGGGATATGTCAAATCAACAGCAGTTTATTCAATAGCAAATAGTGAAACACATTGTTCTCATGTCTCACTGTTTCGTTGACATTTTTTCATTTTTTTTTTCCAGACAAATAGATAGATATAGAGAGTGAAAGAGAGAGAGAGGCAGGTAGCATGGGATTGAGCTTTGGGAATTTATTGAAAATGCTTCGATTTATGTTTAGAGCGATATTTGCATTTTGGCTGACGAACAAAATGTCGATGCGACAAATGCATTGAAAATATGCAATCAAGGGGGTGTATTCCCATTGTAGTATATATTGAATACAAAGTATTTGTTATCGAATTTGTAAGACTTTAAGTTGAAGAAAAAGTAAAATGAAGAAAAATAATATGAATAACCTTTGAGCAACTAACATAATAATGAATTAACTCAATAATAAATTCCCTTTTTTGCCATAAGTCAAAATTTAAAATCGTTTCAAGAAGTGCATATGACTTTCCAGCTGATCTGTGGGGGATTTAAGGATAGTGGGTTGAAAACGGAGCATAGAGGCTCGAACCAATCCAGAAAATTCATGTCCAGGCAGACCGCGAAAACCTCTCGGAAATGCAGTTCAAAGCTCTTAGCACGGCGAAAACTGTGTGTGAATCTAACGAAACTGGTATTTAATCTTCTTAAGTGAGACGAGGACTTCTTTCTCGCTGTCCGCTGCCTACTCCGAAGCCTTCTACTCCGTACTCGCTATCTGCACAGCTGCTTTCGAGCCATGCCGCTTGAAGCCCAATATGGTTTATGGCCAAGGGCTTAACATTTTTCGTTGCAGCCGTTTTTTCAGTCACTTCGAGCTCTGAGTTGTTGCCAGAAAGCGGTTACAGTAAGCGAATATGGATGATAAGAGCACCGCAAAACGCATCCCGAAACAAGAAGTATTCATTTATATTTATTAAACCCGTTACTTTAAAAATAAGTAAAAGGGTATATTGTTTTCGTGTAAATATATATGCAGGTCAGCACCAAAAGCAGCAGTCCGTGTGAGCATCTAGATCTCAGAGACTACACTAGGTTACAAAATCAAAAAAAATTTTGCTTCTCATGTCTCAGTGCACTTTTCTTATAGACTAAACATGAAAGCCGCACTTAAAAATTTTTTTATGGAAGCGTTTCGAAATATTCATGTTTTTCCGAATTTTTTAAATTGCTCTCACATTTTAAAGTATATAACGAGATCTAATAAACGGATGTGGTCAAAAAAGCACTCAAATTAGAGGTAATTGATCTCTCTACTTTCTCTCGTATAGTTTTGAGATCAGTTTAGTAGTTCAAAAGCTAGCGCCTTTAATAAGGTATAAAATCCGATTTTTTTTGTGATTTTTAAGGCTCGAGAGGGCACAAATCGCCCCAGAAAAAAAAAATATCGCAATGTGAAAAAATAGACATTTTAAGTGATAAGAGCTGACACTGTTACGAAAAAAATAAGTTATTGTTCATAAAAATCCATGGATAAATGACGGAGTAAGTGCTGTTTTCGTGTTTAGTGGGCCAAAGTCCATAAGAAAAGTGCATTGAGAATTGAGAAGCGAAATGGCTGAAAACTAGTGCTATTAGAGCTAGAGAAGCCAAATTTGTGACTCTGACCTCCATAAGCCCCACGAAAGTTACGTATGCTTAAAATTATTGCCACGCTCCACTATTACTTTATCCACAATTATGATCTATCAGCAAAATCATTTGCAACTAGATCGAGCAAACATAAAGGGTGTAGTGGCTCTTTTCAGTTTTCAAGATTATAAATGGGAATCCGCTTGTTTTTTATTTGAGATGCATCCAATATGGAGGTTTCAAATGGTGAAAGAATTTTCTTTAGTGCTCCAAATCTCAGCTAAATTTCTTACAGCTAATATTCTTTTTACAGAGTTGTTCGTCTTATACATTTTGGGAACGCCATATAGACATTAACTAACTGTACATTCGATTGCAGAATATGTTAATCATACCATATTAAGTTAGTCGAGCAATTGTTTGGACCAAATACAAAAGCTTAACATTTTTTACTAATCATTTTTTGATTTTTTTTTGTTATATTTCAATTGCTTTTCTTATTTTGATATATAGATCATTTGGTGCTTCGAATAAATTATAGCACGAATATGATATACGATGGACTTAAATATTTTATAAAACATGAAATAAATATGTGAATAATATCTTTCGACAAAAACAATTAAACGATCTTATTTGAATATCAAAACAAGTCTCGAATTATTTAGAAAAGCCGGAATGAATTCTATATTTTAGTATAATAGACTTTTGAATAATACGAGACAAACATTTTTTTTATTTATTATTTTTTTTATTTATTTTTATATATTTAACGTTAGCAAGTCAAATAAACGCTTCACAAAAATAGCCATTTTAGGAAAGTATAATTTCAGATTATAATTGTGTCGCATGTACTTCCGAAACGTTTCTATAAAGGCAACTATCTCTGGAGTAGTAGCAATTATTAGAACTACCAATGGAATTAAAACAACAGCATAAAACCATACTAAACGTTCTTGAAATTTTTCAAATTTTGAAGAAAGCGAACTTTCAAAAGGTAGAAATGGTTTACTCAAATCTAGTTCAATTCGCCGAATAAATCGAGAACATGGAAAAAAGTGCGCCAACTTTGGAGATGGATCTGCAATCCGTCTAATAACAATACGGTGGAAGATCGGATTGAAATTGGAAATGACTAGTAGGGAGTCTGGGACTATCCGTAAGCCTGTTCGAGTGGAAGATCTTGGTAAGCATGGGAATACGCGGAAGTACAGTTGCTCCCTCAACATCCAATATGGCTTACAGCTAACAAATGAATTCGGTTTCCTTAATCCTTTGACAATTGCAATTTGCTTCTTGTTTTTGTTGAATTTTTTGGCCACCTTACGTAACAATTTAATTTCCTTCTTATGGTTTCTTATTATTTTTAGGAGCTTCATCAATTCATTGATATTCCAATTTGTGTGGGGCTCCATTATGGATTTAATTAGATTACTGATGCTCCCATTTCCGTATTTGTCTGCAATATTTTTAATTTTCGGGGTTGCAATTAGTTCAACGAGATTGTTCCTTTGGTTCATTGGTTTTAATATATCGATTATTCCATGTTTTAGGTTAAAGTTAAGATATTCCATTTGATTAAAGAAAATAATAAATGTACTTGCACCCTGACAATTATTAAAATTGTCAAAGAGATTGTTCCTTTGGTTCATTTGTTTTAATATATCGATTATTTCAAAGTTGAGGTTAAATTTAAGATATTTCATTTGATAAAAGGAAATAATAAATGTACTTGCACCCTGATAATTATTAACATTGTAATAGTGCATTGTTTCAGAAAACTTGATCTCTATTTGAGCTGTAATTCGGTCAACTTTCCCGCAGAATAGTTTTACTATCTTTTCCAAAGCCGTAGCAGCATTGATCAGTTGACTATCATCCATTTCCTTCATATTATTGGCTTCAATTACCCAAACAATTTTATCGTTTATCTTTTGACACCACCGATTTCGATAAAAAAAATGAATGATGATTTGCCAGTTCTCCAAATTTAACGTTTTAATACATTCACTCAGTTTCTTAAAATGCTGAACTAAAGTGGTTTTAACCATGTGTTCTTTTGATTTGGTAGAATTCTCTCTAATCAAAGCATTATTATCACAAGTAAATGTCTTTATTAAAAGCTCAAACAGCCCTTCAGGTGGTTTCATAAGAGAATCAGCTTCACAAAAGGATTCCATTTCCAGAAGACTGTTAGACAATTCATTAGGGAGTTGACTATTGATTAGTTTGATGTTCATCTCTTCCTTTGTAGCTTTTACTTCAGTTGGCAGAATAACTTTATCATTAATTTTATATACATTTTCTTTTACCTGTGCTATTCTGTTCTCCTTGACCCCTTTTAAGTCATCGTTTACATTCGTATCAACTATTTTTCGCGGTGATTTCTTCCTCGACTTTGGCCGATTGTTGGCTCGTAGAACCAGTTTAGAGCTCTTAGTCGTTGTACAACGCGACGTCTTATTCGATTCATTGCCCTTAACTATTTTATTTTTTATGAGTGGCATATTTCGTTTACTTATACTTATTCTGTCCTTTAGTTCCTGGCTGGAAATCAACCGTATATTTTCATTGCTCCGCAATTTGTCCAACTGTTTGTTCTTTGAGTTATGAAGAATACTATGATGCACTTCTGATTTCTTGGGATTCTCAAAGCACACCAGGCTGGACAATAGCTGGACTGGTTGGGCAGTATTGTTGACTGCTATCGTAATGGATTCTATATCCAGATCTTGATCTTTCGCTGTGCCTGGAATAGGGTGATCCTCTGAGAGCTTACCCCTTGGCGTGCGGTCAAAGTCGGGATCAAAGAAGTGATGTATATCTATGCCAAGCTCTTGGATGTGGCTCCTCTCTAAGCCAATTCTTTCAAACTCGCTGGTTAGCCATGTCGTTCTCTTCTCCTCCCGCAAATCATCAGTTCGAGCATTTAGGCGTTGAGATATACATATCAATGAGTTCTTTCTGGCCAGCCCATAATTGTATACCTTGCATTTGGGAGCAGCCTTTTTGATTTCACTTCGAGGCTGCGAAAAGAATATAACGGAATCTATTTTATTGTCAACTACTCTTAATCACAATTCCGTTTACCATAGTTTGCTTTATGAATAAATTAAATAATAAAAATTAGTCACATTCACAAGATCTTCACTGAAGCAAACTTTATTCACATTCCGAAAATATTTATCAAACTTATTGAAACATAAGTCAATGGCATGTCAGGTGTGATCAACAAATTTGCCTACATTTGCAAGTGAATGAATTTTAAAAGCAGCCAAATTTTACATTTTCAATAATCTGTAATTTATTAGAACACTATATACAATTAAAAAAATATATTTAAAGTCTACTTAATGATTTATCATTTAATTTAAATAACAATTGCTTGCTAAAAATTGTTATGAATTTCAGATGATAGTTTAAAACCATTAAAACTTAAATTTTATCAAATTCTATAAATTTGGATGGATTTGAAAAGTGGAAAAATGTGTTCAGAAAAAACTTAAGAATAACTATAATGGATTTAAATGGACTTAACAATTTACCCTAAACTAAAGACTGGATGTCTAAAATTGATTGAAATCATTTACTTTAAATGTTAAGTAAAGTGTTTGGTTTCAAAGGCTTGAATTCTTTATGTAATAATTTGAGTACAATAAAACAGCTTCCGATGTGGAAATGATCTTTCAGGGAACGAAACTGGGCTGCTGATGCTGATCAAGATTATACATATACATTGTACCTTATGAGAGCTGCCTCTTTCTGGCCGTGACATTCAAACATACATTATTACACTAGAATTAAAAAATTTTTAGGTCCAAGTCACGTCATGACATAAGTCATAAATAATACTTTGCCTTTATAAATTGTCAATCATTTAGACATAAATCAATCAGTCAGCACACAGAGCTGCCTACTTCGACTTGAGCTCAGAGAAAGTGGGGTGGGTCTTTTGCCACCTAGTAGGCCGCCTTCTCACATAGCTACAGCTTATAGACAAAAATGATATATAGTATCTTATGTGAATAACAAAGATTTTGACGTTCTTCTTCTTCACACTTCCAACCTGTAAAGACTTCTATATTATATGCCTTTACCCAAAGAACAATGCAACATTACTTATTTCATTTGTCCATTAAGCAAATTTTTTTAATTCATGGTTATTTCAAGATTTACACACTTCAAATTTTACCCCATTTGAAGCTTTTCAAAATAAAATTGAGATCAGCTTGTCGAGATTACTTTAGTTTAGGTAGACGTTTTGGCATTTATATAATAAAATGAAAACGAAAGAGCAACTTGAGTCTGAATTCGAATTTAATTCTGACTGGTATGTTTATAGTATTTAACTACATGGTTTCAGATCTCTGCTGTTCTATAAACTTACATGTTTTTGTTTTTATTATGCGGCCAAGCCGTACTCACATACTTAGATGTTTAAGATCCATCCTACTCGACAGGTCTGAAGACGAAGGATGTGCTGTGTGAACTTCAAATGGATTAGAGCTAATCAGCTAATATTTTTACTGTTTATACACACTAGTGCTGGGACCGATTTTAATAAAATCGATTTTAAATCGATTTAACTCGATTTTTTCTTTGGTAAAGCACAAATCGATTTTGTTTTTAAAAAAAAATCGATTATTTTGACTTGTTTGATTTGATTATTGTGACTGGGAATGTAATGGCGCGTATGTTTGCGTACACAAAATGTACTTAAGAATAGCTGTTTTTCCATCTCTCATCACTGCGGACGGCAGTCCGCGCTAGTGACGAAAGCAGCACGAAGGGTGCGAAGGCGACTAGCATATATACACAGGAAGAATGGAAAATTTGCTATGACTGTCCGATCAGGTCGAGCTATATACCGATCGAAAGGTATCAATTAAACTTACAAATGTGCATACTAAGACTTTTGAAAACTCACCTGGTTCGTGAGATAAACAGGTGTAAGTGGGAGGGGAAAAATTTAAATGATTGGAGCTAATGGGGCCGGTGGATTTTTTAACTATTCTTATCAAAATTACGCGTCGAATGACACCTCGATCATCAAAATCCGACCGCTGGTTCGAAAGATAATTAATTTTGAAATTTTTGGTGCCCTTCTCAAAACGAGATGAAAAGTCAGTCTGTCTGTCTGTTTGTTTGTCTGTTTGTTTGTTTGTATGGATCAAATCGTTGTTTTAGCTTAAAAGTTTGAATGAGGACTTGTTCCCGCTCAAAAATCTAGAAACGTTTGTTCTACGACTTTTTCGAAAAATCGCTAGTTTAGCGGGAAATCGCTAAAAACCGCTAAAATTTTGTTTAAAATAATTTATGTGTAAAACTTAATATTATTCGTCACAAAATTGGATATCAGAAATTTTGGGGCATGAAAATGTTTTCGTCACTAGACTTTTACCTCGTAAAGAGGTTTTTTTTATGGGTATGAATTAAACGAGGTTAATATTAGTCATTTGAATCTGAATTTATTTTAATTTTTGTATTATTTTTCTTTTTTTTTTATTAATGATGAACTGTTAAATAACAAAAAAAATTGTTATAAATAATATAAATACTACCAAAAAAAAAAATCCAATTAAAGTCATAAAAAAAATCACGTTAACAAATTTTTTTTTTATTAAAAAAATTAATTTTAAATCGATTTTTTTTCTTAAAAACTGAATCGATTTTTAAAAAAAATCGTAAGGTCCCAGCTCTAATACACACCATATCAGGAAGTATTACAACATAAACGCTGTTCGCTATTCTTTTCATGTGGCAGCCGTCACGTGTCGCGCAGATTCCAAAGCCAACACATAGAAAAACTAAAAAGACACGATTCTTTTACACCATAACTTTAATAAAAATATCGCTTTTTACGAAATATGCGCGAATGCACGTTGCACGATCTGTGGTGTAGCATAAAATGAAACACTTATTGCTAAAATTTCGGATGTCTCACAATTATTATTTCTGTCCTCATACTTCAAGTGAATCACTTGTCCAATTGTTAACAGCGAAAGGGACAGATTAGTGAATAACAATTTTGTTTTTGTTTTCTGTTTATGTCAGTAACAAGAGAGTGTTGCTGATATTTCAGAAACTTTTTTTTTGAAACTGCTGTATACCGAGCCATGCTCCTTGCGTTCTGCAAGTGTTTTGTGTGTTGTTGTTTGTTGGTGTCTTATAGACATAACTAGACCTCAAGTTAACTAAAACTTACTTCTACAAATTAAAAAGGTCATCAAAAACAAACATTTTGATATTTCTCGATGTTTTCCGATGTTTTTGTTGATATCGATGCTAAGCGATGCATCGATATTTTGCAAAACATAGCATGTTTGATTTTATATGCAATGCCAAAGTAAGTAAATTTATTAAAATTGGTCAAAGATACTATAGCTACGAGAAGGCTTAGATATGTCTATTCGAAGTTCCCATCAGAACGCCTTTTTATAGTTTGTATATGTCGTAGTTGGAGATATTTTAAGGCCTTTTCAGTAACTTCCAAAAGCAAGAGTGCAGCGAGTCTCTGCGTGTGTCGTGTCACCAGCCTAATTGCCGAGTCATCTTCTTTTACACCTTATTGCCTAGTCATCAACTTTGACACTCACACCAGAGCCACACTCGATGACAGCCTCTGCTGTCATCCCACTCTAGCAATGTTAATACTTCCCAACACTAGTAGGATTCACAACACTAGTTACCACTATCAGCGTAAGAAGCGCAATATAAAAATCTCATCTCCGACAT